>JAWNGG020000148.1:0-552500 GCA_036937485.2 Tetragonisca angustula
AAAATATACAAACCCAACTAAATATTATCATAATATACACCATCAAAAAAATATTTTATTAACAAAACACACTTTACTAAATTACTGCGCACTTTCTTTTTAAGCGTCCCTAAACTCATCCTTCAAAACCAAAGCGTCCCCAAAATCATCCTTGCAAATAACCAATCAAAAAGAACCTCCCAAAAATCAACCAATCACTAAACAAGATCCAAAGCGTCCCCAAAATCATCCTCCAAAATAACCAATCAAAAAAACACTCCCAAAAATCATCCTTGCAAACAACCCATCCAAAAAACCAAAAAACCAAAAAACAAATCACTTCAACCACTACGCCTCACTTTTACACATGCTCCACCCACCGAGACGCCGTCCTCCGGCTAATTCACAAACCTCCCGATTTAACAGACCGCTTTTACAAATCCAGGTAAACACCTTTGCGCCTTTACGCCCTCGCAAATTTCATTCAAATTCGTTTCAGGTCACGGCCACGTCCGATGTACTCCGCGCACCGCTTTCCCTCCAAGATGCAAAAACGCGATACGTTCAACTCGTTCCTCGTCGTCCACTCTTTCGAAATATCACGCGCAAACTGTTGAGCAACGCCGCTCAGGTTACTCCGTCTATTCGAGACGAGGAAACTCAAACGACTCTTTCGGTACCCACAAATTCTTGGATTCGCTACGAGTACGAGTATCAGTCTCCCGACTTTACCCCGGATCAAGCGGAATCCTTCCACACTTTCCTTCGTCGTTTCACCGATTACGTCTGCGATCAGGTTGCTTTCCAAACGACACCTGCACCCTCCATCCTTATTTCCTTCCTCCCTTCTCGTAGTTGCTGTTGAACGCTACTTGGGACATTTACACCAACGACTATGGCAATTTGGTGAGAAACGTCAGAGACACTCAGTGGCCTATACCCGTCAGCTACGAGCAACACTCGAGTTTTCACGACGAACGGCACGTCGTTGACAAAGTCATCAACGATCTGTCTTGGCATCCGTTGTGGACCGGCATAGCGTTTGCCGCTTACACGAGCTACGCCAAGAGTCAACATCTCGTCGGACCTAAATCGAACCGAGAGGTAAAAAATTTACCCTTGTAATTCCAATCTTTTAAAAGTAAACGCGTCTTCTTCGCAGATCGTCCGAGCTTACGACGACAATTTTGTTCTCGTATGGTCGTTCAACGACTCTTTGACGCCGAAATTGCTCCTCGAAAGTCCAAGGGAAGTGACGTCCGTCGCTGTCGATCCACTCGATGGAAATCTCGTAGTCGGTGGTTGCGCCAACGGCCAGTTGAGTGAATTTCACTACCGACCAGGAGACGCGGTTCAAATTTCGTTTTAAACATTGTAAATTTAAATAATCGGGGATACTGCGAAACACCAGACGAAATATTTTCCTCCCTTTTCTTTTCTTTTCTTTTCTTTTCTTTTTCTTTCATTTTTCGACACGAACCACCTTCCTTTCCTTTCCTTTCCTTTTAATCGCTCGATGGCACGAAAATTACAGATCGTACTGTGGCACATTCCCGGTAAAATCGAGAAAGTAGAAGCGGTAGTTGTCTACACCGCTGCTCAGATCAAGCACAGAATAACGATTAAGACTTTGATCGCGTGGATGCAGCAACTACTCGATACGTCTGTCGTCAGACCCACGGCAATATCCTCGTTGAAAGACAGCCAGAAGGCAGCTGTGATTCAGATTATATGGATCTCGCCGTACGACCAGCTTGATTCCACCGGTAGAATCGCGTCGTTACCGGAACACGCCGGTACCGATGATTTGTCGCTGCAATTTCTCACTGCGAGCGAGGACGGTACCGTTGCTTTCTGGAACTTGAAGTTGAACGAAAAGTTGGTATTTTTTCGTCCGAGCTTGTTCTTCTTAATCCGGTGTTTCGAACCCGAAAATCAAACGGTCGCAATAATTTCGTATAGTGATACCTCTGCGAAACTAATTTCATTCGTTTCGAGATGGCGGATGTACAAGAAGAAGGAACCAAGCCCGAGAGAGAAAGGAAAAGCGAAAAGACCAGAGGCCTTGACAAAGTCCGTGTCTCCCTTCAAAATATTGGACCGCGTTTTCAAGCCTTGTTACATCCTGCTGGTCCAACATCCGAACGAAAGTCGAAACGTCGTGATAACCACCGTCACCGTCTACGTACCCCAGTTTCAGAAAAAACGTCTAGACGTTGGTCCACCGTCGCCGGACGTAACCGTTCGAAGATATTTCGAAAATATCGTCGAAAAACCGGATTGCGTGATGCAACCCAAGATACACGTCGGTACTGTCGAAGGTAAATTTCACCAAAGAAGAAAAGAGAGTTTTGTTTTTTAAATTATAGCGACAGTCGCGAGAAATGAAACGATCGATTCGTGTCCTTCCTTCCTTCCTTCCTTCCTTTCTTTTCTAACGTGATAATTAATTCGTCTCATTTAATTCCAATTTGCTGCCGCTGCTAGGTGATTTTGGCTGCGTTACGTGGGAAGGATACGATTTCACGACCGATTTAGCTGTCAATACTGAAAAATGTCGATGGTGTTGGTTCAAAAGAATACACGATGGTCCCGTAACGCATACCGTTCGATCCAGAGAAAACAGAACGTGGCTCGTAACGATAGGTGGAAAGATATTTGCCATTTGGCAGGAAGATCTCGGCGTACCGTTATTTTGGAACAAGTCGGACATTGGGTACGCGTCCATTTTTTCAAATATCTCGACTGTACGAGTATTTCGATGTTTTCACACTTGGACGTGTAGTTGAAACGTACAACTTTTCCGTGTATATTTTTTCTCCGAGTTACACGCGTCTGACACGCTACTTACATTCGCAGATTGGTACGTTGACGATCGTGCAACGATCCGTTCCATTCACCGTTTCACCGTTTCTGCAAATTTTTACGTACGAGAGATGTATTTTCCAGGTTTACTGCTGTTTCGTGGGGTAGTTTTCGCCCCACGATACTCATTCTTACACGATTGGACGGCACCGTCGAATTGTGGGATTTCATGGTGAAAACGGAAGAACCGTGCGTCCTCCAGAGCTTGTCTGGTCGCATAATCACGGGGATATATACCCACGAGTTACCCTTGACCCCTCAATGCGTAGGATTTTGCGATTTCAACGGTATCCTAAGAATGTTCCTAGCTCCTGCTACTTTCTTCGAAACAGACTCCGCCTGTATAGAATGGATGACCAATTTCATTCAACGACAAGTGAAAAGGGTAATTTCTCTTTCGACTGTTTAAATTTGTCCATGGTCTCGCGATTTAATTTTGACGTACCCTCTTACCTTTCTGCAACGTTCTTTTTCTTCGTTTTCTCGGACGTAACGATTTTAACGTTTCTTCTTTTTAGGTACGAGTTGGATAGACTAGTTGTTGCTATCGTGTCCCGAACGAGTTTAAATTTCATTGACGTTGAAAATTTATTATCGATGGCAACGATGTTGAAATAAATTCTATATAAATATTTTATCAAAATATTTTTTTTTCGGACGTGTTACTTTTAAAAAAAATTATTAATTTATATAAAAATTTATTAAATTTATCGTCAGGGTATGAACCTGAAATTGAGTTGATATTGAGTGTACCTGTATCGTTGATATTGTTAATTCGTTCAAAGTCAAAATTTAACGTCCGTTTAAATCTACGTTGAGTATGAACAATTTAAAAAAATTAAATTTAAACGTATCGTCTGTTGATTGAAAATTAATTATTTTTATTAAACTAAAATTCAATGATCTGATATTTATTTCTCTTGAAAATTACAATGTAACGAGTGATCGTTGGACGTTGTGTTTGTCGTTGTATTTTAATTTGAAAAATTAATTCCTTTGTCGGACGTCTGACGAAATGATATATATATTTTTTCAACGTTATGCTCTAAATATAAGCTGTTTCAATTAAATTCATGCGTGGTAAAAATTATAATTGAAATATACGCGTGTCGAAGTAATTATATATAATGATAAATTTAAATTGAACGAAGAGAATAATATCGTGAGACTAGAAATAAAAATTTCACGAGACTTTACTTTTTCGTAAATTAATTCACGTTTGTTTCAACATTTATCGAGATAACGAACAATCGTTATTTACTCGAAATTAAATTCAAAGTTAAACTTGAAATAAATATTTTTTTTAGAATGAAATACTTGTAAATTTTTAACAAATTAAAATTAAAAATTACAAAATTACAATTATGAATAATTTTTCTCAATACTGATGTTAATATTGTTGTAAATGTTGTACAAAAATTTATTGATTCGTAATGATAAATTATATTTGATATTAATTTATTATTAAATAAATTTATCGCAACACGAAATGAACGAGAAATAGTCAATGTTGCGCTAAATGATAAAAAAATTAAACGTAAAATTATTATTTTATTAAAGAGATAAACTTCAATCGTTTGAATGAAATCCAACTGAAAAAGGAAATCCTAAGGAAGATGTCGTAATCTGATCCTTTTTATCGGATAAATACAAAATGTTCCTTTGCAAAAACGAAAATTTTGAATTACGCTTGTATAGTGACTGAAACACTTCCTGCGCGTGTAAATATTATGGATTTAAACAAAGCGTGAATAAATAAATGTAAAGACGCTAAATCGTTTAAATTGACTTAAAGTGGAAAAAGCAATAATTTCTTTGATGAATCTATTTCGAAATTAAACTAGAAATGGACAAAATAAAATTTTTATATTTTAAATTAAACAAATTTTCATGTCAAATTATTAAATAAATTCCTGCAGCAACTAACGTAGACGAACGAACTAACGATGAAACTGGAGTGTAGGAGCTGTCGTTTGTCGCTATTGGCGATCAAACGAAAAATGGAAATTGTGCTCTTTTTGTAAAAATTACAACTATTAATACGAATGTCGATGAACTATTTGTTTTAAAAGTAAGAATTTTGAACAATTTCAGGTGAAAAATTGTAGAGAATGGCTAGAGAAATGGTTGGAAACAAATTACAAAGAAATTGAGCGGAAAGAAAGATTGTCGAAAGAAGCGGAGAAGAGGAAACGGCAGGAAGAAGAGAGAGTAACTGTTCCTAAAATAGTGCAAGTGGAATCTTTGGTAGAGCCTGCGAAGAAAAGCTTGGTAAATCGCGTTCCTTTCGTAATTCGTAAGCTGGTGTCGAGGAAAGGAAAAATTTTTCCAACGTACGGTCTACGATGCCGTGTAACGAAAAAAAAAAAAAAAAAAAAATCGAAGAAAACTTTTTTCGAAATCTTGACGAAAGAAACGATAGAAACGTCGAGAGTTTCTTTCTCGCATCGTTTTGGTCGAAGAAAAAGAAAAAATTACAGACACGTTCGTGTACGTACAGCTACCGCAGTGTCGAGTTCGATTTCATCGAGTCTTTTTACTTTGTTTCTCTTTCTAGTCGACACGGTGTTGGAAATTACGCGATGGCATCGGAGAAATTCCCGTTAGACCAGCTTCTTCTCCTCCGCGAGTTTATCGCTGAAAGGAAAGACAAAGAAAACTTTTCTTTTCTTAGATTTTTCTACCAATTGAGAGTCAACGTTGTTGAATTTGACAGAATTAATTACTTAATTTAACGATTTGAGAAAATCTACACGCGCGTGTAAGAACGTACAACGATGTAAACTCCGTTGTTAACTCGTTCCGTGATTGGATTTTGAATTTATAGAAAAGATGGGAAACGATTCAAGAGTCGCGCAAAAAATGGGAAGCGAGGGAGTTGAAGCACATGCAGCGAGTGCTTCTGGAGAAGAAAGGTTTGAAGAAAGACGTCCTCGAAAAGCAACGCGAACCCATCTTAAAATTAGGACGAGAAAAGAAGAGGAAGAAACAAAAATTACGGCAAACGCTAAAAATGCAAGAAAACATTTTCGAGCACACCAAGAGTCTTTTCTTTCCTAAACATCAGCCAGAAACGAGACTAACCGTCTCCGTGCCACCGATAACGGAAAAATTCGACGAACCAATTACTGTCGAAGACACTATACTTGAAGAAGAAATGATGGTAAACGGAAAGTCGGATTGTAGTTTGAAAAAATATAACGGCAAATTCTATCGATTGATTCTCCATAACCGAGCTAAAAGAAATTTCAACTCTGGTTTTTCTTTGTATTTTTTTTTTTTTTTTTTTTTTTTTTTTTTTTTTTTTTTTCCATGGTAAATCGAAAAAACGATCGATTCTTTTCTTTAATCGTGAACTTGAACCATTTGTCGTACTTTGTGCGAAAGTAAAACGCGTTCCGACGTTTAAAACCTTTTTCGTTCTTCGGTAAAATTTAAATTTAACGAATTTTAAGGAAATGCAACGAATTGACCCGAACGAAGAAATAATTTGTCATTTCATGGAAATACAGGCCAAGGTGTTGGCCAATTTGCAGAAGCCTCCGTTCGAGTATTCGTTTAATTGGAAGAATATTTTTAAAAACAAGAAAACATTGCGCGTTACGATGGACACTGAGTTGAGGAAATTAAACAAATTTAAAAAAAAAGTTGTACCAGTGACGCCGAAATATTGATTCGATGAATTGATACGATTAAATTTAACCTTACCTAGAGATCTACAACTTACGTGTGCTTTAATCTGTATTGGAAGAATAAAATCTCTTTATGTGTTACAACGGATACTATAGATGCGTGCAAGATGATGGACGAGTGAAAAGTTACTTTGTCGAAATCGTAATCGTTCAACTTCGTTCAACGTGTAATCGAGTCCAACTTCGATATATCCTTTTCCGCGTACGTGCGTAAATTAGCTAATTTTTTATCAAAGATGAGTATAAAGAATCAAAAAGTGACAACGAGACGAAAAGAAAACAAATTAAATAAAGTGAAAATGGTAAAGTCGAACGTTCCTCGATTTTGTTGCAAAAAAACTGTTGCGAACGTTTTCGTCTCCGTGACGTAAGAAAAAAAAAATAATTAAAAATATTTTTCGATTAAAAGATATTATTTTGTGAGAATTTAAGAAAATTGTCGCGATAACGAAGTCCGTTGAAACTTGTTTTTCTTTTTAAAGAATGAAAAAAATCTTTTTTCATGGACGTTTCTAATTTGTACGCCAGGTATACGAGTATGAATTGATCGATCTTTAAACTTGCTTGGCAACTTTGGTATCTTCGTTACAATATTGTGTAACCAGAATCTCGCGTTTATACATCGATGAGATCATCGGGGGGGAAGTGTTGGAACCTGTGGTACGTGGGATCGTACGTATATATTGGATTTTCGAGTCCGATCCTCGCTCGACATACTACGACATACTGTAATTTGTTAAACCGATCGTTCATTTTCTAATTTCAAAAGTTTCCTTGACGATCGTCTTGACAAAGCGCGTACGTGCGTCTGTGTGCAGTGTGTGATGCAGGATCGTGTTTCGAACGAGTATAGTTCGAAAAAAATCTTGAAAGAACAACCAGTGGGGATACATCTGATAGAACAGGTACTGTCGTAGACCGTATGATATAAGCTGGGCTTTAACTCAGCATCCAGTCGGTCGGGCAGTATCCGTGAATACGCGTGTCCAAGGCCTACGTACGTACGCGGTACGTCCCTTTCGCTTTCTGCGCGTATGTCCATTAAGAGTGACGTCTTTTTCTCTTACGGTGTAATATCTAACGTCGGCAACTTTGATCGGACGCCGTCTTAAAAATTTGTCGTTTTTCTCTCATCTTGCGTATACTGTACTAGTGAGTAATTTTCTTTTTAGATTCTTCTTTCAACGTTGTTTAAATTTTTGACATCGACGTTAAATAAAATTGGGTGGTAGTGTTAAATTCCAGATACGTGAATAAATGTTGGCTTCATTGAATATATCCTTCGCGATATAGATACGTGTAATTTGCAACAAAGTGTTCAAACGATCCAAAATCACAGACATATATTTTTCGAAACTTGTTCGCTCAACTTGTTTTTAATTAACGCTTCGTTTTAGAACAGACTGAATTCTCGTAAACGAGAAGCTAGTAATAAATCGATAAGAATTTAACGTTGAAGCTAAATTTTAAAAATTTGTTAAATCTTAGACGTGTGACAATTATATCGCGATGTTGTTGTAACGACGTAATTTTTATTTCAGATCGTTCGTCATGAGTCGAATGATCGTGATTCTCCTTGGAATTGTAGTTGCAACCATTGCAGAGGTACGTCGATTCGCGAAAATATAAAGGAAAACTGTCTTAACTTGCAGTTTCGTGAGTTGCGTTCTTATGATTGTTCGATATTAATAAATGTTTAACGAAATGATATTTTAAATCAAAATGCAGTGTATTCAAGAATAAATGAGTGGTGAAAAATTTCTTTTTTGAATAATTATTTTTAGTATTAATTTGAAAGAAGATTCAGTGGTAAATTAATTAAATTATTTTGATTCAACAAAGTACTGATTGGCCTACAAATCGTCCCCGTCAATTTCTAATGGGAATAAGTCGTAACGTGGCAATTTTAGTTTGGTAAAAAATTATTTATTTACGTTAAATATTAATTATTACGTTAATTAATTAAAAATTTTATTTTAATGTATAAATTTATTTTTACATGATTTTTATTTCATATTTATATATATATATATATATATTTATATTAATTGATAAAATTTTATAAAAATCATTTCTTACGGTAATAATAATTTATAATTAATTATATTATTGATAATTTAAGCAATGAAAATGAAACGTTATAAAAAATTAGAAGTAAAGTGTATTTCGTACCTTTCGTATCGAGGTTGATCAATTTATTTTAATAATTTAACCATCTCGAGAATAAATGATCTAAGTGTATACGTGATATTATTATTTTCGTTGAATAAAAAGAATAAATATGTATTTAGAAATTAAACGTTTCTCGTATTTATCGATATCTAGTTTTTCTTTAAATAAATTTAATTTATATGTAAATAATAGTTGATAAAATATTGACATTAATTTTTTTGTATAAAAAATTTATGGGATAAACTTAAAATTTAATACGTAGAAATTATATTTTAATATTAATTAATGATAAAAAAAATTTCATAATTTATTGTTTGATATTTAAAAATTAAATTATTTTCAAATCTTATATATGTATAATTATTAGAAAAAAAAATTTTTTGATTGTTTTAAAAATGACGTAATGATTAAATTGGTAATATGTTTTATGTTTAAATTATATTTAATTATATCGTATAAATATTTATCAAAAACGTGTCTCGTTGAAAATAATTTTAAGTCGATCTGACTGCGCAAAGGTAGCGTCGTCGATTGATTTTCAAACGAAATCTGGAGTGAAAGGATCAATGAAAATATATACTGTCTCGTATTTGTTGTGTGAATTTAAAATTTTAACAAAAATGTCGATGTTATGAAATTCATGTTCCACAGCAAAAAACTGCGCGTGTCCGTTTGGTACCGAACGATATTAAAACGAGAAATGTAACGGGAGAACTGATCCTGGTTCGAAACGAGGATAACTCCGTTCAAATTACTGGACGAGTACGTGGACTTACGGAAGGATTACACGGTATTCACGTACACGAAAAGGGAGACCTGCGAGATGGTTGTATGTCTACTGGTCCACATTTCAATCCTGAAAATGTGAATTATTATTCAACGATATAATGCCACGTTAACAATTCGTCCGATCCGTCCGATGAATTTTTCAATTTTATTTTTAGGTTACCCACGGTGGACAAGACAGCCCGGTGAGACACGTTGGCGACTTGGGTAACATAGGAGCAAGCAAAAACGGAGAGGCTGACGTAAACATTAAAGATTTTGTCATTTCCTTTACCGGAAAGAACAATATCGTAGGACGTGCGATTGTCGTTCATTCCGGTGAAGACGATTTGGGAAAAGGAAATACTACTCTCTCTGCGAGCACTGGAAACTCGGGAGATCGTTGGGCTTGTGGTATCGTCGAAGCCGAATAGGTTTCCAATTCGATTCGGTTCTACTTGCGTCGTATATCTAATTAATTTTTTTTTTTTTTAATCAGACGTCATTGTCGATTACCGGATCGATACTTTCAGTAGTTTCTCAATGTACCAGTAGCGTCGAAAAGTGTACAACTGAAAATAAAAATAATAATAAACTAGTGATAAACTTATTTTTATTACGTTACAAACGTTATTTTTGTTACATCAACGTTACGAAAAGTGCACGAATCTAAAAACATCGATACGGTGTTTGAAATTACACCTTTTGGGTGTAATTTTCTTCTGTATTTACACACATCTGAACGCAGATGACGTAAAGTGCGATGTATGTGTGTATCGACTCGCGAGAACTTCGAGAAGTTAATTACCGTTCAACGCGTTACCTGCTATACTTTTGCGAATACTTTTAAAATACTACGTTTGGTTGGTACGCGATTAAAATTTCATGTACGTCAAAAAATTACTGTCGCGATGAAACATTTGGCGACGATGTTTGTCTTTCGTTCCAATGTGGTATCCACACGTTCGATGGTACGTTACGAGTTCGTGGTATTGTCGAAAGATATTTTTTATTAGTTTTAGATCACTGATACGAGTTGTATTGGTCCTAGGTTACTTGTTGTGTGAACAACGAATGTATCGTAACATGTGCAACTATCCGATTTACAGTTGCGTACCTTCTTAACCTCACTCGCATTCGCACTTTACGATACTTTGCGTGTTTGTCAGCTGCTCGGGCGCCCGTTTACGCATTTAGGTTATCCCGATGCACGTGTCGTTACAAGTTTCAAACGTTGCAATTTACATTGAAATTTCTTAAAAATTTTTATGAGATTAAGACTCTCGAACAACTTTTTATCTATTTTAACGTATTAGATTGGTCGTAAAGTTCGCATTTGAAGCAGAAATTGAAGAAAATTTATTTTTGTGAAATTCGAAGAACAAAATTTAATAGAAACGAGAGAACGAGAGTGCAAGTGTCAATTGTTAAAGACACTGTGGACGAATTTCTCAAACAGTCTAGTATTAATCGCAAACGAAATTAACGTAATCGTCACTCGCTCGCATGTATAAATATATTAAAAAAAAAAAAAAGAAATAAATCCGAGATAACGCAGTTTGAGAGAATCGTTAAAAGTCTTGAAATCTTGATGGATGTTCAATGTCTTGCGCGTTTTACCATTCGAAGTGAATGTTGCCGTTTTATACGTGTGTGCAACAATTTGTAGCGTTGCCGATTCGACGCGAGATATGATTATCTCGTCTGGTGTCAATGTACGTTGCATCAACGATGTAATTAAACGTCCACAAATTAATTGATACTCGCGTTATTGACGTTTACAATTATCTTTCTTTTATAATTGTTCATCTTATAATTATCCAGCTAAAAATATTCTTAATGTTACAGTTACCGATATAAATTCAAACGTCACACCTGGTTCTTCTGCGTTAAAAGGTTCGTAAACTTGCACGTCTGGTCGAAGAATTTGGGACAAAGTGAGATTATGGCGAAAATGGATTTATCGTTGTTGAGAAGTAAATTTCGTGGTTCGATGCTTGGTGCTTTGATTGGTGATTGCACTGGTAGTCCTTATGACGATGGTGATCAGCTGACAAACGGCATGAAATTAGTTTTGCAAAAATCATTTGATAAATTGGAGGGCCCACCGTTTAAAGGTAAAGAAAGAAGCAAAAAACACATCGTCTGAAAGATCATCTTAAGATGTAGAGATAACTGTATCTCGCTCGGTGATTTTGATACGGATAATTTTTTTTTAATTTTTTGTTCTACAGCGCCTGTCATGCAGTTTACGGATGACTCTGCTATGACGTACTCGTTGGCCAAATCTCTGGTCGATCGGAAGGAATTGGATGTTGTTGACGTTGCGAAGAAATTTGTTAAATGTTACTATCAAGAACCTAATCGAGGCTATGGTATGGGTGTTACGACGGTATGATGTTGAGTTTCTTGTTGTTGTAATTTCGTAATTTTAGCATAAAAATTGACCCGAATTCTTTTAAAGGTATTCCAAAAATTACGAGGTAACAAATTTACAGACATTTCGAGCCCGGCCAAAGAACAATTTAACGGACAAGGATCGTGGGGAAATGGCGGTGCGATGAGAGTTGCGCCTGTTGCGTTGTTTTCTTATGGAAACTATGACAAACTTTTAGATACAGTTAGGAAAGTGACTCGGATTACTCATGCTCATAAAGTTGGAATAGATGGGGCTATTTTACAAGTAGCTATATTTGTAATATTTTCTCTAAATTTGCAGAGCAACTTTTTTTTTTAATCTCAACTTTCTGTTCTTCTTCGTAGGCAACGGCGATTTATCAAAGTCTTCGTTTAGATCCAAACGAAGAGTTAAACGTAATAAATTTTATCGATGATTTGATTCGTAAAATGAATCAAATAGAGAAAGATGAAGAAGGGTATGATTTTGTGATACGAGTGTTGTAGCAATTTTAAAAATCATTATTTGCTTAAAATGCTGGTATTTCGTAGATTAGGTTTGTCAGAACCACAACCGTACAAAGTACAATTACGCGTAGTAAAGTCACTGATATCTGAAAACGACGAGGGCCTGCACGATGAAAAAGTAACGCAAAAGTTAGGAAACAGCGTTGCAGCTTTGTATTCGGTGCCTACTGCGATATTTTGTTTCCTAAGAGCGCAAAAACCAATCGCAGGTATACAAACGGACAATCCCTTCAGAAGAGCTGTTCAATATGCTGTGAGTGCAACTAGTATTACTTGTATTAATAATTTTCTCGTTACGGTCGAGAGACGTTTATGTAAACGTGTAAAAATTATTTTTCAGATCAGTTTAGGTGGTGATACGGACACTATTGGTAGTATGACTGGGGCCATAGCTGGCGCGTTTTACGGAGAAGAGAAGATTAACAGTAATCTTTTACAGCACTTGGAAGCCTCGGAAGAATTCCGAATTTTAGGAGATAGATTGTTTGAACTGTCGGTGGCGCGATAAAAGTTTTCCTATTGCGCGCAAAATCAAATTTAACGACTGTTGATAAGAGGTAGAAATGTAACTATCGTCGAGCCGTTGTTACGCTATTCGATTATCGCCAAAATTATTCGTGAAATATTTTTACGACGTGTAAGATGTGTAACATCTTGCCAAGTATCCATAGGTACTGTCCATTTGTATGTTTATCAAATAAATGATCTGTACAATTTCAAATAGCTTTAATTATCCTTGGAATTACAAGAAAATAATTTTATCGAAAGTGATTTTGCGAGAAGTAGATTGCAAAAATGTAACTTTTACCGAATCGGATTGCATAAAAGAAATTTGACGTTTCTGTCAGCTGATAGGATTCAATATGGCCGCTTAGAAAGCACGTTGTCTTTCTACGGTCGGAGAGAGACGCCTACTTACTTGCAAATGATTATGCGTGTCGAGTGCAAGTTCGAAAGAGATCGCAAAGAAAAACAGTGAAAGTTTTAAAAATATCGAATTTTACAATGGCTGGTAGCGAAGAAGTATTGGAAGGGTTTCTTTGTCCGATATGCGTGACAGATTTCAAAGCACCTGTACAATTAACGAAACATTTCGAGGATTTCCATAACGATGATCCAGAAATTTTAAAGTCGCTTAAAGGTAAAAAATAAAATAAACTCGACTGTTGAACTTGGAGTGTTGATGCGTTATAAAAATTTCGCACGAACGTACGTACGTATATTTTAGAAATGTGTCGATAATAAGTACTTGTCGTTTTATCTTTTTAGATCTTTTTGGTAAGGCCAAGAAAAAGATATTGAAACAAGATGAAATGTCATGTTCTTTCGCAAATAGCGTACCGTCGACTACTAGACTACAACGTAGCCCAGAATCTAATTGGGAACCTCAAGAAATAGGTATTGATTCGTGTTCAGAAGCTTGATGTTTGACAAACTTTGATGGTTTAATTTGAAAAAAAAAAAAAAAACAATCACGCATCCAGTATACGTAAAAATTATCTTTGTAGAATTGTAAATGTATCGTAATGAAAGAGAAAGTGTCGCGTAATTTGTATCGTGTGTCGATGATTTTCAGGTGTGATGAGATCGCATACAAAGTACTTTAAAGAAATAAGAAATATGAGATTAGAGCGATACTCTACGGAAACGAATAAACTTCTGATAAGGCTAGATAAATTATTAAACAATTTACCGACCGACCCTGTTGATAGAAAAGGTAGAGCGCGAGTAACTTTGTTTATTTTGTAATGAAAATCGGATTGATATTTTTCCTTCTTTTTTTCTTTGTAACAGTCCACGAACGCGCTATTGTACCGTGGATAGACGATAAAGATGTAAAATTGTGTCCTATTTGTGCAAAAAGTTTTCACGTTGCAAGGAGGAAACATCACTGCCGACTTTGTGGAGCTGTTATGTGTCACAATTGTACGATATTTCTGTCGTTGCAAGATGCAAGTTGGTAGTTTCAAATTTATTAAGAAAAAGCTATGGAAAAAGAAATTTTTATAGAAATTGAATTGTTTGTTTCCAGAGAAAATGACGAGTCCTGTATCCGTACAAGACGATTCGGCGGTATCTCCAACTTCCGAACGACCAATTTCGGAACGTATAGTACGCGCGGGTATTGGTCTTACAAAATTGGCAAGATCACCGTCCAGTGGTAGTTTAAACAGCGTACTGTCCTTGGTCAATGATTCGACAGGTAGCGAGCAACATTTCAGAATTTGTACGCACTGCGCGAATCTGCTCGATGCGAGAGAGAAACAAAAGGCAAAGCATTTTGATAAACCGATAGTGTGTCAATTTTACGAAAAGATGAGAGCGTATATGAAAGAAGCTTCGCAACACGTGAAAATGTACAACAAAATGTGGGAATCTTTAAAGTACGTGATACAACTATTGTAAAATGAACGTTTGTAACGCTTCGATATTTGCGTAGAGTTTCACATTGTTCCTGGTACGAAATTACTTGTATGAAGCTAAATATGTTTTTCAGTGAGGGAGAATCTACGTATAATTTAGAAGATGCTCAAGCTTTGAGAATTAAGATCGCAAAGTTAGGCGAGAATATAGATTTGATTAGCAAAAGAATTTCGGTACTCGGGACGAGATGCGTAGAGAATCCACCGCAGGATCAAGAACTTCGATTACATCATATGGTTAGAGTGTCCGCGATGATCTTTTTGAAAGAAGAGTTATTGAGCGTGCAAGCTTTACCTTCGGAACAGAGATACGCGGAATTACAGAAAGAACGACAAAGACGCATAGAAGCTAGAATTGCGTACGAAAGACAATTGGAAGAGGAACAGAGAGAAAGGTCGAAAGAGCAACGTAGAAAGGAAACGTGGAATCTCGAAATTCGACCTACTGTGAAAGAGAATCAGGTGATGCTAATTTATTAAATAAATGAAAGAAAGAAAGAAAAATTGAAAGATTCTATTTTTAACTTAACACTGTCGATGTTGCATTCGAATAGCCAAACGTGGTACTGGATCAGTCGCAAGGTTGGGGTCCTTCTAGCGTTGCTCCTATAATGCCTTCTTCTATGGACCCTATAATCGAGCAAATGAGTAATCTTCGAGCCTACATTAAGCAAGCTAGAGCAGATTGCAGGTACGACGAAGTTGCAACGTTAGAAAGCAATCTTAAAGAGCTTCAAAGCGTCTATTTCACGATGAAACAGAGTAACAATAGCGATGGATAAACTACAGACACGCGTATTTGCATTTTTTGACACATTTTCTAGGTAATTCTGTTTTTCTTATTTGACTTTCATCGAGACTCGATCGAGTCTTCTCGTTCTATTGAAAGTTACACGTATCGCTGTATCCGTTTCATGTATCATCGTTGCACAATGTGATGTACCTTTAAAGTTCCTTTATATTCGTAAATTTAATTATAAATATCATGATAATATTCGTAATATATACATCTAATAACATTTACTAAATTATTATTGTATATATTAATATTGAAAAATGTATGCATATGATTTTTAATATAATATTTATATAAAGATTAAATATATAAAGAAAGAAAAAGGTACATTTTTTATGAAATAAATTTATGAAAATATTCATTTTCGTACACCGTAGATTTTAAATAATAAACCTGCACGTGTACTTGTCCATGGTGTAACGTAATATCCGTACGCTTTCGTAAAAAATTAATTTACTTATATCAAAATATGACTTTCTTTTTATAAATGTGTTTCCTTGTAAAAATATGTATCCGTATATGGTGCTCGATATTTTGAAGTCGCAAACGGAAAAAGTATAGCTGTTAAATCCAATTGGAACTTGTATTATTCGTTATATTCTAATACTGTAATCGGTAATTCTGTCGAACTCGCTGCAGTTTGTGCTATATTTGCGTAATCTTCCGGGCTACGACTATTATTCGAATCAAATACATTATTTACACAAAATTCAACGATACATTGAGGTAATTCGGCAGAAGTTATTTCGTTTCGATTAATATTCCTGTTGAACAGATCGTTCGGTTTACAATTGGATAGATCGTTCGGTTTGCAATTGGATAGATCGTTGGTTTCGTAATTAGACATTTCATTTGACCAAGTCGTGCTATTGTTCAAGAAAAGAGGAAGTTCTTCTGACGATACTTCTTGATTATATTTCATTTGTTCGACAGATTGCTCAAACTCGTTTAAAAAGACGGGCAATTCGTCGGACGACACTTCCTGTTGAGCAAATATTTGTTCTTGTTTTCTACGTTTTTCTACGTTTCCTTTGTTATTAAGTTTCGTCGGATCTGAAGTTTGTCCATTTGATGTCTCCTTGTCGTTTTGTAATTGCTCTTTATTGTGTTCCCCTTCTGAGGAAATCAATTTTGTTGATTGCATATTTCTTTCAAAAGAACTATTATTCGTTGCGTTAGGATTAATTGTTTCGTTGTCAACAACTTGGGAAGCTAATCCAAATATCAAAGATTCGTTGTAATTAAGGTTCTCGAGTTTCTGATTGTCTTTTGATAATACTCTGTCTATTTCTTCCGAAATATCTACAGGTGCTGCTGGTCCAAATTGTGGCCGTTTTGGAAGTTCATCTGAAAAAGAGTGAAAGAAAATAACAATTTGTCCAAGTTACCGTGATTGTACATTTACAAAAATATTTTGTTCACTGTACCATTTAGTAGTTCTCGAGCCACGTAATCAGCAGCTCTAAATAACTGAGCCTTTACTAAAAAGTTTAATAAGAAACGCAATGTTGGTCTCTTTTTACCCATTGTTCCCCATTCTGACAAAAATATTTCTACTGCGTTTCCCTGTTGTTGAGCAGCTTGTTCGATCATGCTGTCAAGATTCGAGATGATAGATGAAAAACTTGGTTTATTTTTTGTCACGTGTAATGCAAAAGTACAGAAGTCGAGTATTTCAAGCCTATACCTGATATGTTCAATGTTAAATTTTGGAAGATCAGAATCGTCATCCTTTGGTATGATTGCCATTAATTTTTTCCAGGAATCCTGTATACATAATATTTGAGCCAGTTTGTACAATTCTGCTGGTTTTAATTTTCGTAACTCTCTATCCAAGTAAACTGTACTTTTCGACATATTGCACGAGTTCTTTGATTGGTAATTTTAAAATGTACGTAAACTTGGGCGGAAGAGTATAAATGTATTTACACTTGTCGTACGATAAAACCAGGAAAATACTTTTTAACGATATGTTAGCTGATTAACCTCAATTCTCAATTTTCAATTTTCACGTGTATGTATATTTTCTCTCGTTAAAGATCCAATGTCAAATGTTCAATTTTATGTTTACATCATTTTTATTGCAATTTACATGAAAAATTATCGATTTACTTTGTGTTTACGTGTAATCGCTATTACGCGCGAAAATTAAATTACTCTTGACGTGTGCTGTACGCATATGTATGCGTGTAAAATATAAACTCTGCAAGAAATAATATAGGGAAGCATATATTAAATACACGACAGAAGATTTGTTATTGAAATATTTTATTTTCACCTTTCGTACAATAAAGTTCGTACGTGTAATTTTATAATCTTTGTTGAACGTACCAATTGTTTATATACATGATTACGCTGTGTCGTCAATTGCTTAGTGACACACGCATGCTACATTGAAACGTGAAAAATATAAAATATATGCAAAATAGTTTTGTCAAAAACTAATCTATAATTTTAAAATAGAGTTTAGGAAGAAATTTGCTAAATTATTGTCTACGTATAGAGGAAAGAGTCAACAAATTTTTTTAAACGATTCGTCCATTTCAGACGTTACATTTCCATCGTACGTGTTACGAACCTATCGATGCTTGTTACAATTACATCAGTCTTGCAATGTACAATTCGTTAAAGTTAATTATACACGAGTATCGTTATTTTAATGAGTTTTGAAGTATATGTAACGTATGCGTATAGGTATGTAGGTAGGTAGACTTTCTTCCTTCTGTGTTAAACGATATATCTGAAACAAGTCATGAATGAGTTTTATAATTTATCGCTCACGTTTCATTTGGCGATTTCAAAGAGAAAGAAAAAGAAAAGGAAGAGAAATATTGTACGTACTATAATTTCACAAGCGACCCGATATATCTCTAGCGTTTTCTTTGCCATTAGCAATTCGAGATCCAAATTGAAAAGCTCTCTTAGGAAAATTTGCAGTATTTCGGAAGCCAAGTTTATATGCCGCTAAACGCAAAAGTAACTTGTCTCCTAAGCCTGATGGCATTTTATCTGTTGGATAACACCTACGAACGATTGAATGATATAATTTTGTTTTGTTTCTTATTCTTCTCTGCACGTTCGTTTTATTGATT
The DNA here is from genome assembly GCA_036937485.2 of Tetragonisca angustula. Taxonomy (NCBI): domain Eukaryota; kingdom Metazoa; phylum Arthropoda; class Insecta; order Hymenoptera; family Apidae; genus Tetragonisca; species Tetragonisca angustula. Next base: position 18,710 of record JAWNGG020000148.1, read on the forward strand.
TACCTTTCCCATGGTTTTAATCTTTGAACGTATTCTATTACGTTTTCATCCAAGTATGGCAGTCTGGATTGTCTTCCATGATCGGACACAATACGATCGTCACGGCCTAAATTTCTTTCAGAAATTCTAGCTATTTCAAAGTTCAATTCCTGCGTTAAAGCATCCCAACCCTTGTGTCTTAATGTCGTTCTGTGTCTCATATATCCACCGAATAATTCATCTGCACCCATGCCTAAGAGGAGTAATCTACACGGGGATTCGTAGATATTCGCGCTTGAATGAATTGTGCCTTTTGCTCGGCTTGCAAACCACACGGCACAACCCAAGCTTTCGTCTAATATAGTGCATAGTGGATGTAGTAAATTACAAATTCGTGACGAACGATATTTCTGTAATTCTGCTTGACTGATATTTACCTGGAACGATTGATATAAATGAACTATTGGAATACTTTCGTAGAATCAAAAGATAATTCAAAATATATATTTTGAACGTACTTCCACAAAATTCCATTTCCGTTTCGGGCAGATCTTTGAAAGTTCTAGAAACGTTTGCTTCCCAGTTTTTCTATCGGGAACGTCATATTGGTCGTCTGTACTTTCTTTTTCATTATTTTCGTTGGATTTCTTGGATTTACTACGTGCGTTAACTGATTTTTCAAACGCTACGTTTATCAAGTCGATAGGTTCATATTGCGATACGTATTTATCGGCAATTAGGGTTAAAATAGCAGAATCCAAGCCGCCAGAAAATAATATACCTATTTTTGAATGATCGCACGCAACATCTTTCTTACTTAGAACTAATTTGATGCATGTTTTGCAAAATCTAGGCTGTTTCCTTACTCTAACTTCTACAGCTTTGTAAAGAAGCTGCAATAAACGATCCACTCTTTCAAGGATATCTGTATCTTCTAACAAATATCCTAACGTTTTGTAAGAATTTTCCAAGTAAGGGCTATTTTCCATATAATCCAAGTCCTTGATATCAGGATGTAAATGTAAACTTGTCGATGCGTCTGATTTTAATATAGTTTTTTTAATATCAATATCCACGCCCAAATGTGTTTCTAATGATTCAATGATGTCAGTGAAATGCAAATCTGGCTCCTTCCATGGATAACACGCAAGATTCACTCTTGAGTTATCTAAATTCGTAACAAAAATTCCAATTGCAGGAATTTCTATGATTTTATTCACTTCCTTACTGGCAACGGACGTTAACGTCAAAGTATTTTCATCGGTGTTCACTTTTAAAAGTAAACTGTGTCTGCCAACGATATCTCTGCCAAAATACAGAAGATTGGTAGATTTTTGAAAATATATAAAACTATAAGGGCCTTGAATTTCTTGAAACACTGACGATACGTTTAAAGATGATTGTAGAGCAGATAATAGCACGTTAGTATCGCATGCGTTGTCTTGAGCCTGATACAAATGACGCACAATCGTTCAATAACTTTTTAATGTATTAAAGAGTTACTGTACAATTTATACGTGTACATGATATACAATGTTTACCAAATTTCCAGAAAATATATCGCCGTTCCAAAGAAGAATATTACCAGCAGAATCTATGGTAGGTTGTTCGCATAAATCTAAACCTTGCATCCATAATACAGCAGCGACAAAGTGTCCAAACCAGATTGGAGTTAAATTTTCAAATTTTTCAATCACTCTGTCAGGACCACGAGCAATTACTAAATTTTTGCAGGCTTCCCACTGAAAGAATGCAAAAAACAACGTTACAACTTATCAATGACAAATGTAATTATAATTGTACCATACATTCGACGATAGTACCTCGCGTGAAATTTGTATACTATCTTTTTTATGGTTTTGTGAAATGCTACAGAATATTCCACACATGTTGATACATCAACATGAACGTAACTCTATATTTAACTACTTTATAGATGAATGATCTATAAATATGTCAACTCCATTTTGTGTAAACTTCTTCCTGATTCACATATTTTCATTTTAATTTTGTAGAGCTTGTCGTATTTTCATTTTAATTTTGTAGAGCTTGTCGTATGAAACACAAGGACAATGTGAACACGTGAGAAATATCGTTCGTGTCTTTTCTTGTTTTCAATGTTTCACGAAAAAACATGTACAAATAGGTTAACACTTTTACAACAGAGAATGCTCAGATAAATCGACTATTGCGTTCGAAATTGTACGAAATTATATTTGAAAAAATAATTTGCATCGTATTATACCATCTTTCTTTGGTATGGAGCAACTTCTGTTTCAACATTTTTTTGACAACTTTAATTCTTAGATACCTATACGTGAGATACCTGTTCTACTGTTTCCTGTTAAATACACTGTATAGCACCACATAAGGTAAGGTGTTTTTGATTAAAAAATTTCTTTCTTAATCTGATATTTATTCAAAAATATTTAAAATTGTCAAAAACATTAAAAAAAAAAAAAAAAATGTAGAACGATAGAGTTGAATGTGTTTCAATGTTTTCAATGTGTACAGGTTTCCGCCACCATGTTGTTAAAAATGGTAATCTTGAAGCATTGACGATTAATCAAAGTTCACGAATTGAACCGTTGAACCGTGTTATGCAGTCGGGCAGTGTTTAAAGTGAAATTTGTCTCTTCATACGTTATTTAGTCGTTGTTAGTAAACTCGTTACGACGGTATTTATACTTGTGATAGTTCCTGCGTACGTAGCATTTGCAATATGATCAATACTGGGTCTGTATCACAAATACGTTTTTTTTTACGCTAAATTTAATTGTGTATCAAGTTATAAATTTTATTATACGTTACATTTGAGGAAAGAATATACATGTTGCATATATTGTTAGCTTAATTTGTTACATTTTATATATTTTTGTACGATAGATGTATGTATTTTCATATGTACAAATATAGTGAATATAAACGTATGTTCTTAACGACTGTTAATTTTATATAACGTTGTATAAACTTTGTGTTTAAATGTTTGATGTAGAAAGCTTGCTGGATATACGATCTTTATTACTGGTGCGTCAAGAGGAATTGGGAAGAGTATTGCCTTGAAAGCTGCAAAAGATGGGGCAAATATTGTCATTGCAGCTAAGACTGCAGAACCACATCCAAAATTACCAGGCACTATATATACTGCTGCTGAAGAAAGTAATTACAAGGCCAATAAAAAATATGAAACGATAGTTAATTGATTAATTATTCCAAATTTTAACGTACGACGCTTTCTTTGTTGAAGAAATTTGTTTGTTTCAGTCGAGCAAGCAGGTGGAAAAGCGTTGCCTTGTATCGTTGATGTAAGAGACGAAACGCAAGTAGTTTCTGCGGTAGAGAATGCCGTCAAAAAATTTGGTGGTATTGATATTGTTATTAATAATGCAAGTGCAATTTCTTTAACAGGCACAGAATCTACGGACATGAAAAAGTATGATCTTATGAATAATATTAACACTAGGGGAACATTTTTAGTGTGAGTATAAAAATTCTCTGTGAATTGTACGTATAAATGTAAATCACGAATGACAGTACCGTGGTGTTTTCCGTTTTAAGGTCCAAGACGTGCTTACCTTACTTGAAAAAAAGCAAAAATCCTCATATAGTGAACATCAGTCCTCCGTTAAGTATGAAACCAGTATGGTTCAAAAATCATGTTGCATATACAATAGCTAAATATGGAATGTCAATGTGCGCTCTCGGCATGGCTGAGGAATTTAAGAATAGTGGCATTGCTGTAAATACTGTATGGCCAAGGACAGGTAAATTATTTATTTTTTTGTTTCGTCATTTTTCTATTCCCACGTTTATTCTTACATCTAGCGATAAGTATATCCTTATTTCAGCTATTTATACTGCCGCGGTTGCAATGTTATCCGGTGCTGAATCGAGCCATTATAGCCGTAAACCCGAAATAATGGGAGACGCTGTGTACGCTTTGATTTGTAAAGATAGTAAATCTATTACTGGACAGTTTTTAATTGACGAGGAAATATTACGAAACGAAGGAATTACGGATTTCACAGATTACGCGTGTAATCCAGGTACGTCGAATGGAATATAATATTTTCATGGTATAGTAAAAACTTACTGCAGAAGTATAATTATTTGTTTCTTTTTCCTTAGAAAATAAAGATAAATTAATGCTGGATTTCTTCGTGGATGAAAATATAAAGATACTAGGTTCGCAAGATTATACGTTAAATAAAGCGGCGCAAAAAGATTTGCAGGGTGCTGACAAATCGGACGAAAAAATTGCACAAATATTTGAGGTTATTCGAGCAAACTTGAATAGTGATCTTGTTAACAAAACAGGGGCCATATTTCAATTCAACGTTAAAGGTACAAGACCTAGACATAAGATACAATCCTTCTAGAACCATATCGATTAACATAAAGTTAATAGGTAACGAAGCTGGTACGTGGTTCTTGGATCTCAAAACTGGTCAAGGTTCGGCAGGTAGAGGAGAACCTGGTCAATCGCCAGATGCTACACTGACGATGGATTCTGATAATTTTTTTGCCATGTTTTCTGGTAATTAAAATGTGTCTACGTGATAAGTAGGTTAAATGTAAATCTGAAATAACGTAAGATGATTTGCATTTATTTAGGAAAATTGAAACCAACGTCGGCGTTTGTACTGGGTAAATTGCGAATTAGCGGAGATCTTCAGAAAGCAATGAAACTGGAAAAATTGATGAATCTTTTAAAGTCTAAACTTTAAGAATTAAGTGTGATAGAGATAAAAATATTTTTACATTAAATGCATTGTTGTGGATTTTTTAAAGTTTACTGTCAAGTATAAATGCTAATAATTTTTATAGCAAGCTTTTGAAAATTATCGTAATATATATTTTTGTATATTCTCTTGTAATATATTTTGTAACAATAAATAATCAGGAAATCGTACAATTTGATATTTTTCTCAGGGACGTTCTATAGAAACAAACAGTAGTACTTTGTTCCTATAGTTTTTACTCCTTCGTAAGTTCCAAAGAAGATAAACCCTCCAACTGTTATCCACGTTACTCTGGGACCGACACCAGCGAAAAGTCTACAAAGTTTTGTAATTGTAAAAACGAATCAACGACAAGTTTAAAGAATTATTCGTTACGAGACTTACCCACGAAAACCTTTATCTCTGTATACATCTTTTAACACGTACAGCACTTTTAATTTTGAAGCACTCTCGTTTCTATGCGAAAGCATTATTCTTGTCTTTGTAACGTCTAGTGGCGTGGTAAGAGTAGCAGAGATACTACCTAAACAATGGAATTAATTGTATCTCGAGCAACGGTAGCAGAAATAATACCTGAATGTGGTATTAATTAGTACATATCGAGCAAAACTTTAGCAAATTACTAAAACTTTGAACCTGCAATTGCTCCACATATTGCACTTTCTATTGGAAGAGTATCTCTGTCAACGTGCGATTTCCAAACTTTCTTCAAATATTCCCAAATCGGAAATTGTATCAAACTAAAAGGCATGTCTCTTAGCACAGTGCTCCAATAACCGTAATATAATATTCTAAAATTAATATCTTGTCTATCCGGTATTGAAACTTGCTTCCTTTGTTTTATTGCTTCTACGGGTACTCTTATTAAACAGGCTACCTTTATTCCAATTGCATAACGTACGATTAGAATTTAATTTTTGATTGCAATTTCATTAATTTCTTTTCTCTTCAAAATTTACCATTTCTGCTAGAGATGCCGAGCACATATGAAGCAAAGAATGATATTTCTCAGGTACTTTAGACTGCGTTCTACTTTTGATATCTTCATACGTTAAGAAAAATAGTGATGCTAAAGTAAAGGTAAAGGTTTAATTTGTATGTAGATGTGTGTATTTTTAAATTTACGTGACTTCGTACTGTAGTATGTTTTTACCACTAGGTGCAGATCCAATAATAACAGGAAGAATTCCTTTATAAAGATTAGAAAATCCTCCTGATTTTACAAATCCCTGCTTGGATTGCAAACGTGTTTTTAATGTGTCCAGTGGATGCAGTATCACGTCGACAGACGTACCAGCCAATCCTCCTGCCTGTTTAAATATATATTTAAACGATATTCTAAAGAATAAAATTTAAATTTTTAAAATGCCAATTGAGCTAAAAAATAATTTGGCCAGTAAATAACATTCAATTGTTATGATTTATTATACTTGAAAATTCATTTTTTTTCATTGCGAGATCTTCTATAAACATCTCAAATTTAAATACTTGTAAATAAACGTATTGTTACTTACTATTAATGACATAACAAGAGCAAATTGTTTGTCTGGTATTTCTAAACATTTACTATGTGCTGTCATTTGATATATTAAGAATTTTATTACTGACTTAAACTAGGAGACACTCACGTTTACAAGAGTTTATAACCTAACGAGTGCAAAACACGATACGGTACTTGATTAAAAATTTACCCAACATTATCGTTGGAATAATATTTTCGTGTCATTTGTTGTTTTTACTGTAAAATTATGCAATAAATATTATTTTCGTGGAATTGTTTAATCAAAATGTTATTGTGCTTGCAATCTACTTATTCTCCGATACGTGTACCAACATCTCGAGTATCGTGTGTGATTTAGAATTTGGTTCGATCTACGATGAGAAAATGTGAGTTGAATTTTGAACGATAACAAGTTCACGTTCAAGTGCATTTCAAAGTCATTCCTTCGGGAAAGAAATACATATATTTCAATATTTAATACAAAAGTCACGATTAATTCGATTCGAACATTTTCCACAAACGAGTAACTTGTAATATTTTTGTACTATGCAAATGAAAATGCACGATATATCTTTCTTGAATAAAGACATTTTACGTACATATTTTGTGCATTTCGTATATTTTTTAATATATTTTTGAAAATCTGAGAATTAATTCTGTACGATTGTGCAGCAATAAAGTGAATATCTCTATTTATTGTTATGTTGTACAATCTTACACGTTACATTGTACAGATGTTATTGTTTATTTTTAACAAGATATTTTTAATAAGAGAACAAATTAACAATTTATGAAAACGAAACAGTTGTTTTTATTGCGAAAATAGATAAATTAAAAATACTTGATTAATGGTTAATAATCTTATTGAGAATTTAAAGATAAGTAGAATTTGCAGCGTTTGAAGTTCCACGAGAATCAATTGATCGTATTGTGCGAGGATCGAAAGGGATACGAAAACTTTCGAGCATCGCATTTCCTTTTGTTGTATTAAACGATTTATTCGATGCGTTCGTTCCACACGAAGAAATGTATGAATTTGATGTAGGCCTACAAACGTAAAAAAAACGTTTAAACTGTGTATCATTTTTAGAGGTCTTTGACATTTTAAATTTTTATTTACCTCGTTCTCAAACTTCTTTGGTTGCCAGATTTTGGTGTAGATGTGTCGCTGAAAGAGTTTAAAGTCTTGAATCTCGAATTTTGAATCTCGAAAGACATCAGTTTTTTTTTTTGTTCGATATTCTCCATTTTCAGCTTAATGTACTTGTCTTTAATTGCTTTCATGTTTTGCGTCAAATTATAATAATGGGACTTCAACATTTCATACTTTTTATCCTTGAAAATTTATGTTTCTTTTAGTTCAATGTGCGAAAAATTAGGAAAACGAAAAGGAAAGGAAAGGAAAGAAAACTAAGATAGAGAAACACACGATTTCGTGAAAGCGTTCTATCGTAATTTTTATCTGATTATTTTGAAAACCAGATGTTTTTTGTAACAATTCCAACGATTCGTTCAACGGAACAAAGAAATTCTCTACTTTCGACAATGATGGTTGTTGCAATTCCACAGAAAAGATATCAATCTGTTGACATTGTGGACATTGTTTCTCAGCTAAATTATGCAAGAGAAAAAAGATTTATATCTATATCCGTATATGTTATATAACACGTGTAATATCTATCATTTTATTTTGTTTATTATTGCCTTGTCGTATGCATCCATTACAGTATATGTGACCACACTGAGTCAAACAAAATGGTTTTTTCCCCCTGTGTGGTGTGGTGAAACAGTTGTTGCATACAAATAATTCCATATTTTTCTGAAAGAACAAATAACGTTTGTACTGTATTTTACTTTTGGATTGAATTCACTGTATCAATTCTCTATGGTGGAAATTAATAGTCATTAACTAGCAATAGAATAGACATCTTTTGAAATATCGATCTTGAAAACAATCGAAATGTTCTTTACGCCCTCTATGATTTGCCACGACAAACACAAGAATCATGTTCGACTCGTGATAAAGGCGGTAAAATTAAAGACAACAAAGTAATAAGTAAGCACTTTTCTTATTATGCTGTGGATTATTGTTGGTGATTTCGATCGCTAAAGGTCGCATAACATTTGAAGTTGTCGTAACGTAATAAGAAGATGTTTAAGAAGATATTTTTCTCGGAAACGGTATTATAAAATGAAATTAAATAAAAAAATTAAATGAATAAAATAAATAGAAAGAAATATTTTATTGATAATATACCGGAAATTATTTTAAGAAATAAAATCGTTTAAATACGAAGGAACATTCATTTATTATGCACCATCAAAATTAATTTCAACAAACTGATGATTTAAATCTTAAAATTAAGATTTAAAATTGAAACCTGCTTATTCGTTATTTTAGTTTAAAATTCAAGAAATAATTGCTGAGTTAACTGTTGTTTCATTTGACAAACAAGAATTGGAGGAAAGAGTTTTTTGTGTTTTGTTTTTTCAATTGAACGATACAAGCATGTGCGCGCGATGATTTAAATTAGATAAAGATTACAACGCCGGTGGAATACAGTACAGAATATTGGAGTTAATCAGTCTTGTTTGACAGTCAATTGTAATCGATATAATTTCTCGGGATCAATCTATATATAATCTATGATATCGCGCGTGATGTAACGTAGAAACATTGTTATGGAGCATTCAGGCGACGAATATATGTATATTGTCAATATTTGAAAACGATTTCCAACGTTCTGGTAAGTAAGAAATTCTCAAGATACTAACAACGTATGTATATCGATCATTTTTACGATAATGATAAGAATCTTGAAATATTCATAATATAAAGGCATCGTCTGAGCATTACTTTAGGGTCAGAAGTCGTCTGATAAATTCGTTTTTGCATTGTCGAGTACGTTTACGATTTAAAACAGTAAATATTGTTTAAAGAAGTTACTTAAATATATTTAATTCAATTACTGATTAGAAGCGAATGTGTTTGTTATACAATACTAGTATTGTAACGAGGCTATTGTAATTATATTGAACAAATTTAAAGTCAGTCTAAAAACGTATACAGAAGTTACAAGATATTTATTATAAGATATTTTTTATTCATGACAAAGGAATAATAATTGGTTGGTAATTTTGAGGAGGAAATATTTTTTCCTTAATACTTTATAGAAAGAGCAAGAAAACTGTGAATGGAAAAAAGAATTTTTCCAAATAATTAAGATTGTGTTTAAAATCCAGCTACAACATTTTATATTTTGTTACAGATTTCTTCCAACATTCTTCGATTCGATAGTGATGATTTGGATAGTGAATCTCGCTCGAGATTCGATACCAATAATTCATTGTATGTCAGATCTACTTTGTCTTTAGTCAATGGTGGGACATGAGAAAGCATTAAATACTGGGTCTATTCTGTTCATGATCAATGATCGTGTATGTAGTTGACAAGTTATTCGCTGGTACGGTAAGATGTCTCTGCTTGTAACAGAAATTTCAAATGAAAATTGGACGAACGTTGTTAAACAGTATTATATTAAACAGCGACGTATCATATCTTAATTTTTTAATATACCACTATATAATTACATTAGTCTAATTTGTATATATGTATATATGATTATTTCTTTTCAACATGAAAGCGAGAATGAGATTTAATAAAATTAATCTAATTTACACACACTAACATACACTAGAGACAACAATTTCAATATCGGTCGTGTATTGTTATATACAAATGAGAAGAATAATCAAATTTTTCATTGTTTTAATAATCATTTTACAAAATAGTTTTACGAAAAGTAAAAGACGAACTAACTAACTTATTATTAGAGACGAAAATAAAAACTGAATTAAATTTTGGGATTTTGGTCAAGCATATATATATATATATATATATATATGTATGTATTATCACTTTCAATCACTTTCCAATTTAATTTATTAATTAATTTCAGTTTAGTTTATTAGTAGAGTAACTGTTTGCATCCTGATATAGTCCTGAAAAGAAGAGATAATATAACACATAAAAATATTATATTTCGATTATAAAGTGTTTTCCTCGGCGTTGTAAACTTGAATCATTGAATATCATTGAATATCGTCTCATAAAGTATCCTATACATGTATATTTTGTCGTATTGTTGTTAAAAGTTTATTATTAACGATAAATGTTTCACTGTATCAAGAGTATTAATAATTTGATGATTTGTTTCATTTATTAATTTAGCGATTTGATAACGTGACATGTTAAAAGATAGATAATCTAATTTTTCAAATCTTTTTCAACAGGAGACTCGACTGCTCCCCTACGTACAATCAGATCCAGATTCAATGACGTATACATGTGCCATTCACCGGATATCTCCTACTTTTACACCCTTATTGTATCAACCATGACCGTTCAAAACTTGTAAGTTTTCCTTTGTTATATATTTTTATTTACATTCAACTCGCCAAACATTATCGGATTGAAATATTTTCATAATCTTTTAAAAAAATTTATGAAGGGAAGAAGACAGAGTGTAATGAAATCGGCATTAAAATTACAATCGGAATTCTACAAATTCTACAAATTACGTACGTATTTAATCTGTTTTACTCGCGGACAACATAACGATAATTTTAACATAACTTAATTTAATGGAAGTAACGTGTTTACGTATACGGCTTGTTTCTAGTTTGAAGTTATAATATAACGATATAGCCAAATGGAAGTATGTAATGGAAGAAGACGGGATTAAACAACTAAAGTCACTCGACACAAGCGTAATTCGAAAAGGCAAAACACGTATACAGGGAATTAGGCATAACCGTTTTTGTTTTGTTCGACGGTAATTAATTTTATCGTGCAAAGAATTTCCTCGACCTGTTCTTTGCAGTGTGTAAAACAGGGGGACGTCAGGGAAGGCAAGAAGGCGAGATGAGGAGGAAGAGAAAGGAAAACAGTCGGTGGAGACTGGTAGTTAAAAGAAAGAGTTGGTTTGGCTCGTTAAGGGTAGTTTCTTTCCCCGCGAGAAAGGATCGCACGGGGCGAGAAAGAAGGAGGGCGACGATTGGGCGGGGCAGAGGATGCGTGGTCCGGTCTGACCCGGCCACATCCAGTCTGCCGCCGACTACGTAGTTGCGCAGTGTCGCCGAGTGTTGTGTGTGCTACTAGAAGAGGATATAAACGGTATGCCGGTGCACGGACGAGCCTGACTCTCTTTCTCTGGTTCTTCGTCGAACGTCGCGTCTCTTCCTCGGCCCAGGGTCGTTCACCCTGTGACTCGAGCGTGCTCGCGTTGTCCTTTGAAAAAACGAATAGTAGTACTCTGCTTTCCGGCTTCTCTATGGACTCCTTCCTCCGATTCATCATGTTATCGCTCTGATCGAACTTTGAGCGAGTGTTGGCTAACACTTGTTTCTACGTGGAGAAACATATGTAGGCAAGTACATGTCTCTGTTCTCTTTGTTATCTTGCCGTCAGTCAGGCTGTTGCCATTCGTGGACGCTCGCACGAGTCGAAGAATGCACAGTTGGTGAATAAGTCGTTATTAAGATAGAATAGACAGAGTGTTTTCGTTTAATCCGATACTGTTAATCTCGTTTAAGAAAAGATTAGCAACGGATCGAATATTTAACAAGATTGCCAATAGATTGAACATTGGACAATTTTTTTTTTTCTACTTTTCTTAGTTTCATGTTGCTGTTCTTAAAATCTATATAAATACTCTATTTATAGTAATAGTAACGTGATTGTTCCATTCAGTGAAACTGAAATATCTTAAACATCAAAAAAAAAAAAAAGGTAAGAGCAAAAGATGTATTATTTTTGATACACTGACGATTCTTTTTGTTTTGTTATTTTTTTTTTTTTTTGTTGGTATTTATCTATCAAGACGTACTGTCATTATACAGTTTATATGTAATATTCGCTGTGTGTGTGTGTTCTATCCTATTTGCTCGATATTGAACGCTGCTGTCTTTTAGCATCAGTTGTGTAAGTATTTACCATCAAAATGTCTGTTTTCCATCGGAACCTCTCGTCGAACAGAGAACAAATTAGCTTTGACACGAGCAAATTAATTTCAAGATAATTTAAAATTTCTTTCGGCAATGACGTTTCGTTTCCAAAATTAATAATAAGGTAAACTCAGGTGCAAGTGTTACGTAATGTTATTTTATCGCGCGCCCCGCCGTGTCAAATTGTTTCTTGTTTTTGTCCACTGGCAAGAGGCGACATTTTTTATGTTTATGTGTCATCGTGTTTTTGGTAACTAAACCCGTCTGGATCTATTACCGTCGTATAATTCACTCTAGTTCGAAGAAAGGAACGATTTCACAACTGTGGACAAGTCAGACACTTCTTTTGGAGTGGATAATAGTATGTACGTGTATAGTACAGTATATGGCACATAGCACATAGTGTAGCAATATCTCGAGTGAATGTTTGCGTAGCTGGTTAAAATATTCAAGTCGGTTTAAACATAGAGCCATTCACGTTTGGCAAGCTTTTATTGGCTTTGATCGATGCAAAGGGATACCGAAGTTTTTGAAACGATAATGCGCGTCATTGTTACCATCCGAGGTGCATCTGAGTATGTACTTATTGGCGTTATCCTCAGTATAATGTATATCGTTTCTCAAAGATTATGTATTTGGATATTTTTAAATTAATTGTTTATTTAAATTGGGTTGGCTTTTGAATTGCAGGACATTATTACGTTGATTGCGACAGTACGTTGTAATGGATAATAAATGATAAGTAATAATGAGTCGAATTTTTTTAAATCTTCTTTGCGAGATAATACACATGTACATACATATTTTTATTTAAAAATCAACAATTTAAATTGATTATCTGTTTTCAGAGATCATTTTGTAGTCTTTTTTCTGAATTAAATAAAAAGAGTATTCAGCAACTTTGATTGTCGTACGTATAGCAGTATGTATTTTGATTTAATGTCGCACGGTATAACGTGATCGTCTCGTATGCATTCATAGTTTGCATTAAAAGTTTAAAAACATAGTCGACCTTTTAGCAATTTTAAACATATTTTTGAGTTTTTGAGCAAACCATCGCCATTTACTTGCTGTTTCTTCACAATTGTACAAAATGACTCGTAACTGTTATAAACGTGTTAACGACGTATCGTCCAACGTATTGAGTTTTCATGTTTAATCGGTGTCATTACGTCTATCTTGTCCGTCAGTAGAACGAAAGGGTAGCGTAGATTGTAGATAATTTGTGACGAAGATGTAACGTGGGTTTATTGTTGAAGCGATGTGTACGCGGGCGCGGGCATCGCCATAGAAAAGCAATTCGCCAGAAGATTTAACGCGTCGTTTAAAGCGTAGCTAATTTCTTGTACGCGTGTTATTGGGTTTACCTCACTGTCTATTTTTGATGGTCTGAAAATTTTTGCTTCTGACAATATATCAGCGCATCTGTCATCATTTAGAATATATTGGAGCATATTCCAAATTCCAAATTTAATAAGGTAAATTTAAGAAAAAAAAAGATTCAGAATTTTTTAGAGCGCATTAATGGATTAAGTAGATTAAGAATATTCTTTGACGGATCCTTGACGAATTCTTTTCGTTTAGATAGAAATGATAGTATGATTTTCGCAACGAGCGTTTCGTAGTTGGTATCGTGGCAATGTAACGTAAATTTTCTTCAATTTATAGTCGCAAGGAAGGAGAGAAAGGAAATTTGGATATTGGATATTGGCAAGTTGTATGAAATTTATTAACAGCGAATTAATTGTACAATTTATTATGTGGATCTCTCAAATGTAGGATACTTTGCCGTAATTTAGTTTAATATCGTTTGTTATTATTAAAGGAGCAAGAAAGACTGTGTTCTTAATAAATAAAAGAATTGATGTTTCTACCGTGAAAAATGTTTTCAAACTTACTAAAAGACGATTGATGTCCGAATCACTGAAACCGGAAATCACTGTGTATACACGTTTGCACAACCAGATACCTTGCATACCTTGTGTCGTGTAATAAACAGCAAGTTCAAATTATTGGTATATAAGTGTATAGGTGTACAGGTATAGTATAATATAACACACCTATACATAAGATGTAATGCACACATTTCGCACGTAAAAGTTTTCTGTGCCAAGTGTCGAAACACTTTCGTCAACGTCTGTACGTCTGTGCGTCGCGAGAGCTTTATATCCGAGGAAGATCATTTTATTTACGATAAATCGTACGATAATCGTACGTACGTAGGTACGTACAGACACTGTTACGTGTACGTAACTGCAGTGTGAGTATTAAAATTGTTTCGTTTTACGAAGAATCGTAACCTCGACCGAGGTTCAACCTTAGAGATTTACAACACCCACCATACCGCAGGTCGAAAATGTCGATAAAAAGGGGATAGTGGGACGGGAGCGTTAGAGAAATGTGGGTGGATTTAAGCGGAGAGCATCGAAATTTATTCCGGAAATTCGCGCATGCAATGCTTTCCAACGTTTTTGCCAACTTTCCAACCAAACTGTGTGTACTGTATATCTGCTCTGCACATCCGCGGTATAGACACCCAACGCTGTAACGGAACCATGTATTATATTTACATATTCCCTCGTTTACCTATGTACGATAGTAGTGTATGTATACATGTATCACATGTGCAATAACCACATGCACACTTCCTCCGTGCCTATGAAAAAGATAAATTCGCTTTATCTATCGATCGTCGGCCCTCGGCTGTGGTCTCACACGCCATACTATACGCGCGTGCAATCGTCACCCGTTCTGAACTGCTCTTTTAACCGTTTTTTCCCTTTTGTTTCTCCTTTAGGCAGTTTCTCGTAATCGCCGCGCGCTAAACGACAAACTAACTGATCGTTGGTTTTGTTACGCGCGTCCCAATGTTCCATTGAGAGAAATTTGGAGGCAGTGTACATACGTACGTACGTACGTATGTATGTATGTGTATATAGTTCAAACACTTTAAGCTTCAAACAGAGTGTTTCGATATTTGCGGGGTAAATTGAGAACGTCGTGTTTGATCCGGGATTGGTGCCTCCCATTACAGTTACCCTGCTAACGAGAAATTTCAAAACTTGTATGTAGCTCTACTTACATACATACTGGGACGTGAAAGTGTCACGAGTGTTCAAATTCAAATTTGCGAAATTCATTGTATCATTGTATCAGATACGAAAGATTTCGTGATTTATCGCTCAAATGCTGTGCACATGTGCATACATCGGTTGTAATGTATGTACTTTAAAGTTGAAAGGAATTTAATCAGGTTTTTTTAATTGAACAGTGATTTCATTAAATTGTCACTCTAAAATTATTACAATAGTGTTGATTACAGTTGACTATTTCGAAGTTATAATTGACCTATTGTCAATTGAACGAAAATAAAAACTTAATGATAAGAACTGAAAGAAATATTCTTGTTTGTTTCAACGTATTACGTACGTACGTAGCAGAGTTAATTTAATAACCAACTGTCGAAGCAATCTGTTTAGGTTTAGCAGAGAGAGAGAGAGAGAGAGAGAGAGAGAGAGAGAAAGTTGGAATGGAACGATTGAAAAATGTCATTTAGAAGGACCAGACCTCGGAGGTCTCGAACTACATACATACATACATACATACATACATACATATATACGTACGTATATAAAATATTACATATGTACATGTACATCATCGATTCTTAAAAGCAGCGATGCTTGACGCGTTTATTATTTTTTCTCTCCTCGTTTCCTTACAGAACACACAGTTGTGATATTGCGTTTGATTCAATAGGCGTTAACCGAGTGACCTGAATCTTTCCAACCGTACGAAACATTGGATAATTTCTTTTTTTTTTCTTCCTCTTCTCCTGTTTCTTTTCACCCTTTCGTTCTGCGTTAATGAAGAGGCAGACGTGCGATATCTTGGGCTAGAAGGTAGAATGTACGTGCGTGATCGATGTTCACGCATTAATTATCTTGTCACTTGACAAAAGGTAACTTTGTCTTCAAATTTTTGAATTTTCTTGAATTCAAAAGCCGGACTGTCTCGAATTGTCTATTAAATTTGAGTTGTTATTAAACGTATTTCTTGCTCGAGTATTTCTGCCTCTTTATTTGTATTTATAAAGATGGCATAAATTTGCATAAACATCTGCAGGATGTTACTGTAAACAGGTAATGTGCGGGTATGCACGTGGGATCTATCGTTGCGAAAAACGACAGCAGCAAAGTCATTAATAGCGAAAGTGCACGGTAAGAAGTGTGCTGAAAATGAAAAGACGATATGTAAAAATGGCGAAACAACGACAACGCCAAATATGTGCGTAAGTAATGGCCGTCCGATTAATCGTTCACTCGTATTTTAAGTAGAATCGGTCGGTATCGAGTCAGACCGAGCGTCTCGCGGCACGTGGCCGCCGCTCTGTCTCCATCAATCCATTTGAAGATCTCGATTAATTCGTTTAATCTGATTTTCATCACGGATTCGTTGTCTGAATGTCTGTACGTAAATATTTGATTCGGCCGGGTTTCGATTTATCATGCCAATGTGCAATCGTTCCAACGCGTTTAGACACGAGCACGTATGTAATGTACAACACGTACAAAAACCAGACACGTAGCTGATGCTTTAAATCCGTCAAATTTTACAACTGGTTCCACGAATCTCCCCCATTCGACCATCGTCGACTTGCCGGATGTTTATCGATGCCTCCTACTACTATGTCACTGTTGCATGCAATAATAAATACAATACGTGGCAATTGGCGCGTATTTACGGAACGTCGATACTTCTTGACGCGTACACGTATCTACGTAATATCAATTTTTTGCATTTTACCGGCACGGTACCGCTTCACCGACGAAAACACATTTTTCATCTTCCACGTGCAGCGACTCTTGTTAATATTCGGACATCGTGCTATTCAAAATATTGTTGTGGATTTCGATTGTTTATAGTAATAGTAAATTTGGATAAATTTTTCAATAATATTAATACAGAACGTTCATTATAGTTTATAGCAACATAAATTTTATTTATTTATTGCACATATTTGTCTTGAAAGAATAAGTCAAAGAATAAACTGAACTATGTCGAAACGTAGCGTGGCAAACATATATTCGGACATTTATCGAGGAACTACGATATTTGAACCTGAAAACTGTGAACATAAACGATAATTAATATTTTGCTAGGTAGCCCTTAACACCTGCTAGCCGCTAATATAAATAAAATAAAAAAGGAACTAATGAAAAAGATAATAAAAATAAACAAATCATATAATCATCGAATAGGCGTCATCGAATTTACTATCGGCAGCTTTATGAAAACATTTGATGAAAACATTGTCTCTTTTTCCTTTTCTAATATAATATTTTAATAATATTTAATAATATTTACCGGTATTATACCGAAATACATCTGCCGACCTAACGTCGTTTCGATAGCATCATATTCGCACCATTTCGGTTTCATCGAACGTAATAGAATAGTAACCAAAAAATACCGGTATTTTACCGGTCTCTGGTTTAAAGTGTCATCTACACGACTCTTTTGAGACGAAAGGGAGGAAAAGTCCGTTTTGCTGTTCGCGGTGAACGCTTTCGTTTACCAAGCCCAAGAGTATTTGGCTCTCAGTGATAGATCTGGGATAGATTCGTCTACGGATTTTCATTGATCTTGAGGCTGACCAGTGACTCGTTCGATCTACTTTCAAGTTTAAAATTGAATTTCCTCTCTTGTCGTTTGGCCGTTTGGTCGTTTGTCGATAAAATTGTCGTCACTACCTCCTCTTAATTGGAGTTTTCGATTGCAAGGGTTAAGCTATCGAGATAAATAAACGCGTCGATTTACTTTTACGATACGTGTGTTGTAGTACATGTAGTGTGGCTGCCGTGCAAAAGTGATCGAATATCGTTAGGGCGTATTAATATCGATGTTGATGTTTGAAATTTTGTAAATATTAAAAATATCTTTTACAGGCAAGCACGGCCAAGCACTTTCATCTCGGTAATCCTAATCACGGTGAGAACGTGAAGGCAAAAAATAACGAGAGGAATGAAGTAAACGTGGTGTGATCTCCAACGAACCGAGAGGGAGGACAAAAGGAGAAGAAAGGGAAGGAAAGAAAGAAAGAAAGAAAGAAAGAAAGAGGAGAAAAGAGGAGGAAGAAAAGTTGGCGAGAGGAAGAAACGTCGGGCTGATTAGATAGAAAGAGAGATGGCTACGCCGCCGGATTCGCCAGGACCGGAAGAGGCCCTGTTCGACTTCGAAAGCGCGCGAGCCAGACAACAAACCACCAGGCCTGTCGCCCTCGAGGAACTACTTCGACAGACAAAGTTCTCCAGACAAGAGATACGAGTGATGTACCGTGGGTTTAAGCAGGTAAGCCGCAAGTTGAATAACGAATCTGAAAATACAGCTGATGATGCAGAATCCGTGGTTCTTGGAAACCACAAGTGGGGCCATGAGTCATTCGTACATTGGCGATCTGGTCGTTTCAGTCTTTTTGCGAGAATTTCGTTCGGTCAAAATTTCGTTTGGTGAGAAGTGGGAACACGTAGAGTGAACGCATTGAAGTAAGATTGATAAGATTAATTTGACTCTGAATCCGAAATGGAATGGGTATGTATTTTGATCCAAGTATACTCTACGCAAATTGTCTGGCTATGCTTAAATAAAAATAAATACTGGGCTTAAAAAAAAAAAAAAAAATCCACGTACATACGTATATAAAAAATAATACCCAAAGCGTTTGACATTACAAATATTAATTTCTAAATCAGTTTCTCGTTCGAGTCCTTTGTCCCAAGAACTTGTCAGGCAACTCTGTATCTTTTCTAGTTACACGTTTAGTTAACTTGGCAACCATTAGCTCGTTGTCAATTTGCAAACACGATGGTGACAGTAGTACCGCGAGATTTAAACTTATTCTATCTCAGTTATTTCTTACGAACGAAAATTCCATATAATGATAGTTTTTGTCGAAAGATTGAACATATTGGTTTATTCTTTCGTCCGAGTGAATCTTACTTTTAGTCTTTCTGTAAAATTTCCGTAAAATTAACTATCGACAATTCTTAACAACGATCGTACTTTTCCAAGTAACCGACTTGGTTACTGTTTCCACCCTCTGGCTTGCCATTAATTTTCCTTGTAATTTCATTTGCTATGAATATTCATGGAGGACGAAAACGTTGAGACGGGTCCTTATTTTGAATATTTCTCCTCCTCTTCCTCCTACATTGTGCCTGCGATATTCAGCTAAAAATATTCATTGGCAAATTAACAATCATCTCCTGTTTGTTATTTTCTACGTGTTATTTGTAATTTACCAACGGTAATTTACCAATTAACAATGATCATAAAATTGGTTACGAAATTCACAATGTTACAGCAGTAAAGTGACTCGTCGTAAATGGTAATTTGTAAAATTTCCATGCTTGTGTTGCTAGGATTATCGTTATTATCGAGGGTATTTATGAATGCTGATTACGAATGATTTGAAACTTGTAATTTGTAAAAGCTCAGACTACGTAGATCGTCAAAACCGACATTTGAATCAGCCCGTATATCAGGACTGATGTATGTATGTATGTATGTATGTATGTATATGTATACCGACGTACACGCAATAATTTATAACTTTGTACATACAGTTTTTAAACTGCCACCAACAGTTATTTCTCTTTCGTGTAAAATGTACAAATGTATGCAGTGGTGGATCTATAGCTTTACTCAGACGCAGTGATTTTTACGAGTATGGCCTTGACGGTGGAAACGAGAATGCTTTATTTTTCCGACAAACGAGGTTTTATTTCGAGGCTTAGGAGAGAAACGTAAGGTGCCAATCCTGTGTCACGTAAAATATTTACGTACTGTTTGGAGTAGAGACGGTATTTGTACATACGTACGTATGTAAGTACGTAGTTGTTCCTCCTCGAGTTTCCTTCAAGGTTGATGTTGTTTCTACGTAAATGTCGGAGGCGCACGCTCTGCAGGTCAATACGATATAGTCGAGAGCGTTTGTTACGCAATTCTAGCGTTCGAGCGTTCTTTTCTCCAATTTTTTTCTTTTCCTTTTTCTTCTTTAAATAAAAAACACACACACACACACACACACACACAAAATTTAATAGAAAATTTCAGTCAATCTTATCAATTGGTAGTACGAGTGAAAATTCGTTCGCAGAAAATTTAAACTGAGGGCTAAATACAACGGTGTACGTACAATGATTATCGTACGTGCGAGATTATCGTGAAATTTCAATGGAGAGAGAAGAAATAAAAAAATACCATCAACGTACCGTTAGTTACCGTAACGGTTGTAAAGGATGGCGAGGTTAATTAAGTTTGAAAGAAACGGCAATTAAAATTAGCGCTTGGTATTTCCTTTTCGATTAATTGTCGCGTAGGTTTAAATGTTCAAAGTTACTTAAATACACGCGTTTCCTGCATCGAGGATGTAACTACCCGCAGACTCGGACAAATGAGTTTGCAACTGTGACACAGAACCACCTGTACGTTTCACGGTATTTTGTCTGGTTTGGAGCTTGCTATTCTTCAGCCGGGTTTCAACCGATTTACCCACCAACGTTGCGCCACCAACATCCGTCTCGTCACGGAACAAACTAAATACGATAAATGAATCCTCTCTACCGAAAGGATACGTTAATTTCTTTGTTGCGTTACCAGTTGTTTTTGCCAATTGGCAAACACTTGACAGAGATTGACAAATTTGATCCAATTAACAACAGAATTATCAATTAAATGCTATTTCCGAATCGCTCTTTTACAAATATTTTACAAATGTAGATACGTACAACTGTGCACTTTTTAAGGATTTTGATCTTTTTTTTTTTTTCTTTTTTTTTTTTGCACGGCACAAACTTGAACTGTAAAGGTAAAGTACGTGAATTGTTGTCACGTGCATATATCGATCTTGATTACGCTTGTACGTAGATGTGGTACAACATGCTCGAGTTGATCGTTCGTCGTGTTTCACGATCACGTGTGTAACGTAAAGTGTGTAAGGAGCTGTAAGAAATCAAATGATCGGAAACTCGATGGAATTTGATCTGAACGTCGATATTATAAAATTATATTGTAAAATTTCCTTCGCTCTTTGTAACTTGTAAAAACGATAACCTGAAAGATAACTCGAGGTGACTTTGGTACAAAAGTCCTCGTCAAAACATGTCGTCCCGTCGTTACAGACGATCGGACGCGTTTGAAAAGAAAAGGAGAGAAAGAGAAATTTCACTAGTTTCCGACCGATGAAAATTGACGGTTGCCAACATTTCGAGAGACACGTTGATAGAGATCCTCTGCTCAATTAACCGTAGATAGTCGGAAAGTCGGCAACGACAGTGGGAACACTTCAATTTTCGATAATCACCGATAAAGATGGACGATGGGAATGGATGGCGATGGCTTGTCGCTTGACGCTTGACGCTTGACGCTTGACGCTTTATCGATAGGTACTGGATAGGTACCAGATAGGTACCAGATAGGTACCAGATGGATATTGGATAGGTATTAGATGGGTATTATACCGTGGATAGAAGCACCGTCGCGAATCTCTATTTTAACGTACGTTTCCACGTGGTTTGGTTTGCGCTGGCACAATCACCTTGCCAAAGCGCGATAAAAGAACTCGCTTTACATCGGTTTACGTACAATACACCGACGTACGTACATGGAGACACACGTCTAAATGTTGGAAATGTATCGAAACATTTCGAAACACGAACGTCCGTGGATCGATTGGATCGGTTGATTGGTTGCCTTTGGTTGCCTCTGGCTTATATTCGCCGGACGAATAAAAATATGTCGAGTTGCAGGCTATTTTTCAAAATTATCCAGACACTTGCTCACTTGTTCGGCAAAATATCTGGCTTACCTGCGTAAGTAGTATGTCTTTGCACGGTCTTTACCGTAGTAGAAAACTTTAAAGTGTTGTATGTACGTACATACTGTAGACACGAATACATGAAACGCGTAGAATCATGCGTGTCGTGATTCTATTGGTAAAATTTTTACTGAAAATCTGGAAATGTAGCAGCTGCAAATATTTATTGCAATTGTTTACACATTTAGAAAAAAAGAGGAAACTAAAAGAATTGGCGTAGAGCATGAAATTCCTTGGAGCGAGGATTGTTAATATTCGTCTTGCGTACCTTGCAATTTCTCGTAGCTTTTCAGACGCGATGTTTTCAAACATGATCGATACGATCGTGTCTCGATCGTATATTTTCGTGTCTCGAAAATTCGTCAGACTACATTCTCGAAATAGAAACTCGGGGAAGGATAGTGTAGTACGTGGAAAACGCTTTTCTGACTTGAAGAGTGTGTGGCTTTTTTTTTAAACTGCAGTTTTTTCCCAGCTAAACACACGTGTATAGTAGGTATCGATCGGGGTTTTCTACTCTTGCCAGCCTAAAACTGTGTCACGACGATTACTATTTCGCGAGACGCGCGCGGTGTAGCGCGGTGTAGCGTTCTCAAAGTGCAAATTTCCAAAGTGACGAATCGACGAATCAAAGTTTTCGTCTTACAGTGAGAATGATGTATACATTACGATTGTTACATTTCATGCTTTATCAATTCTTCCACAATCGCCCTCCTAAACTTTCCGTTGCACCATCATCTCGATTGTTTGTATTACCCTCGAAAATATTCCTCTTCTATATTGTAAAAATAATTATACACTTTCTCTGCTTCAAACAATAAATTATCTGATAAAATTGTCTCCGGCGCACTCGTATATCGTCATTATTTTTAAAAAGGGGTTTCAATAGAGAAATTCCCCATGGCTGTTTTAATCTGCGGATATTAAAGAGGGTACTTGAACGTACAGTGGGTACAAAAAGTATTTGCACACCGGGATATACTTATCACGGGATTCGCACAAAGTGAGCTAATTACGTATCCAAGTATATTAAATCTCGCGTCAATTTGCCGATTACGAAAGTTTGATACCGCCAAAATGAAATACGTCTGACTGCTATATAATAATATGGTTTTCATTGGAAAATGAAGCTACGTGCAAATACTTTTTTGTAGCCATTGTATGTTTCTGATTGAAAAAGTATATCAAATCAAAAGTGAGAGAGAGAGAGTGTGTGTGTGTGTGTTTTGAACCAGTTGGAAAGGATTTATTTATTTTTTCATCGCATTGGTCACATCCCCCCCGAGAGAATCGAAAGATTGAATAGTACTTTTGTCGCAGAGCCACTTACACGCTACATAAAATTAAAAACCCTGAAACTCGGAACGTTTTGCGCATAGGAGCGAAAAAGCGTCGGATTTTTCGAGAGTTTCTTAGGCATTTTAATTGCCACTATTTCGCCACTCGTACGCCTACCACTCGAGCCTCTAAGACTGGCAATTGTGTCAAGAGCGTGCGTTTGCACGATGATGAAAATGCACGGTGCCAAGTATCGTGAAAATGTTTGCGATATTTTTCATCGCGAATAGCCAGATTATAGCCAGGCATTGCTAATTTGTAATAAAACGAAAGGAATTTTACACTGGAATCAACAAAGATAGTTGAAACGACTGATGTCGAATAGCCTATATGACGAGTATACTATATGTACTATATATATATATATATATATATATATATATATATATATATATACATACATACATACATACGTGTATACACCTTTATTGATTTTTTGACTTTAATGCCATTATATGATTAAAAAGCATATTTTAACCTGCCGTCACGTATCTAAAGGTAAAGATGTAGACACGCGATTGTTAGGACAAACGATATATACTTGCGACTTTTAACATTTTAACGTTGTGTCAAGTGATCATTGTCTTACACTTATGTCTATCACGTATATTGGTTATGAGGAGGATGGAAAAAAGTACGTGTTTAGCCTCAACTCAAGTAAACTCAAAGTAAAAGAAGGAAAAACTGCTTTCTGTGAAATCATAGTACTTGTTAAATTGAATTAAATCAAACTTTTCTTTCAATTACCATCTGTTGTCAAGGAATGTTGCCAGGAGTTTGATTTGAAGAACCCAAGACACATTTGTTATTGAATCAAAGTTTTTTTCAACAAATTGTCACTTGTCGTTTGTCACAAGAGTTGTAAAGAGTTTTTCTGATAATCTGCGTGTACAGCAACAAAAACCTTGTACTTTGACTTTAACTTTAATCGTTTCTAAAGAAGAAAGGGAGAAAGAGACTTGCCAACTACGCTACTCTACTCTAGAAACGGAATACTCGTGCTTAATCTTCTGGTCAGAGTCACAGCCACAGCCACAAAGAGTCGAATTTATCTTTTTCCATGGCATTGATGTACGGTTAGCCAGGAAACAGGCCCGACATCCTTTATTCCGTGGCCCTTTTGTCGCAGCTATCTAAGAGCTGCACGGCACAGCTTCATTGTTTCTCTTGTTCTTTCCATCGATCTTGAGCCTAGAGTATACAACTCTTTCGTTTCCTCCCCCCCTCCCCTTCCCCCCTTTCCCCCTTCTCCCCTTTTTCTCTTTTTTCTCTTTTTTCTGCTTTTTTTTTCTTTTTGCCCTTTTTTCCTTTTTTCAATGAAAGCGTAAAGGTTAGACGAGCGTTAGCACGCTCGTCCTATTGAACTCGATTCTATTTAAGGGAAATGTGGCGGGAGTAAACGTGTGTGTGGGCACGTAGTAGCTACGTGTGTATGTATGCATGCATGTACGTACGTACTACTGGCAATCGAAGAAGGCCGAGCAACAGAGGCCGCGTCGAGGCCGAGACCTTGACGTTTAGGAAAATTGCGAGGATTTAGGCCTCACGTTGGTCGCGCACGCATTCCAAGGTGGCGATAGGACAGGCCGCAGAGCTGTACTTGTCAGCGAGTCGTCGCCTCCCAATTCGGATGAACCTTCGAACTTTCACGCACACCTCTGACCTATTTCAGTTACCCCCCCCCCTCCCCCTCCCCGTTCCCCCCTCTGGTATCGTTGGATGATCAACCTTTAGTTCTTTCACGAGCAGCAAACTCACTCTCCTACGTTCATAGTTTAGTTTTGTAGTAACACTGTTGTACCGTGTGATGTAGGTATCTGTGACACACTACATGTGCATCGCACACGAGATTTTTCATATTTCAGTAGGCGATTTTAACACATTTACGATGATTTAACCAGCCCACTCCCTCGCATCACGTACGTTGCAAACGATGATTTACAAAGTATTTGTAAAATATCGTGTGATATTTTATTTCCCAAAGAGAGAAGAGTCCTCTGTTTTTTATTTGATTTGCGATCGCATCGTTATCGCGTTGAAAGAAGGAAAATGGAAAGAGAGAGAGAGAGAGAGAGAGAGAGAAACAGCGATATATGTATGTAAGTGGAGGTTAACCACAGAGAGCTACAAGTCGAGTGATACTTGAGTGAAGAATCCAACGTTTCTAGGACCCACTCTTCTCCTAGTCTCCTCTCACAATTCGTTTGAATTCCATCCTCCATCTCGCGAGATAATTCCATCTTTAATCCACTGTACGATCATTGTATTTTAATTGGAATTCACGCGTCGATTGAAATTCAAACGATTGAAATTCAAATTTCGACGTTATACTCTCCTGCGGGATAGAATTGTGACAATGACCGGTGGTCCCGTTCAGTGTAATACATAATTGGAATGTACTGCCATAGTTTAGAGCTCTCTCCGATGTAAAAATATTTACAATAGTACAGACATGGTTTAGCACGACTGAAAACTATCGAAACGCGTGTTTGCCGTTTGCCGAAAGAAAGAGCCTCGAAACGGTACGATACGATGAAATTTGACCAAGAAAAAGAAATATACGTACCTGGGAATGAATTTACACACAGTGTAATTCTCCCCCGGCAGGCGGAAAATCTTTATGATTTTAATCCCTGTGAGGTTAATTTAGATTAAATTAGTAAGACAACCTTCTTCTCAGTTTCATTATGTTTGTTCGTCCAATTTAACAAAGTTCAATAGAAAGTTGACCAATAACTGCTGATGCAATGAAAGATGATGCTACCAGCTTCGTCATGATGAATATTACGTACATTAGGTACATTCGATTCAGCGCAAACTTTCACCGTAAATGCGACAAAATGAAAAGCGGGAATGGATTTCTAGCATTGGAATCTCATCATAATGAGCAGGAGGATCGGTTCTTTTTTGGCAAACGCAAGTATGGTTGTGAGAAAACGAAGAAAGCTAATCCGAGAGTCGATAAAATTTTATAGAATATATATACTCGATGGTTTTGGATTGGAAATTGTGCGAGAACTTTTTTCGTGGTATACCATTTTCATGGACAAATATACGTTGTCATTTGGAGTATATGTATGTAACACGTTATATGAATGCATGCATACGACACAAGGTTTTCAGATATTTTTTAATCAATTAAAATTATCCCAATTTTATATGTATGTATTATATATATATATATATACATGCATACGCGTATATTTTACGATCAAGTCTAGTACGATTGTAATAATAATACGAATACTAGGAAAGAGGCGTTAGACTAAAAAAAAGAAAAAATAAAATTCATAAACGTGATGAAAGAATGATGATTCCATGATATGCAACTGCCAATCTAACTTTGGCTACGGTCATTTTCGATTCAGCTATGTATATTTCTAAGCTTCGAAAGTATAAAGAAATTCTTATTAATAGGCACCCTTGTGTGTTCCTTGTCCCAACTCTTTATGCCCAAGGCAGTTTCTTAAAATAAATCGTTTTGTTTGCTGAGAACGAAAGCGAGATTGAAATGTGAAAATTGAAGAAAGAACGTCAGCAGGGTTGAATTCGCGAAACGAAAATGGACCTTTTTCTCTTTTTTCTTTTGCTCTGCGCTCGGCCGGACGCGTCCGTTCGTCTTATTCTTAATAATGAAAAAGAAAAAAAAA
Organism: Tetragonisca angustula; assembly: GCA_036937485.2. Taxonomy (NCBI): domain Eukaryota; kingdom Metazoa; phylum Arthropoda; class Insecta; order Hymenoptera; family Apidae; genus Tetragonisca; species Tetragonisca angustula. The sequence continues at coordinate 45,803 of JAWNGG020000148.1, forward strand.
AAAGTCTCAGCTCTGGCCTACTTTTGCCGTAATCATTACCGTGCCTACGGCTCTCGCGTAACTTTTTCCCCAAGTAGCTTAGCTGCACCCTCGTTTCGCTGCTCTTTTATTGCCGACACTTTCGTCCATCCTTTTTCATTTCGTTCTCGTCTCGTGCTTCTACAACGGTTTAATTGCTTGATCAAAGATTTCTCAATGGAATGCAAACATCGTCACCGAGTATTGTACAGAAAAGTCACAGTTGCTTCGCCGATATCTCGCCGGGATTTGATTTTAAAGTAATTATCGTAGTTCCCAGTCTAATATTGAAAGCGCTGCTCTACCCTTCTACCTTAGTAGTTTTTCACCGGAGATGAGGTGGTTTTCTTACTATGATTTTCTTTTTTTTTTTTTTTTTTTTTTGATATTTTCTCTCCTTTCCGCAAGTAGGTTAGATTTAAATTTTCTGTTGGTTTCTGCTTCCTTTTTCCTCCCCCTTCTTTTTTAAAGATTTCTTCCTGCATACGTTTGAATTCTGAATTCTTCTTCCATTCACTCGTTCATTCATTCATTTATTCATTCATTCATTTGTTTGTTTGTTTTACATCTTTTGTTTTATATATATATTTTTTTTTTGAAATAACGATTGAATAATTAAAATTATTGAGTTGTCAAATTCGAACAAATGTCAGATTAAATTTAAATTTTGTTGCTCGTTTTTATTTTATCGGTATGTCTGGTAGATTTGGTGGTTGGTTAATTTATTCTGAAATAGGAGAATCAACGGGGTATTTCTGTGCTTTTTCCAGCATCCGCCTCGTTTCCTCTTTCCTCCTTCTCTGTCTGTTTCTGAAAAGTAGGGAAATTTAGTGAAATGTCGTTCATCGAAATGCATTTCTTCCCTCTTACCTGAATACACTCTCGTGGATAGAGTATTCTGATTGCCTGGAGAAGTTGCACATTCGAGCTTCGAATCCCACTATAAACGGAGCGTTTTCCAACGCTCTTTCAAATAACTCGCCAACTACGTACATAAATAAATAAATAAAAATAAAATCACGTCGCGTTAGAGCGATCTTTTTACACTTTCTCACATTACATTTAGATACGCGTACGTATTTAATTCTATTCAGAACAAGAATATAACACCTGCGTCTACGTGTGATTTCGGTAAAAAAATTAATTGAAATTAAAATTAATATTAATATTAATTTGAAATTGTACTCTAGAAAATAGAGGATATATGTGCGCGCGTGTGCATTATAGTGATACGACGTATCATGATTGTGACAATGAATTAAAGAATAAGAAAACAGCGATAAATTTTCTGGAAATTTCTCATTCGGCGGTTATACGTACGTATATAAGTAAATTGTTCAAATTGTAATTTTATGGATTATTGTGTTTGCCAAGTTTGTCAAGTTTTCTTACCTGCTTGTATGTACATACGTGTATGTACGTACGTATGTATGTATGTATGTATGTATGTATGTAGGAGTATCTTACTTGTTTCGTTAAAATCGTTGTTCGACACGTTAAGAGTCAAAGTCTCAGACTTTGTGGAAGTCAATACTTCGGCAAGTGCAGTACCTCCAGCAGCCTCTATTCCGCAAGCACTCACGTCGAGAACTTGCAAACTTTTGCTTCTCAACAGATCTAAAACAAACAAACGAATCTAAAATGAATGCGCAATTGGAACGCAATTTGGAATTTCCACGTGTTCTTTCGCCCCTATCATCCCCCATCATCCCAGAGAAGTTTTCCAAGAAATTAAAATAAGGACTGCTGATACAGACAAAAGATACGACAGATGTAGCCGTATATGTATACATAGACGTATCAAATCAAAGATAATTCCAATTATGATAATTATGATAATCATAGATGGCACTTGCGATTTCTTTCCAAATATCAAGTCGACGAATCGAGCTCGACGTTACTTTTTTTCGCTGAAACGCGAAGAAGAATATTGCAGGACTGCAGAATGTTGAATTTTTTAACGTGTTTTTTAACGTGTAAATCGGTGAAGCCGAGCAGGTTGCCTGTCTATTCAGGCAACAGAGTCGGCAAAAGTCAAACAAGGCAAATCCAGCGCAATTTCCGGGCGAAACACCACCTCCTCTGGATTGGAGATTAACAGTGGAGCTCGGTGTGTTTGTTCTACGATTCTATACGAGATATATATATATATATATATATACGGTAGCCTTCGATGGTTCATTCATCGATACGGTAGACAGTTGGTAAATGTTGATTCATAGAAGGATCAAGTTAACAATTTAACACATATTTTGTACACTTACAGGCACACACTTGAAACGCTCCGTTGTCTAACAAAGGATTTAACTTCAAATTCAGATGCTGTAGTATCGTGTGCTCGGTCTTCAAGAGCCCGTAAACTATACCAGCCACGCCTTCCGCCCCTATGTCATTGTTGGCTAAATGCAGTATTTTTATCTTTTTCTGGCAGAGGAATTCAGCAACTGCCAGGGCTCCTTTGTCAGCCAATTTGCAATGAGAAAAGTCTATCTCCTCGATCTAGATTGAACGAGAATTTCGTATTAGAAACTTGTTTCGTCGCTATCGTATCGGAATGATGGTCGGGAAACGGAATACGGAATATCTCTCACCAAAAGATTTCAATCATTAAAGAAGCGAGCAATTTAAAAGACAAAACTGTCGAACAAAATTGAATAGAGATATGTGAGATTATTACGGATTATTGGAAAATTGAAAGATTAAGATTAAGAAATAAAATATTGGGAAATTGCAAATACCAACACTGTCGTTCTGCACCATTCCTTGAAGAAGAGCCGCCACACGTGGTTGATCCAGATTACTCCTAGTCAAAGTAAACTTCTTCAATCGCGGGCAAGCTGTAATCCCACGGCCAAGACCAATGCAATCCTCCATGGAAATCCTTTATTTTTTATTGTTACTTTTATTTTCATTTACGCAAGCGAGAAATGGTAGGATATTTGAAGCGAGCTGTGGCCTAGAAAAGCAACTCACTCAAAGTCTCGCCACTCGAAACCATCGTTCATATAAACGAGCCCGAAATTAATACGGATCTCGGTAAGATTAGGCAACTGTGGCAGGATAAGCTCTAGCGGGATGTGATGGACGGGTGCTTCCTCTACTAGACACGGATCTTCTTCGTTCAGAGATATCTTATGCTTCCTGCGAACAAATTTTCTGCAGATAGTAAGTTGCACGTGTGTGTACATAGATATACATGTGTACATGTAAGACACGACGGTGGCTCGTGTTACGTAACAAATTCCAATTACATGGCAAGGAAGATTCGAATCTTTGGAAATGTGCTTTAACAGCAGTTGACAGCTATACGTTGCAGATACTCTTTGTGAATATTTGTATTTTTTCTTTTTTTTTTTTTTTTTTTTTTTTTTTTGTATCTTAAGGTAAAAGGATAAAATTGTTTAAGGATCAAACTTGGATTTAAATTCAGATTTAGGATTGTACGCGTTTGATACATGTGCATTTACTCGTACGTATTGTACATACGTATGTGGAAAGATTTACTTGGTCGGTAGCAAAGAACGCAGTTCCAGAGTGTGCACATAATCGCGCACAAGTGTAATCATAGTTTTACAATCTTCCTTTTGGGATTGAAAGAAAGTTGGCTCGAGGTTCTCCAAATATTCGCGAAGAGCACCCTCGCAGTAACGTTGCCGCCAGGAACTGCCGTGTTTGGCGCAGTCGTTGTGTTGCCATCTAAAGTAATTCCAATTTTTAGAAAATGACGATATTTTTCTATTTTTGAATGTCCGGTCGCTTTAAGTAAACTAAAATCTCGAGTCAATTTCTGAAATGAAAATTTGACGTGGAATTTCGTGGTGGAATCGGGCAAACAATTTATAAAAGACAGCCACAGGAAATAGATGGAAACGATGCTGGATGATACTGTACCACTGTACGAGTATACTACCTGTAAAGTAGCTACGGATACATATATATACAGGTATATATGCAACACATGCAGTACTTGAGGCAGTATTATAAATTAAAACTACTCGTGGTTAGGCAAACTAAACGTGTACTCTCCACTTCGTGAGATTGCTTCTGCGTTTCATGTCTTTGCGAGAATGCCAGTAAAATGTTTAACGATTTTCTCTCTTTTAAACCATAAACTATAAAACAACTGGAAGAGGAGATCACTTGAAAAGTTTCATTTAACTTTCGAGCAGTATCCCCGATAATTATAAATATAAATCATCCTGAATTTTTCCTCTTCTCAAACCGTAAACGGTAAGAATTCACCTGGCTTTTGAGCAACGTTCCCAATAATATTCGTTCTCGATTTTTCTTATAGTCAGCTCGAACGGCAGGTCGGTAGGCAGAATTTCCATCAGCATATTTCTATCCTCGCATGTCGGTAATTCCTCGAGTATCGGATTTTTCTTCCACACGGAGGCTATGACACGAAGAGCGAGGGTCTTTAAGCTCGGAACGCTCTCCTCGTCCCAGGAAACATCTTCCGGTCGAATAGTTCGATCGACCTCGTTCATTAACCGCCTCGTTTCTTCCGAGCATCTTCCAAAAAACGTGTTAATTAAATATCTACGCATGCTCGTGCATACCTTTTTTCTTCTCCGTGCGCAACTTTCAGTAAGAATATCTGTTTGAGTATTTGGATTTGGAGAAGAACTAAACGAGCTAAAATTAAAGAAAGCATCGACCAGGGAATTTGAAATTTGAGACGTTTGAGAGATGTTCGGGTTAGGTTTGAGGAGAAATTAAGAGGGTCGTAATTATCTCAGGGGATTTGAAACTGGTAAACTGGGAAATGATTGAAAACCATGAGAATAATTGACGAATGGAGAGATCGTGACGTTGAAGGAAGAAAAAGAATTTGGAATTTGACGAGTAATTAGGAAATAATTTGAAACGTCGACGATTAATAAATTAGAAAATTGATAGATCAGTAAATTAAAGGACTGGTAAATTCAGAAATTACACGAAATTATACGTTATATCCTGCGTATCCACGTGTCGTGAAACTTGATACGTAATTTCAAGAAAAATCTGGCAAGTTTACCTGTAAGCTTCGAATACGTTCTTGGGTATAGTGTACGGAATTTTCATTTTTCTTGCTTCTCTCGCGTATCCGATGTTCATAAATATGTAAATGCGAGCATCCTCTCTGGCTCATTTCCTCCTCATTTCCCTCGTCGTCTTATAACCTGCTTCAGGCGAAACGTACATACATATGTTTAATCGACGTTTAATCGAAAGTTTCTATATTCAACGAATTAATACATATGTATTGTATAATAATAATAATAATAATAATAATACTACAGCACGTCTTTTTCCTTCCTTTCTTCCTTTTCCTTATTTTCCTTCTTTATCCTTTTTTCCTACTATTTAATCAAACGGATTAAATGCTTTTCCCAAGTAACAAAATAGCATTCATCTTCATACGAATTGTAATTAATATGCAGGTACACGTATTTTCAGGAATGCCCCGAGGGCGTAGTACACGAGGATCTGTTCAAGGATATCTACGCGAAATTCTTCCCTCATGGCAGTAAGTCTTAATTATATTGTTTGTTAGTTGATTAAATTTGATTTTTAATGCTTGACTCTTGTAAATTGCAGATTCCAGTCTTTACGCTCATTACGTGTTTAAGGCCTTTGACGTCAACTGCAATGGCGCTATGAATTTCAGGGTAATTCCCATTCTTTTCTAACGTTTGCACATCCTCTGTCTTAACCGTCCATTGGTTAGTTTAACTTTTTAAGAATATATATGTATATTAAACGGACATTTAACTTTCTTTATCAGGTTCATTTTTCCAATCTCTCAGTTTCCTGACCCATTCTAATTCTTCAACTCCCCCCCCCCCCCGAGTTGTTTTTATCTCAGTTTCTCAATTTCTCAAATTGTTTGAATTTTCTAACACGGGCATGCTACGTTAGTCTTTTCCTTTCCCTGGTATATATATCCAATTCTCAGAGGAGAGAAAAACGAAAGGGGGGGGGGAAGAAGGGTGAAAGAAGAAAAAGAGGAAGAAGAGAGATTCGAAACGTATAAAACGGGTTTTTCCCCTCTCAGGATCTGCTGGTCATTTTATCGACTCTGCTGCGAGGCAGCATCTACGAGAAACTACGATGGATTTTCAAATTGTACGATATAAACGGTGATGGATGTATCACGAGGGGCGAGCTGTGGGAAGTGGTGATTGCGGTGCACGAGCTTATGGGTCGGCGACATCACGCCGAGGAGGAAAGGAAAGCGAGGGAACAGTTGGATAGAGTGTTCAAGAAGTTCGACCTAAACCAGGATGGCATAATAACGATCGAGGAATTTATGGAGAGCTGTCTAAGGGTATACGCTCGTATAATATACGCTTTGTGCTTCTTTGAATCAACATGTCGCTTTGTACTTTGTGAATTTACTCTGTTGTTGCAACTTCTTTACCGGGGATTTTCAATGTTGTCCTAAAATTGTCTTTTGTTAGAAATGTACGATATATACCTCACCTTATATAATTCAAGGTGAACAGTATTTTGAGACGGATGGAATTTTTTAAATAATCTGCGTCACATCGACCATCAACATCCTTCCAGTTGGAACTCTAAAATGAAAAATTCATGCAATCTCGGACGAAAGAAATTGTTCGAGCGATCCCGATCAAAATTGAAAGTTGTATTTGATTTAACAAAATTTAGAAATTTCTTTAAATTTTGTTAAATCAAAAATTATCCTCGATAGATGTGAATTACAAGGTGCAACCAAAATGAAGAAATTGACGCATCGGTTGTCGCGTCCATTTGATCAAAATGCTAAAATCAATTGTTCTCCGATAATGATCACAATCTGAAGGAAACGTCGATTGGGTAATCTGTTCAGGATGACGTAACTACACGATCGTTGGCAAAATTCGATTACGCGTTTTGATCTCCGGAGAAGGAAGAGCCTCCGGTGATGACCACGACGACGCCACCAACGCCACTCTCCACCACGACCACCTTCTCACAGTCTCAGTCGCCTTCGCCACCGCCGCCGTCCTACTCTCTGCTGCCACCTATTCCACCGCCTTTGCCTTCTCAACCACCTCCAGGTTACACCGTTCAAGATCAGGAGCTCTACATGCTTCTGGCGGCGCATTGGTGGAACCAACCGGAGGCTCCTCTCTTTTGCTAAAGGTAAACCATCGTCTGTCTCTTGAAATGAAATTTTACAAGTTGTTCCAGCTGTAAATTAATGGTACAATGAACAACGTGAATGTAAATTCTCTGCCATTCCGCAGTCAGTAATAAAGTGTAACGTAAAACAGAATTAGAGAGGAAATAAAACTGTGTAGAAAAATATAAATTGGAACTAGAATATAGCCGCAGCCAGAGATAAAATATTGCACAACGTGTAACGTAAAAAATGTATCTTCTTTCCAGACTAATGTAAACCGTGATCTGCAACTTTCGCAGCGAGGGATTCCAACACTTTTGGAAGAAAAAACAAAGAATGTTTAAAAAAAAAATTTTTCTTTTAAAGGATAAGACAAAGAGGGGACGAAGGGGTCTTGAGAAATCCTACGAATTTGAGAATCCAATTAAACGCTCGTGGTGGTGGCGAACGAGCTATGGATTAGGTATGGATTAGATATTTCTTCTTGCGGAAGAATTATGTATTCGACATCACGAAAGTGAATCTGTCAAACATCCAGTTATAATGGGAATAGAGCATTTCCTTTCTGGGAGGAAAAATGAATTTGTCAATTGTGGAATCGATTCGAGTGTCATGCGAATTAAGACTAAGGGAATTGTATCAATCAGTTGGGGATAGAGAAAAGCAAAACTCGATTCGAAGAATGTATTATAAAGGAGGAATGTCAAATAAGCAACCAAAATACCAATAGTGTCAAGTTTTTCGAATTTCTTTCGAGAGAAGAATATAGAGGAAAGTATTTTCTGCCGAAGAGAAAGAATACATTGAAAACGAGAATTCGACATGAAACATTTTGTCTTGTTTCACTCCGTGCCAAACTCTGAATAAAAAGAATTATTATGATTTCTTTTCTAAATGATGACTGTGTACGCGATTGAAAGATACGTATGATTTTATTATTTATACAAGATTATGTGATGTGAAAAACGATGAAAATGAAGAGGTGCGTGCGTGCGTGGTGAGTGTGTGTTGTGTGTTGTGTGTGTGTGTGTGTGTGTGTGTGTGTGTGTGTGTGTGTGCGTGTGCGTGCGTGCGTGCGTGAGTGCGTGTATGTATGTATGTATGTATGTATGTATGTATTATAAATATCGATTTGAAGCAATTAACAATGCACAGAATGTTTCTAAAAAACTTTATAACGTGATTAATAACAGTTTTTCATTTGCAATGTTGATTTCTAATTTTAAAGTACGATAGATTTGGCAACATTCTGTGCCTGATGAACAAAATGTTCGTTGATTTCGTACGTGCTTATAGTACGAGAGAAATTTACATACATATGTATTGATAACCCAAGCGTGCAACGAGCATTCGACGATAGACCCTACGAACAATGAACAGATTAAATTTGAGAGACGATCTCACGTGCTTGAAAAAGTTGGAAGAAAAAGGTATTTGAAAATAGTGTGGTTCATCTAAGAAAATAATAATAAAATGATACTCTGTTATCCTTTTGACATAAAGTTAAATACGTATGTACGTGCTTATGTACAATATTTTATACAAATATAACGTATGCACGTACATATGTATGTATGTGTGTTTTATGTGTATCCTATACTTCTGCACCGTATGGTTTGATTGTTTTAGGAGATTATATTTGTAGAATGTATGTAATATCGTAATGCGTAAGAGCGTGATAACAGAGAATCGATCAGTATTTCTTAATACTGGTAGAGTTTCAATTTTAGGAGAAATTAAATCGTAGGTAAAGTTACATGCATGCATATCTGTATACGTGTGCGTCTGGAGAGAGATAGTTTCAGTTAGTGATCATTGTGCAAAACAAAATTGCAACAATCTAGTAACTTAAAGAAAAGGAACAAGATTGCGTGGAAAATCAAACGACGATTGGGACAATTCGGTCGTCGATTGAGCGTTTGCACGATCAAATTCGTATACGTAGTCAGCGCAGGCAGCTTGTGCCGATCTTCAACATTTTGTTTTAGCAACGTATAACCACGTTTCATCGATATGGTATATGTACGTACAATACCAAGTGCGTACGTCTTTTCAAGCTAGGGAATCTTTTTCAATTTTGCACACGCACCTTCAAACACGTTTATACCAAGACCCATTTTATAAAATCTCCAAGAAATCTCACCGAAACGTTCCTCGACATAGTTTTTCGACAAATTTCTTTTCTTTTCTCCACTCCTATTTGTAATCGATAGTACTTAACATTGTAGAATCTTCTTTTTTTCAAAATAGGCTAATTTAAGTAGTAGTAGTAGTAATAATAATAATAATAATAATAATAATGGTAATTAGATATATACTCATACTTTATAGACAAATCAGAATTTTTAGTCCACTCTTTGAGTCTCCCAAGTACCTGTGTGTAGTTGCGAGACGACAGTTTACAAAATCGCGAATGTTAATTAGTATTCGTTATAGTCGGATAGAGATTAATTTGCGAGAATCATTGATCCACGTAGGATTAACGAGAACCGTTTAAAAGTGATGGCACGTACCTTGCCTCGAAGTTTTTAGGCAATGTTGTATACCTATACATATACATGTACTTTTCTTTTTAATCGTAGATCTCTCGAGATAGAGCCTTAAGTTAGGATAAGTACCGTTTGTTGACCATTGTTGTCTCTTTGTAGCACTCTCGCACTGTTACTTGTTAATCAATGAAATCCTTCATCATCACCATGGTGTGAGAGCCGAAAACGAGCAGGTTGCTAAGCGCGTTCCTACAGCAACTGTGCGATTAAATAACGATAATTCGCGATCAAACGAAACTTGCAAACAGTTCGGATCTCTACATACATGTGTATGTATCTATTGTACTTATTGTACTATGTGTTTCTGAATTATCACTTACTGCAAATTTTAATTTTTCGAATTATTCGTCTTCTAATTTTTTTGTAAAAATGAAAGAAAATTATTTATTCTCTTTGACGAAACGATAACTGTAGTTTATATTAAAGATTTTGTTGCGTTGTCGTCTCGCTGAAGAAATCTTTTTTTTACTAAAAAGTTGATTAAAAGTTTTTCGTTAAATTCTTTTATCGAACGCATCTTTGTCTCGTTTTAAATCATTTTCAAACCAAAAGGATTGAAAGTATGCTAATTGTCAAGAATCCGTTATCCATTGTTCCTAATAATGAATGGAAGAGAAGCGTAAATGCGAAGCGTAAATTCACGACGAGTCGTGAACGACGAGTGTTGATTAAGAGCAGCTTGTTGTTTCTGCGTTTTCTCATTGAACAAGTCAATTGCATCCGAAGACGGACAAAAAACTTTGACGATCTAGGAGATTTTGGGAGAAGGGGAGGTGGGGGTGGGGGTGGGGGGTAAAGATTGTTTCTAATTGCGCGAAAGTTTCTTCAAATTCTAAATGGAAGATTTTTTTCACCCGGACAAAATGTGAAACTGAAGAAAGGGAGAGATCGATATAAGGAGCTGTTATCTGTGCTTCTTGGCCAACAGTATACGTGTTTACCGCGAATCGATTTAACGTCTTTAACGATTTTTATATATTTTCTAACGATAAGAAAAGCAAAAGAGAGACTTTTCGAGGAAGGATCAGACAACGAATGTTACACGTTAAAGAAAAAAAGAGGACAGAGGAAAGAAAAAAAATAATTCTCTACGTGGAAACACAATTAAAAATAAAGTCTCTAATCGACAATGAGGAGTCGGAGAATACTGGAGTACTTCCCGTTTTAAAAGGACGTAAAATACAGTAACGCAACGTAACAACAAATAATTCATCGATTATTCAATACTTTGGCGATTGAGAAACTATTAACTTAAAAGTCTCTCAATTTCCTTTTAGACACGCAAACAATCAACTCCGAAACGGGGAATACTCTTGCGTTGTGAAGTATCAATAATATCTTTTCGAATTGAATCGTTTTCAAAAACTTGTCCAACAGTTTAGAGATCTATAGAGGTCTGTAAACGATCCGAAACGATCGTTTCTGTTGCAAAAATAAAAAAAACGGAAATTCGAGTTTCTCGTCGAAGAGAATTGAACACGATTTTATCATAACGCATTTTAGAACGTAGGCAAAACTAAACGTTATGCATATTTTCGTTGGCCATAAACCATTCGACTAGATTCATTCCTTTCGGAAGAAAGATTGTAATTCAGATCGTTACATATCGTTACACGTGTGCTTATCGGTCGTTTCAAAGTCAGAACAGCCATTAAATTCGAAATATAGAGATATTAAAATCAATGTTTAAGAATCAAATTTCGAGGAATTTATTAGATTGTAAACCTAACCTAGTGTCTAAACGAGTTGGTTTTGTCTCGAAACGAGAGTAATCAGAACCTATACAGAATGTTTCGAAATACGAGTAACGACAAACATCGAGGAAACAAATTTCTTTCCATACATACATTACGTACGTACATTTCTGTTCAAAAAGTGTCTTTGGACATTCTGTGTGCAATTTTGAAACGTTCTGTGTAGATCGAGAGGTAGTCATAGTCAATTCATAGAAGTAACATAGTTTGTAAACAAACTTTATTGACCTCTAAAATTTATCCTGTTGAATTGTAAAGCCACGTTACTTTACTGTCTGTAAAGAAAATTTGTAGAACCGTGTTGTATTTATCAACCCTTAGTTACTTCTTCGTGTACGTACAAATTTAAATACGTAAAGTGTCCAATGACAGTAATCGATTAGCAGTAATCGAAAAATAAATAACCAAGGATTGTTTTCTCGGTTTAAATCGAATCAGAAACGCAATAACGAATAATTATCGCTGGTAGGCATCGATCATCCTCACCTTTGGCTGACACACTGACAATTGGCTCGATTTTACGTTTGATTCAAAGTATTCGATATTCATTTACGCAGTCGTTTTTGATCGTTACGATTCGTTGATTCGCTTAATTGCAACGAAAAAAAAAAAAGTATTAGCCAACGAGCGTAACATCTGTGTTTTCACGTCTTGAGAATTCACGTGTTAAGCGATTCGAGTATAAATCGTTAGTTACAGTAACAGAGCACGAGTAACGAATCAAAATTTGTTACCGTAATGATATCTAGCGTATACGTACGAAATATTTCGTTATATATAGTTCATACGTAGAATATATACGATTCGATAGTTAAGCTTTCAAACAGTTTTTTATGACAAGAACTTACGATTGATAGATTAATAGTTTAAAGCGAGTCGATTAGCGATTGATTCCGCATCGCCAAAAAATTCGAAACGATTGTACTACTTCAAGCTGAATGATCACTTGGGTTGGGTTGTCCAGTCCATCGGAGAATTCCAATTCGTAATTCAAACATTTTCTTTTACTTTTTCTCATTTTCAATGATAGCATGTTGCACCTATGTATTTACTTTTTACCCCACAAGACCCCCTATATATAGTCATCTTACCGAGAGTAAAATGCTTTACGCAGATCGTTGGAATTACTTTTTGGTGATGCATTGCATTTAGATACTCCGCAAAGTGTATAGTACGTCTGTTAATTCTTATACTGCCAGTTTTTCTGTAGAATTCGAACATCATTATCGATTAAAGAAAAATTAATTAAAAAAAAGAAAAAAAAAGGAAAAAAGGAAAAGAAGAAGAAAAAAAGACAAGGAACATTTTTGCATGCGATAGTTTACGATAATTACCGTGTTGTCCATTGCCCAGGCCTTTCTCTGATACTTGTAGCGTCCACACTCCCGGTCCTTCGTTCGTCCGTTCGTTCGTTAGATCGAGAAATAATTACATATGTGTGTTGAGCACCGACGAATGATTTTCAAAGAAATCTCATACATCTTCTCGTCGAAATTTCATAACGTGTGGGCAATGTCTCGTGACAGTTGAATTGTATATTCTCAAGAATAAAGGGAGATGGTCGTTATCATGAATTTTTTCTTCCTTAAAATCGTTACAAGATTCATACTTACGCAACGTTTTTTATTGATTGGAATAACACAAATTCCAGTTGATTAATTATTTTTACGTCAGTATTGATTTATTTAATTTTATTCTTTTCCGTAAACATAAGATTCATAGTGAAATTACATTAGTACACGATTTGTACTTACTCGTACTTATTTGGATAAGGGAGTCGTTCGTGACATATCTAAAAATATATGTATATGTATATACATATAAATGAAAGAAAAATATCTAAAATATTTACTTATAATTTAAAAATTACACTAACGTTATGTTTTATAACTAATTTCATTTCTTTTTTTAACAAATGCACATTATTTCGTAAAGTAATTTAAGTAAATACCAATGTGTGAATTTGGAATTGAATCGAATTCAACGAGATAAATACAAATCACGTGACGCTTCAGTTATTGGCCGATAATTGTTAGTGAATTATGATTTTGGTAAGCTTGCTACACGTGATTAAACATTAACAGATATATTTTCTCAGTTTAACTCGCTAGATACGTATACATACATATCTGATCTTTCTGCTTAAAAGATTAATATTCAATAAATTATACATGTACATAATTTTCTCTTTTATACCTTGGAATTGTGAAATCGACCCTCCCTAGTTTTCCCTAGATTTTCATCACGTGCTTTTGTTTACCTTTTACGTAACTCAACTTCTTGTATAGAATATAAATTCAAAATCTGATACTTTTTAAAAAATAATTTCGGCGATTGTCTTGAAAACAGCATCTTTCAACTAACGAGATTAAATCATCCGAGGAGGTGGAAATTTTGTTAAAAATATCAATTAAATAACGTTGCATTTCATAACCTATGCTTCTTGTTTTATTCTTAAATTGTGATTCAATCCGGTGATTTAATACCGACGCCAAACTGTCTCACAGCGGAGAGTATGTATTCGTGAAATAGCTTTTTTTTACACGAAAACCTAACCTGTTTCAATGTGTTTCTAATGAGTTATTTTCATATTGTCGTTTCGTTGTTTTGATGTTACAGAAAAGACCGAAACCGAGCAGGCAGCATGCCAGAACCTGTGCATCATCAAATAAACGCTGCTCGCAAAACCTTTCAAACGCTTTACCAAATCTCAAAGCTATTAAATACGAATTTAGATCCTACGACATTAAGTATATGTATACGACTATGCGAAAACGGCGTAAATCCATACGCACTTGCGACAGTCGTAAAAGAACTACAAAGAGAAGTAAGAGCCATGGATAGCACGAATCAACTAGATTCTCCCACAAGCAAATCTAGTTTAAATAAGTAATCAGTTGTTACATTTTTCTCGTAATTTCGATACGTATAGAAATGAACTTTATTAATCTATAACTTTTTACACATATACCGATCGTATGTTATAAAAGATGTTATGATTTATGACTCTTAGCAATGAAACGTTGAATTGTTTTTTATTAATCAGATTATTCATTGTTGCTGTCCACTTTAGTGCTGTTATCGATGAACTATCATTGAATTTGTCTATATTTAATGTGTATTTCTAACATTTGTACTTGATCTAGCGTAAAGTTAATAAAAATGTAACTGATAAATATTACACTTATAAGATTGCGTATAAAGTAAATTTATTTTGTTATAGAAACAATATACAGGATTTTATTTTTTCGCATTAATTAAATAAACCAAGTTTATTCTAAAGATATTATGCTATGTTATTAAACAGTTGAATAGAAATAATTTAAGCTGTATACATCTTTATGAACAAAAACATATTTCAAATATCAAAAATTATTCTATACTTATTTGCTAAAATATATATATATACATACATACATACACGTATAAAAATATATAAATGAAAAATATTTGATATTCTTAAAAAATTTGTAAATTGCAAATTATAACTCTTCTTTATTCTTATCATCATCTTTGTTATTATTTAGCTTATTTGCTTGTTTGTTAAGTTTTGCCATTTTTTCATTCTAAAAGAAGGAAATAAAATTACTTAATATCTTACATATGCGTAATATAATTAATCAAAATTTTTAATTTATCTTTTCTATTTATTCCTTTTTTATTATTTTTTATTATTATTTTTGTACCTGTTTCTTTGGATCTCTGAAATAAGTTTGGCCTTCAAGAGTCACATGAGACAATTCTGGCTGTTGCAAAAAGAAATTCTTTGCATCTACTGCTTGTGAACCCTCGTGAAATAGAAACACAGATCTTCTTTGATCAATTGGATATCTGTACAAGATTTAATTACATGAATACACCATAATTGTTTATTAAAGATAAAATTGAAAAACTATTGATACTACCTTTCAGCGATAATATGATTATTCTGAAGACTAGTCTGCCAAATTTTCATTATCGTCTCAGCTTCTTCAACTGACAAATTTTCATTCGTATCAACAAACATCATTACACTTTTACCTTTCTTTGTTACTTTTAGTACATTGTCAGGATTTGACATATCAAGCTAAATGGAAAAATTATGTAAAACTTACTTGAGTTCAAACATATTTATGTGTTCAAATAGACAATTATATTTAGCTGTTAAATTATAAAACTCAAGGACACTGTCTTTCTTTCTCTCTCTCTCTCTCTCTCTTTATATATATATATATATATATATATATATACATATGTACACAAAGTTAATTTATGAAACATTTGAAGGAATTCTTTGAATGCGTTACCTGCGATAAATCAATTTTTGGACCCGGCCTGAGATGCTCGGGTAATTCATCTGGTTCCAATGGTTCGTCGTTTTCCTTAAGTCATGAAAGTAAATGTAATCTCTATTAATCTTTTTTAATATGCAAATGTAAAATCAAAAAAAAATTTTATGCACCTCCCACTGATCTAACAAATGTTCCAAATCTGCGTCATTCATATCTCTTATATCTTTATCTCGCCATGACTTTTTTTTATTTGATTTTCCATTATTGGTCGCATTCACGTAAGTTAACAAAATTACAAGGGAAATAAAGATTTCCTTTCTCATATTCGGGAATTACAAAAATCCAATATATCAATCCAAAATTTAGTCTTTCAGTTTAGTGCATTTTAAATGTACCTGAATAAATTTGAAAAAATTTTACGGAAGCTACACTTTTTACTACAAGTATTTTATATTTGAAATGTAATTAGAACGGAGATGAAGCTGCCGTTAACAAATTCCATTTATCTCGTGGCAAACAGTGATTAGTGTTGCCATCTAGCATGCTGGAGAAAACTAAGAAGAGGATAGACAAAACATTAAATCTGATTTTATGCTTCAGATTCCAAAATACTTCGGGAGGAAAAAGTCGAAGGCGTATTTTTTACGCTTTCTTTGATTTATTACGACGTACATAGGAATCGCATTTAACTTTACCATCAAAAAAGAGAAAAAAAACGTTGCGCCAGGTAACTGTCCGAGTTATCAACAGTGATAGATTATATCTTGTCTTTATTCAATATATCCACTACATACAGAGGCGTACATACAATATTATTAATTTATGAAATACTTTTTTATCAAAAAGATGAAAGAAAGTTTAGAGCTTATTATTTAAATTACATGTGCACAGTTATAAACTGTTTTAGAAAAGAACTTGTGTATAAATCTTTGTAATCAGTCCCAACATTCTTTTAACAATCTAAAGGATTTATACGTGTATTATCTGTTCAAAAACGGTTCATCCTCAGACAAATATTTTTTTCAGTAATAAGAACAAGTAATGAGATGCGAATGTTTATATATGATGTAACATAATATAGTAATATATATAGCGTCGCGGATCCGATCAGACATGTTCAGACACGTTCAAACACGGCAGATTTCAAACATATACATATGTATATGTCAAACCGAATCGTCCAAGCCTTTCGTGCCTGAAAAATCATATTCGTTCAATTAATGGTTTCAAAAATGAACGGTCATTCATGCAATTACAGCGCCTGAAATATTGAAAATATAATGAATTTTACGAATTATAATAAATTGTCGTGTCAATCAATGGCGTCGATATAATGCGAATAGAATTCGTACAGCGTAAAATCCTATGTTTAATTTACGATTGTAAATATAATATATGCTGTACTGCATGTTATTTGTAATTTTTTAAAGGAAGATTTAGTTTTAATTCAAACCATCGTTACTACAATGAATCGATAACGTCACGAGAATGATGAAGAGACATCAGATGACTCTCCTAACGTCGAACATGAAAAAGCACCATATGTCGGGTCTATTCTGTTCTTAGTCAATGATACGGCAATAAAGACAACAATGTCGACAGTTTTGTACGATGATGTAAATTATAGTCAGCACATCACGTTTATCGTTGTTTAATCTCGTTACAAATTTCACTAAAGTGACTTTTACTAAAGGTCGTGCCACGGGAAACAATTCATTCGACGTATTATTAACAAAAATTATTGTAATTAGCCATTGAGATACAAAGTAGGTCAAAAACGTTTTCTTAACTGTTTCTTTTTTTCTTTTGCCTATGTATATATTGAAACGATCTCCGAAATGTATTTAAAGTATTGCGCCACGCAGTAATACGAGTCTTAAAGTACTAGCTATAATAATTATGTAATATAATTAAAATGATTGTAAATATTTTGTGTATTTGTTTTAGGGTTTTGTCTTTTGATGGCAGGGCATACAAAATTGTAACGCAAATTGAGAGATAACATTATGTGACGGATCATTTGATATTATTGGCATACATACACGCTTCTTTGTATTGCCTATTTGTGATAACATGCGTAAGATTGTACTTCCTGCATCATTTGTCACTTAAGTATGTGTTTGTCACTGATCGAAGAAATGTATGATAATCATGTTAGTGCCTTGTTATTTCACAATTGTTAAATTAATATACCACATCACTTTTTTTATACTCGAAAACAATAAATATGTTCGATTTCCTATTGTTTTTGTATCACATTCGTTTTATCAATTGGATTTAATTTAAAAGAAAATATTTGCAACGTGTATATTCTAAAAACTCATTTTTTCATTTACAAAATTGAAAATGATACTTATTGTATAAAAAATTAAATGAAGCAAGACATTACTAATAACTAAATGAAACTTTCACTCGTAAATTACATAACAGAAATACGATATAATCTTATTTTACTATTTCTCAGATTGACATGAAGATACGTCGGAATCAATCTTGAAATTATTATTAAAATTTTTTCGTCTTTTGTAAATTGAAAAGGATACAAAAATGAGTAACATCCAAGATGAAGCTGTTATGCAAGAGATAATGATACTTGGAAAACTTCTGCACCAGAATGGAGAAAAAGTGTTAAATGCATCTGGCAAACTCTGTTTGTCCGCTAGTTTACTATATAATTTAAATGAAGCTTTTTCTCTGGTTGCCAATGGATGCGAAGATTTGGAAGCTTCGTTTCAAGTATGCAACAGCTCAAAAATTGATATATTTCACGATCTGAAATTTCTACATGACTTTGTACAGAAGACAATTGGACTAAAAGTGACTTATTGTCCAACTAATCCTAAGATACCTGTTGACATTACTAAATTTAAATGTTTGAAATATCTAGAATTAAAGAAAATCAATATTGATACTGTAGAAGGACTTAGACGTATTAGAGGCCAACTTGAAAGCATTGTTTGTGCTGGTAAAAAAGGAGTTTCTGATGTGAAACAATTGTTGGGTAATTATAATTAAAAAATTACTATTGTTAATTAAACAGTACATTTAATGTTACAAATACTATTGTCTTTATGCAGCAAATTGTGGTGGAGACACTGGCATTGGATTTGTGTGGGGTTCTTTGAAACATTTGGCATTGCCGCACAATGCTCTTGAAAAATTGGATACATCTTTAGAGTTAGTACCTTGGTTACAAGTAATAGATCTAAGTCATAACTTGATAACGTCTGCAGATGAATTATCTTGTCTGCCAAATTTGAAACATATAAATCTTGGATATAACAAACTTGAAAGAGTACCTACCTTCAATGAAACTGCATCACGCTTATTGCAAGTACTGGTTCTGAAAAATAATTACATAGAAAATTTAGATGGTAATACATCATTGTGTTTTACCTATTTTTATATACATAATTTATAAGAGCATAGATATATTTATAGATTATTTTTGTTAAAACAGGTATACAAAATTTAGAATGTTTAACAGAATTAGATTTATCGCACAATTGTCTGATGGAACATTCTGTTTTGTGGCCTTTAGAAAAAATGTCTGCTTTATTATGGGTATCGTTAGAAGGCAATCCTTTATCGTATCATCCGAAACATCGATTATTATCTATAAAACATTTACATCCAGCTTTGAGCGATAGCAAGGTAGGTCATACGTTAGACGTAATATACTGTACTATTATAAAACGTCAATTTTGCAACATTTGAATGTTATGTATGTAAGAGTGAATAAAATTTTACGATTTAGTTTGTTTTAGATCATTCGTCATTTTCAAGAACGGAAAAGCAAATTATTGCAGATAATCGATTCTTTGTGATCAGATCTGAAAAATCCGCGTCAAAGGAATTACTCAATTCAGTATCAAACTCCTTAAATTCTAGTAGCTTCTCTACATCTGTTAACACATCTACAATTAATGAATTTCTAGCAGGAACACCAGAGAGAAGAGATAGTATAGAAAGAAACTTACCTAAAAGTAAAAAGAAATCGAATATAAAAGAAGCAGTTATCGCGGAAGTTGAACATGAAAAAAAAGATGTGAAAGCAGATCCTAGTATTCCTTATTTAGGTAATAAATTATTTTCTAATTTAATTGTTCTTTTATGTTATCGAGTTGACGTAGAAGAATATTAATTTTTCGACTTTGTTTTTTTTTCGCAGAAACCTCAAAAAGTCATTTAGAAACAAAGAAACAAATTTTGGAAATACGAAGAAAATATGGAGAAGACAAGTGGTTAAGTAGTCAAGCTGGGACATTTGTTCAAGATATTATGGGATTACAACCTTCGACATATTCGGTAACGTCGGAATTTACGATAGAAAATTTAGATGCTACAAATATGCCCAGTATTGAAGATTCTGCGAGTCTCTTGATAAAAGATACGCAATCTAAATCTTTGACGGAGGCGACTAGTGAATTTAACAATGAAAATGAAGATGAAACTAAAGTATTAATTGAAGAAGAGAATGTTTCCGAAGTTGTATCGAATAATGATGTAAACGCTCTTGAGAACATATCCGAACCTGCATACGATCCAGAACAAGGTATATTATAAAGAGGCAGTTGCATATATTGTTAAAAAATTGTTTTATTTTAATTGTTGCATTTTTAATATCTTAATAGAAGTGGGGAATTTGTATCTGGTTCAAAAAAGGAAAAATTCAAGCGAATTGGAAGATTTGTTCTTGGTAATAACACCAAAGTAAGTATTTTTAGTACTTAAAAAATTTTACACTTTCATTTCTATTATATAATTATCGTAGTGTTATTCGAGAGAGAGATTCACTTACTGGGAAATTGAGATGTTGTTGGTCAACAAGTTCTGTTTTATCATGTGTACTTGGCAGGAGTGAACCGGTGACAGTAGATATGATTTTTGATACCACACGAGAACATCGCCAAAACAGGAGATATTTTGTAGAGTTAAACACTGCAAAAGTGAGAAATAAGAAATATAAATAACATGCAAATAATATTAACGTATTATTTAATCATCTTGCAGGAAATAGTCGAAATAATTAACGAGACAATAAAAACAACACCAATATTGTTGAAAGTTTTTAAATGCATGAAATGTTCAACTCATTTTTCTCAAGATTCAGAATATATTACTTTAATAAGTTCATCTGCATCAGGTACATCATTTGAAAACAACATAGATTAGAGATATTTTACTAGTTACGGAACGTAACTTATAAAATCTTGAAATGATAAATTTAAATATATATTTCAGGTACAAATCAGTTGAAATGCCCCACTTGTGAAAGTACTTTAGTTATAGAGATCGACGAATTATCGACTTTGAATGTAGAAAATGATACTCCCGGAGATTTACTAGAAAACGTAACCAAAAATCAACATTCGGTAAATCCAGCAAAATCGGATTTGCAACATTCTGGATCTTCCTCCAGTATTGGTAAGTTTCAGTCGATTCAGGCGATATCTGTAATTGATATTTCGATTAATACGAGAATGAATGCAACATTTGATAAAAGTGACTTGAAAGATACACACTGAGTGAAGTATCTTTTAATAATGAAATATCTTGAGTTTATTTGATGTAACACAATTTCAATTATTGATATATAATCTTCCAATTTATTAATTTTAAAGGTAAAATAATAAGATTTCTATAATAAAAATTAACCATATATTTGTTTGTTTATGATTTCAAGTTTTTATAATATTAGTATGTTTAAGTTTTATGACAGAAATAACAATCATTAATTTATCGAATGCGAATGCACTAATTTTGTAACTACTGACTGCGTATCCATGTATTATTGATTGGGATTATAACATACTAATCCCGGTGCAGGTGGAACGGAGGGTCGAGCTATATCCGTCACCACTTCTCTGGTACAATCCGATTCTCACAGACAAGCTCAAGTCCGCTGTAAGCTTCAGCCACAGTATTTTATTACAGCAATTTCTGTTTTCTCAAGCTTGTTTCACAATTAAAGACATAAAGCTGTAATATTACTCGCTTTACTATTTACGATTGTATACTAGTAAAACTCTAGGGCCATATTTTTATTTTTGTATTTGCATATTTGTTCTAAATAATTATAGCGATTTTATCATATCAAAAACATTATTAACTATGAGAGAAAATGTGCAAAATCTTGTAATGAAAAATACGAGTCTAATCAACTACTTTTCAAGTAGAACGAAGCAAAAAGAAAAGTATGAGCCATCTATTTGATTGATATATAATGTATATTTATAAACTTATAATTATTACAGTAATATATATATATATATATATATATATATATATATATATATATATATATATATATATATATATAGTAAATATTGTATGTTAAATTTAGATGATTTAGATGTAACTATACTTTATTTTGTTGCTAACAGGTTCGGCAACAAGTTTGGAGGAATCAAGGGAATCAACACCGTCTGCAAATGCATTAGATAAAAAATATGAAAGTGATATAGAAGTGCTCAGCAATCCGAGTCAAAGTAGCATTGAAGTTCTAGATGATGGGTCAAGGTAAACTATATTTTTCGTGTAGGCAATTATTCGACTTATTTGTTCATACAAAATTTCTTATTTATTGACGTATTGACACAGAACACATCTTACACCACATAGAAAGCGCTCTTCAGAGGAAAGAAGGGCTGCTGTTGCTCCGTGTCTTTTAACGATACCAGATGCAGCACCAATCATGACTGGTTTAACAGAGAGTAGTTCTTCGGGTTTGTTAACATTTTTATTATATTTTTCACTATGAAAATTATTATAAATTTATTACTATTAATAAAACTATGTCTATAGGTTCTTTGACGGATAGTGTCTGTACCGCATACGAAAATAAAGTAATGAGACAAATAAGCATGGATGAAAAGTCTCTTAATAATAATGATAAAGAGATTAAATCTTCGCCTGTAACGAATTTAACTTCTATGCTAGGAGGTTGGTAGCAATATGTGTTTTTAATTGTATCAACATTTAGCTTTGTATATGTATCAATTTTAGGATTACTTCAGAGTATAAAAATTGGTAGTAATAAACCGTTAGAATTAAAAACGGAACAAGCGTCACATTTAATGGGTAGTAATATTCAGTATTCTTATACGGATTTCAGCAGTATAGATCATAGAATAAAATTACATATCATTTTGAATATATTCGAACATGAAAACGAAGAGCTTATTCTTCTTCTCAGAGTAACGTATTAGATTCTATACAAACAAATCTGTTTTTTGAATTGACATTTTAAATGAATATCGTTAATCTATTCGTAAACTTTTAGGCAGAGATTCTAATGCAAAATATGAAAGATACGTTTCCTGGTTGTTTGATTTTATCTACGTCGAAAGTTTACGTTCTTAAAATTGTTGGACCAGAAGGGTAATAATAAAGTAAAATATAATTCTATCAAAATTTCATTCGTTGGAAATCTGTTACATTTTTTTTTTAATTGCTATTATATAGAGAAAATCCACAACGCTGGTTGCACAAAGAGATTAGCTGGACGATAGACAGATTAAGACGTTTCTCGCCGATACCATTTAAACAAGGTGTTCTCGTTGAATTAGAACAACCTAACAAAACAAATGACGAACTGAATTCTATTACATTTCTTTGCATTCTGCAAGACTTACAAAGAACGCTTAATTTCTTGCTTTATGTTACTGGTAAAAAATAAAAGTGTTTATTTAATATTTTAATATAATATTATCATATGTTTAAATATAAATACATATAAGGTAATGATTTTCTGTTCATAGATTTCGTGTTACCACCTATTTGCGAAAAAGTTGAACTCAAAATATCAGAGCATTCTACTTTCTTAATGCACCAATTATTAAAAAATTGCAAAAATTACCAGGATAAAGATGCTGTTAGACACCTCGCTTTATTCTCTTCTGCGTTATTGAAATATCAAGACCGAGAAGTTCAACTTAAATTATCTAGCTTAATAGTAACTACTTCTGTTTTGGTGATGTGCAATATGCAGTGGCTTCTTCCAGGCAACAAGGAATCACCATATGTAATAAGAGAACAAACAATGAGCAATTTGATTGGAGTTGTAAGTATTGAATGTATTGAGATAATATTAATAAAATTGAAGAAAGAAATCTTTGTAAAAAAAACTATACTTTAATTTTTTTGTACTTAAACGTATTATTTGTTATATTTTTAGGAACATTATAACTCTTCACTAACCTTGAATTTCTTAGACGAAATAGTAGGAGAAGAAGAAGTATGGATTTTGAACTTCGTCACCATGAGCGCTGCTGAAGTAGTTATTACTTCTATACGATCCCCATGGGAAGAATTATTTTCGATTCCTTTACAAAATATGATTTCCAAATCGCAAGATAGCGAGAGGACGGAACATTAATCAGTGTACAGGAAAGTATTCTAGTCAAATAAAACGTATCAAATGAACTTCTAAGCGAATACAGATTTATCGAATTTACGTAATTTTGTACGTGTTAGTCATAGACATAATTAATTTATAAAAAATTTGTAATTTAATTAAACGAAGAAAAAATAGTATAATATTTGACCAACAAAAATATACAAAATTATACAATATAGTAAATACTCTGTCGTAGATAATACTGGTTTTTAATTTGATGTTTATTTTGTATTTTTTTTGAAACCGCGATTATTTGTAATATTTGTGATAAAAAAATACAACGAAAAAATGAGAAAAATATTTAAAAGTTTAGTGATTAACGTAAACAATTATTTTCATATTTTAAAAAATTAATTATATATATATATATGTACATATATATATATATACATATATATATATATATATTTATAATAGTATGTCTTTTAAATTATAATGTTGAAATATTGAAAATAGCATATCTTTTTAAATGTTTTCTAATAATTTTTTATTGAATTATTGAAAAACAAGTGAAATTTCAAATGGTGCTATTAATATTAAGATACAACTAATAACATATATCAATAATTTATTATATATCTTAAATAATTGAATGCTTAAATCAATGCATAAATCAATAGTTACGATTTATTTATCATTTTATTGTTAAGGACAGCAACGGATTTTTTTGTATTTGTTCATTTATATCCAATTTAAAATAAAAATGAAAACTTTTGTATTATAAAGAGAACGAGGCATACAAATTTATTTATTTCTAAATATATTTTAGAAATATCAAAAGTATTAAAACTCTTCTAAATGTTCAAAAAATTCATATGCTTCCTTCTCAACAAATACAATAATCACAACAGTGAGCAATATTTAAATATTAATATTTGTTTCTTTATCCGTACCTATATGTATATTTCGTGTGCACATGTATATATTGTAAAACTATTAACTAACTATTATGATTTGTAACAAAATGAAACAAATGTATGAGACAATCTTAGCCATTAGCTAATGCCAAAGTTAATTGTAAATTTACGTATTGTATCAATTACTGTTCACCAGATGGTTGAATTTTTAAATGATTAATACAGCTCATTATATTTTGAGAATGACAAATACTATTTGTATATATGTAAATAAATTGTTACAGTATCTATTATACAAAATATGTTATGTCCCATTAAGTTATATCAAAATGAAATCCATATTTATAAAGTATAAAACAAATATGTATTTGAATTTCTTGTTACTGAGAGTTCTATTGAGACGGAACACGTGGAGACATGTGTACACAAGAGATCGTATTGATGATGATAATAGAACATGTAATATGTAAATGAAACAGTTGGAAGATGCTGAAAATAACTTAACGTGTTCCTTGGACGTATAGAAAGTATGTGTTACCATCGTATTGCGTTAATTGTTAGCATCGTGCTTTAAGTTGCAAAAGTATAGTGAGAAAAAATGAATCAGTATCAAGTAGCTAATATGATCTGTATTGTAAAATGCGTAATATTGGCGACAACTAGTAAGTTTAATTATTTTTATATTTTGATTTATTATACGTTGTTTATAATAAGAATACATCTTCAGTTCCACTTATTGCTGGACACTTTGGATACCGTAAACGTGGTATGTATAATGTTTATATTTCTAATAACGTTTTTATTTTACATTCAATGCAATATTTCAGATCAGCATATTTGGGTTCAAAACTTCAAATTATGTGACGGAAAATTGCAGTCCCCGATATCCATATCGTCGTTCAAATCGATAACTCTTCCATTGCCTGCGCTTGAGATAATTGGCTATCATGATTTTTTGTCCACTCCATTATATCTAAAAAACAATGGTCATTCAGGTATTATGATTGAATTTAACTGTAAAATAATACTCGATAATATATCTTTCTTTTTCAGTTGTAGTAAATGTAAATAATCATTTTGGAAAAAGATTACCTTATATATTTGGAGGCTCGCTCGACATAAATCAAGAATATGAAATAGATCATTTGCACTTTCATTGGGGTGCAAAAAACAACAGGGGATCTGAGCATATGTTGAATGGTATTAGGTAAAACAACATAAAATACATGAGAAGAATATACATGTGTAGAAATTTTATTATTATCTATTTAATCTTTTCATGCGTTCCCTAGGTATCCCATGGAAATGCATATAGTTCACAAAAATAGGATTTATTCAAATTTGTCCAATGCATTAAATCACAAAAATGGTCTCGTAGTTTTAGGAATCTTTTTTCAAGTAAGTTCTCATGGAATAAATTTTCATTTTTCAGGACATTATTCTATTTAAAGTCTATATTTAGTTACAGGAAGAAGATAACAAATCATTATGTTCTATCATAAATCACTTGACAAGCGTGCGATGGATAAATAATGAAACAAAATTAAACACATCTATAACACTAGCTTCGTTGCTACCCAAAAATACAGATGTATTTTATAGCTATAAGGGTTCCTTAACTACACCTCCATGTAATGAAGTAGTTACATGGATAATTTTTTCAATGCCTGTACCAATATCTTTCTCACAGGTAAGCACCCCTTCAATACCTAAATTTCAATTAATATCTTTTTCTGAAGAGATTTCTTCTTTATTTGTATTTATTTTTATGTGTGTTGTTCGTTTACAGTTAAATAAATTTCGATTACTTTCCAATGGAAATAATTTGATAGCTGATAATTACAGAAAATTACAAAATATCGGACTGAGAAAAGTGTACATTAGGAAATTAAATCCACATTTATTTGTGAAATATAACGAAACGACTTTTAACGTCGCAGATTTGGACTGGTTTTGGACTAAATAAATTTCTAGATTAAACTAATTTTCAGTTTTCAAAACTGTTTAAACAAAATAAAGTATGATACATTCTTTTGTTGCAATCTAAAGTGAAAGATAAAGTATCTTTCAAATTAACCGTATTTGTATTCACACACAAATAGTTCTTAATACCTTAATATCTAATTCTATAGAGGATAAAAAATATATCGATTGAAATAACTAAAAAGTACAGAATTTAATTCCAAGAAATAAAATCTCTTTCTTAACTTTCTGTTTTTTTTAAGTATTCTTAACTATCATTCGAAACTATTTAATTTTGCCTGATGATATTTTCATTTACTTTACTATTCTGTCAGTTGTAAAAAAAAACTTGGTGTAATAAGGCATCGTGAAGTTATTTAAAAAGAGCAAAGGCAACGAATAAACATTCTCGTCAAATATACTCATTTAAAAAAGGCGGGAACTTCCCGCCATATTTAATACGCATGTACTCGAGTAGTCGCATGGATCAGTTTGAACTTATCCGTGTAATTTTAATACGCATTAATCTAAAGTGACAAATAACTGGAAAATATGACGATAGAGCTGATGAGATCGAACTTGGTCAAAAGGCATTACACTTTTTGACAATGTCGTCGTTCAAATTGCAGAAGATTTGAAACGAATCCACGTTGAAGAAGACTTGTCTTCTGAGAAATTCGAAACGCAGACCAGTCTAGTGTAACGTGACAGTGTGGTTTATTTTAAGTAAAAAATTCTAAAATATCAACGATGACAATAGCTGAAAACATTTCGTGGCGATAATTGAAAAACATTTCGTGGACTGTTACATTGTATTGTACACTTCTACAGGATATACACACATGAATTCCTACATCTAGGTTATGCGGTACTTATTTATCGATCGATTTTACTTCTTTCGCATTTGACCCGTTTGTTATTTAACACGGATTCAGAACACAGGAAATTCGTCGCAATTCGCCTGTCATCGTAGACTAAAGATATCTATTTAACAGAAACTATTCATTTCGCAAAGTAAGAATCGAAGATGGTCTTCGAGTCGATCGTTGCTGAACTTCTAAACAAAGTATTGGGAGAGTACATTCAAAATTTGGATTACTCGCAATTAAAACTGAGCTTATGGGGAGGTAAGCATCGTTACAAATTATTACAAGAGAAATTATTTTAGAAGTTTCGGAGCATTCCATGTATGTACGGTGATATAACGTGGAATGTATTTCTACATAATTGAAAAGTTCGATAAAAACCTTTAGAAATTTAGAAAAATAAAATTGCGATAACACCTGATACACGGGCATAGCCTTCAGAAATAGCCTTCATAAATACATATACAATACATGGAAGTATTAGTAGTAAGTGACGTGAGATCAGCTTCTATTTATATTACGATCTCTTCGTCCTTATCGCTTTATCGCTTACAAACGTACGTGTGTTGAATTCATGTATATATCTATATCTATCTATCTACACACACACACACACACGCGCGCGCGCGCACGGTGACTCCCACCAACGTTCGGACATTTAACACTCGTTTCGGCGGGATATTTGAAATGGTAGTTACCTGTAAGAAATTATCAACGTATGTGAAATATGTGTTATATGCATTATTATTTATTAGAACTATCATTAGAGAAGCTTCATAAGTAATTGTGCAATTTTATTATTTTAAAACTATAACAATCGAACCCATCGATATGATTGATTTTAGACTTTGTTTTTTTCTTCTTTACAAGTGCTTAAAATATACAGTCTTCAAATTCGTCATAGATTCAGTCACGAAATAAATTTTTCAATGTTCTTGAATGCTGCAATTTTGTAGCATTTTTTAGAAGAAGTGTCTTCACTCGTATCTAGCCGCTGCGTGATATAAAAGCGGATTGCGATACTCTTTGAAAGTAGAGACTTCAAGCTGTAAAATGAGCTCAGGTTTATTGTTGTATGATTTATTTTTTTGTTACAAAATTGTAACAGTTTGAATATTTAAGTTTCCGAATATTAATGGGAGTCACTGCATATATATATATATATATATATATATATATATATATATGAAGTGTATGTACATTGTATGTAATATGGATAAAGTTAATGCTAAAATAAAAAAAAAATAATTTATGCCATTGCTTTGAAGTTGCCTAGAATATTTTTGTTACTTTTGGTGTACAGTTGCTATTTCAATTATTTTACTATTTTAATCGCTTTATTATTGGTATTCTGTAGAGTTTCAAATGTTTAAATCCATTTGTCATTGTCATTATCATTATCATTATATTATTATTATGTATATACATAAAATTTTATTCTTACAAGTACAATAAAAAGAATCCGTATAGTTACAGTTGTGCATTTTCCTTTTACCCTGTGAATAATTTAAATTTCATGATTCATTTCTACAAATAAAAATTATTTGATTCTTTTAAATTTTTCAAATTTAATTATACGTATACAAGATGAAAAATTAATGTTGTGATCTTTTGCAATGCTTCATTTTCAATGTGTATTGCAATATTTTGTTACATATATATATATATGTAGTTTTGCTTTCATAAATGAAAATGTAATTTTTATTTTATACGAAAACACGTTGTATTTCTTTTCTTTTAGGAGATGTAGTATTGACAGATTTATTAATAAAAGAAACTGCATTAGATGTGTTGGATCTACCAATTAGATTGGAATATGGAAGATTAGGTTTGTAAATCAAACGTATATGTTTAATGAATAATGCTAATCTTCTGTCTTCCTTCAGGAAAACTTATATTAAAAATACCGTTCAAAGATATGTGGAATGGACAAATCGATGCAATAGTTGAGGAATTATTTGTACTTGTAGTACCTTCAAGTCAGGTTGCGTACAATGCAGAAAAAGAAGCAAAAATACACCTCGAAGCAAAACGCGCAGAGCTTGCGAGA
The DNA here is from genome assembly GCA_036937485.2 of Tetragonisca angustula. Classification (NCBI taxonomy): domain Eukaryota; kingdom Metazoa; phylum Arthropoda; class Insecta; order Hymenoptera; family Apidae; genus Tetragonisca; species Tetragonisca angustula. The sequence goes on from JAWNGG020000148.1 coordinate 75,645, forward strand.
GTTGAGAAAAAGAAACAGTTAGCAGATACCAAGTGTAACAAAATATTTCATTGAATAATTTTAATGATTTCGTATTTTTTAATTGTACAGTTGAAGCAATCTTCATTTTATTTCTCGTTTAGCACAAGAAAAATTAGATGATTCGATGGTTGAAAAACTGATTGCACGTATGATAAAGAACATTCACATTGAAATAAAAAAGATACATGTGAGATATGAAGATCATATTTCATTTAAAGATCATCCCTTCTCAGTTGGCTTTACATTAAGTACATTTACTTTAGAAAGTTGTACAGATTCTTGGGAAACAACAGGTAACTTAAAAGATATGTATGCCATTCCACAAATTTACAAGGTAAGTTGAAACGCCATGGGAAAGGAACAGTGCTAAAGATTTTGCAGACTGAAACATATTTTTTTCCAGCTATGCACGTTAGATGGTTTGGCAGTGTATCTCAATACAACTGCAGAACAATTCAGTAACACACAATCAGACTATTTAAATCTATTTTATAGTGGGATTGCAACCACAGATTATAATCCACCTGGTTATCAGTACTGTAAGCAGATAAAAGAATTAATTTAATTAATCTCTTGTTAATAATAAATCTTATAATTTAAAGTTTTTTCATAATTTCTTTTTTTTACTTATTTAGTATTGGGTCCAATAAACGTCAATGCGAAACTAAAATTAAATCCAAAGCCAGAGACAGATGGAAGTAACTATACAATTCCAAAGGTGTGGCTAGACATGGAAATGCAAAAATTAAGAATAGGGTTGGAGAGAAAACAATATCATACTCTCGTTCAATTAGGAGAGGGTTTAGATCAAGCTCAAAAGGCTGCACCATATAGAAAATACAGGCCAAATTTAACATCGTATAGGGGCCATTATAAAGAATGGTAATAAATCGTTCTAAATAATTTCTGAATAATTAGACATAAAAGAATGATGTTTGTACAAGTTGTTATTCTCAGGTGGAGATTTGCATACACTTGCGTCTTAGAAGAGACAGTTCGTAGACAACGCAGAAATTGGGATTGGAATCATATGAAAGAACATCGAGATATTTGTCGCACTTATGCTGATGCTTATCAAACAAAACTAACAACCAAAAAAGTCGTACACGAAATAGAAAATGTCCTTACTGACTGTGAAAAAAGATTGGACATTTTTAATTTAGTTATTATAAGACAGAAGATCGAAATGGAAGTTAGTTGACGAAAAGTTTCAGCTGATAAAAGAATGTATATATTTTTCAATGATGTTTGCTAATGAGTTTTTTCATTTTTACTTCAAAGGTAGAAAGATTAGCGGAAAAAGAAAGAAATCTGAAAGCGAAACGCGGTTGGTTCGGTTTCTTATGGTCTAGTACGCAGGCAGAGGAAACACAAGAATTGAATTCTGCAGCTGCTATAAGTAATAATCTCGATTTCTATTGTATACTATTTACATACTATTGAGTAATATTTTTTAATTTATTTATCTTTATTTATCTCCATTTAAATATCTATTTTAGTGAAGAAATTTAGCGAGGCAATGACACCGCAAGAGAAAGAAAAGTTGTACAGAGCAATTGACTATCAAGAAAATAGTGCGCCAGCTCATTATCCTGAAACGTACGAGATGATTGATACGCGATTCCTTTTACACGAATTACAAATTATAATTTTAGATACTGATAAAGAGCATCCTTGTGTCCTAGACCTTCAACTTCACAGTGTTGAGGCAGGTTTTAAGTCGAGACCATCTGCCAATGCTATTTTGTATGTGTGTTTTATTACAAAAAAGAAAAAGAAAAACAAAGTAAAGAAAAGGACAAAAGAAAAGAAAATAATCAGTGTAAAAACGTGAATTATTATATTTTAACGTTTTAATTTATTTTCTTTCTTACAGAGTTACAGCATCAATTAATGAAATGAAATTATTAGGAACAAAACAAGATGAACATATTCCTTCACTTTTCAATTCGCATCAGCATGGCACGGATAACGTTTTATTATCAGTGTCATACGAAAAGAATCCTCTCGACAAATTATGTGGTGATCGTATCATAGTAAGATCGAAATCCGTGGATATTATTTACGATGCACAAACAGTAATTGAATTGGTTAACCTATTTAAAGTACAAAATTCGCCAACTTTGAACAAGTAAGAACATTATTTTTTCCTACTTTATGTTTTAACAACTGCTTTAAATAATTTATTATTTTTATACATAGTCTGCAAGCAGTTGCTGCAGAACGATTGGAAGGTTTGAAAGAAATGTCAGCTTTAGGTTTGGAACATGCTATTCAAAAGCATTCAGTGTTAGACATACAGGTAAAAATTCATTTTACAATATGCATTCATTGTAACAAGCAAAACTTAACATTGCATAAAAATATATGATTATTCAACAGGTTAATATGCAAGCTTCTCAGTTAATCATACCACATGACGGATTTTATGATAGCACAAAATCGTTATTAGTTGTGAATCTTGGTAGTTTGCAAATACATTCTTTGGAAAAGCCAAAAGGTGATGATAAGGCAAATGTGTCTGTTAAACAATTGATCAGTATGGGCAAAAGCGAAGAAGATGTGTTATTGCATCTTAGGGAACACAGTTATGATAAATTTGTTTTAAAGATAGTCGACTTTCAAGTATGTATTTTTAATTTTTGAAATGTTAAATGCGTTAACATTAATATCGTGTTTAACTATAATGTAAAATAGGTATTAGTTTCGTTGCCGGGTGAAGAATGGCGCGCAATATTATCAAACGTGGATGATTCTATGACATTATTGCATCCAACAACGCTCGAAATCCAATTTCATAAGTGTTTAGTAATGGACGATCCCTTACTTCCAAAGTTTAGGTTAATTGGGCAATTACCGTCAGTTGTTATTAATATAACAGGTTGAAGGAAGAATTTTATTTTAATAAACAATATGTGTTAATAATGCACGCAGTGTAATCCTCTTTAATTTTTTTTAGATATTCGTCTATTGCAAGCTCTTTCTATCGCTCAGAGCATACCACAGCCAAAGGAAGAACTAACGGATCTCCAGAAAGCATCCTTGGTACATTTTGCATTACACGTCGAATATGTTAAGCGTTTTATCCTGATTACGGAATATTTTTTTAGAGCAAATCTGTTTCGCAATTATCTTTACTGAAAGATTTAACCACTACTATTGCTGAGAAGAAGAAAGAAGATTCTGCTATAACTTCAGTTAAACAGATGATTGATATGGAGATGAAATTTGAAATGAAAGGTAACGAATGATATTTTATGGATAATTATAATTACTTATTCGATTTACAATTATATCATCTATTACAGAATTCGCGATACAAGTTTCGTCCCAGAAAGGCAGTGAAATAATACCGTTTGTAAAATTCGAGGTATTGCAGTTAGAAGCAGAGATGTTACAACGAACTTACGATCAAGAGATATTATTAAGATTGGGCGGCGTTCAAGTTAAGCAACATTACAGCCAAAGAGAAATATTTATGATAAATACTCCTATGCTGTCAGGCAGACATGAATATTTGATAACAGTGCAGTACATAAATGTAAGTAAATAAATATTATATTATTACGTAAATTATTCACTGGATATAATTTAACTCTTTTATGTTTATTTCTAGGTAAATAAACGATCTCCCGAATTTAAAACAAAGCATGGATCTGTTCTTCAATTACTAAAATTAGAATTTACAACATTAGACGTTTTATTACATCAAGAAGCTCTTATAAATCTTCTTCAATTTATATCATATGTTCAGGTACACGACAAATTTTGTGTATAATCGAAGAATATAAATTATATTTTTGTATATTTAAATTGTAGGATCAAATGAACGTTATAGCGAACAATAAACTCGAAAGAGAGCCTGGTTTGCGTCCACGTCCTAGCCATTTGGTTTCCATTCAAGAAGAAACTTCTACATTCTTGAAGGAACAAATTCAGAAGCAAAAATTTAGATCAACGACACGTAAACATATTTTTATATGTTTTTACCTGTCATAGTTGTAATTATTATTACAACTCTGCGTAATATAATTGTACATGTATGTTTAGGACGAAGGAGAACAGTGGTGGAACATATAGATTTGAAAGTTCAAGCCAAAGTTGGAACTATCTGTATGAAGATCACTAGCAATTACAGACAAATTACTGCACTTTATGTCGACGGTATCACTGCTGGATTTATAATGAAAGCTTCCTATTCTCAAGCAAATATTAATTTATCTTCCATTAGTATTAAAGATCTTAACGAAGCGTCAATTTATAGGGATGTAAGACTTCATTCTCTTGTATTCTTCTTTCCTATATAATGTTGCATGTGGAATCTATGCAATTATATTCATTTATTGTAATATTAATTAATTATTGTTTGGTATTTGGTAGATTGTATCGGTGACAGAAGATACTGAATCTCTGCAAATCCAGGCTATAATGTATAATATTGAACCGTCGGAAATTGATAAAAATAATATGTCTATTACGGTTGTTATGGGTTGCTATCGCATCGTCTTTTTGAATATATTTGTTACTAGTATAATGGTGAGGAAAAGAAAATAATTTACATATATTTTAGTATGTAGATGGTATTAAAATATATTTTAATCTTTCAGAGTTTCTTAAACAATTTTCAAACAGCTCAACAAGCTATAAAGGATGCGTCAGCAGCAGCCGCAGAAGCCGCGAGGACAAATATCAAAGACGTTAAAGAAAGCGCAACACGTATTGGACTTGCTATAAAAATTAAGGTATATGTAAAAATAATTTAAATCTTATTTTAATCTTAATTTATCATATGTTTTACATTATGTCTAGGCTCCAGTTATATATGTACCAATGCATTCAAAGAGTGACCACTGTTTGACATTGGATATGGGTAATCTTACTGTATGTAACGTTTTTAAGAAATTGGAAGTTACAAATGACAGTGGAGATTGTCCTATTATCGATGAAATGAGAGTCGAGTTACAAAATTTAAAATTATCCCGGTAATCGTTTGTTGCTTACAAACTGTGATAGCATTTACTAATTATAATCGTATTTACTCAATGTATTAATTTTACTTAACCTAACAGGGTAAGATTAAATGTGAAAAAGTTCGCGATTGAAAATGAAATATTGTTATTAGAACCAGTCAGTTTTACACTACTCATTAAACGTAATTTATCGACTGCCTGGTTCACTTCTGTACCAGATATTGACATGTCGGGCAGATTAAATAAAATTAATATATTAATAAGTAAAGAGGACTATGCAACTGCAATGAAAGTATTGGAAAAAAATTTAGGTGAGACAGCCGAAGATAAGAAATTTACGGCAAGCGTAAATCAGTCTGAAAAGAAATTAGAAGTAGAAGTTTTACAACATCATCAAAGCGGTAAGAGTAAATAATTTGTTTTGTATATTTGTAGTGAAATTAAGAAATTATGATGTAATTATCATACATCTTTGAGTAGATAAATTTATAAGAGCTACTGCAGAAGGTACGGAAGATGCAAACTTGCAAGAACAAGTACATATACACACGTCTATCAAATTTGAATTTGTCATGGACAGCCTTGTGATTACCTTATTTACAGGAGGTTCAAAAATGGTAATTTCAATGGAATATTGTGCTATACGATATTGTTGTCTGGGCATATAAATTATCCAAATTAATTAAAGTTGCAGTCACAAAGTTCTCTGCTTCATCCACCAGAGAATGGATTAGCGAAATTTTGTTTAACTCATTTCGCCTTGAAAGGTCGAATATTTGCCGATGGATTAATGGCAACGTCTATTCTCCTTATGAATTGCACTTTAGATGATATACGTCAAAGCAGACAAGGTTCTCTTGTAAGAATTATGGAAAGAACTACAACGGTACCTTCTATGGATGACGTAGAGAAAGAATCAAAGAAACCTATTCGTAGTATGTTAGACATGACTATTAGACAGAGTTCAAATGATACGTTTGGTAAGTTGAAAAATATTTTTTAACCGACGTAAAGTTCATTCTCAGTTTTACTCAAAAGTTTTGTGATTGAATCTCGTTTTCAGTTGACATTCGAATTTTTTCATTTAGTATTATCGTATCACTTGACTATCTAATGAAAGTAAAGGATTTTTTTACTGTCGATGAACCACCGACAAATAAATCAGTGCCCCAACATGTACCAAAAAATCATGGCGAATCCGCAGTTAAAAAGAAACAAATTACATCATCGACTAAAAAAATGTTTACGATTAACATACACGTTGAGAAACCAGATATTATTCTGTTAGAGGACATGGATGACATAAATTCCAATTGCGTCATATTAAATGTAATATCTACTTTTCATTCTTTTCTAATTGTTATATATGTATTATTGTACGTCGTTTCCCTTGTTTGCACACATAATCTCTTTCAGACCGAATTACTCCTGAAAGTACGTTTGATGGATGAGCATCAAATAATAACAGGCTCTATAAAAGACTTATCAATTTTAGCTGGTATATACAATCCCATGAAAAGAAGTGACTGGATATATCAGGTAAAGGCATTCCTCTAAAAGTGTTTACTTGTGCCGTTTCTACGTGCAATATGTAACAAAGAATGTTAATTTTATAAAGGTACTAAGACCATGCAGTATAAGTGTAGCAGGTTCTACACCAGATGGCAAAGGACTTCACATTGATATTTGTTGTACAGATATTCACTTATCGGTTTCGCCAGGTAATTCAAGAAATTATCGATAATTAATGTCGGAATAAGATCGCTAATGAAACTATTGCTATTTACAGGTGTTATAGAAATATTGAATAAAGTGGTTCATACTGCCACAAAGACGGAAGAACAAGATCAGGAAGTTGTTGTTACTGAAGAGAATTACGAAGGATTATGGATCGTGACTCCGTTTGAGGAAAGTGATTTTTGGTTCTTAAAAACGGGTACATATTAGTGTATATATAAATCTTTTTTTCATTTAATACGATCTGTTTTTACAAGACGTACGTATGTTTTTCTATTTTGTTTTTAGAAGTAGGAATAGAAGCCATAGAAGATTTCATATATTCTGATGATGAGGATACTACAGTTTATAAACCAGAATTAGCAATAATTTCCGCACCGACAATTCTATTCACGTTAGAAGCAGGCGTCGGTAATAAAACATTACCAATGCTTTTACTTCATATTGGCTTCCAAAGTAACATTAACGATTGGAGTACGAAAACTGTAAGTGTGTACTCGTATGAATTTTAATATAGATTTTTCACGTACTGTTCGTTTACCGCTTAAATATTTTTAGATGAACATAGAAAGTACGATGTCGGTAATTATGGCGTATTACAATAGTTGTCTAGCATTGTGGGAACCGTTAATTGAACCGATAGAGGAAATTAAAAATGAAAAGTTGATTTCCACGCCTTGGGAACTAAAAGTTAAAGTAATGTATTTAAATTTTTAAAGATTAAAATGTTATTATAATTTTTGCAGCTTTTTCATTGTTGTTATGTATTTTTTTTATTGATTTTTGTGTGTTAGATTCAATTTAATAACGTATCACCAGACTCTAGAAATGCAAGAGCTATCAGTCCTACATCAGATAGTGAAATAGAAGAATTACATCAAACTCCTAAAATGTCTATTGACATAGTATCAACGGTAAGTTAATACGCATAAATTTTTTTTTATCATATATTTTTACAACATCTTTACGATATTTTACAATAGGAAAATTTAGAAATAACCGTGACTAAAACTTGTTTGGATGTGCTAAAACAACTTGGTAATGCGTTTTCATCTGCCATGGAAGCTAGTGGAAAAGGAATGGCCAGAAGTGTGGCACCATACGTACTCAGGAATGAAACTGGTTTAGCGATAGTTTTAGACTTGGAGCGCAGTCACTTCAAGGTTTTATTGTCGTTAAAATGTTGTTTATCCCTTTTAATTATGAAAATAATGCCATGATCATACATCTTTTCTTAGGTTTTCAGCGATGGATCTAAACTTGTGAGCAATAACACAGACTCGTACATGGAAGTAATTCTTGAATCTGGTGCATCGGTAGATTTAGCTCCGAGAACGACAAAAACTGTAATACCATTGGTTGATCAATTAAAAACTGAAACAATCAAAGAACGGGACGATGATAAGTTTATTATTTCGGTAATGCATTTAAAATATACAGATTTATTTATAAATTTGCTTCGTATGATCAAAGTAATGTATATGATAATATTCTTTGAAGTTCAAGGAAATTAATGGAACATTAGCTATACCTGTATTAAGAGCTGATAAAAGATTCTTTTCATTGAAGTATCGAAAAGATAATTCTGAAGAATGGGGTATTGTTTCTGACGTTGTAGTAGATGAAGGAAGTACCATTGTTACCCTTCGAAGTATTCTACAGGTAATTTGCATTAATTCTCTTAACCCTTAAGTTTTAGTAGCAATTACAAGCAATAATATTATATATATTTCATAGGTACACAATCATTTTAGTCAACCAATATCTGTATATTATATGACTAAGCGTGGAAATGAAGTTGAATGTGTGGGGACTGTTGCTTCAGATAGTAAATTAAATCTTCCATTGGATGCTGTATATACACCAACAAATGTTTATGGATTATTTTTCAGTGTTGAGGGGTAATTTATATTTTCACATAAATTTTTGTGTTTTTTATATCCTTCTGCAATATTTATTCAAATGTTTTTCTCCAGATATATGGTTTCGATAGAACAATTTATTTGGAAAGATTTACAAAAAACAGTTAGTATGACAAAACTGTTGAGATGTGAATCTCGAGTAAGGCAAGAAGCTGTAGAACCATTTTACATGAAGGTAAGAAAGTAAAACTCGTTCATCTACTTATGTACAAACTTAGGAAATTCTTCTGTTCTATTTGATTTCTGTCTTTTAAAAATTTCACACCGTGTAGTATGTGTAATACTATTATATAATAAAACAGTACGTTTAATTTATTTTTCTTTTCTTATGCTGTAATCAGACAAGACTTTGTTAAAACAAATTACATCACATGCTTTTATAAGCAACAGTTTTTACTTTTAGATGTTTTTCGTGATGATTGTGGTTGGTAGTATTTTATATAATAACAACACTATTGGCTTATTATTGAATGCTATTAACTGGCGATCCGTATTCTGTCGTTTCATTGATTGCATCAAGCATCTTTGCTTGAAAACTTTACCCTCAGAGCACAAAAAATATCTGGATGCACCTATACAGGTACAATCGTTCTTTTCTGAATTAATTTGAGAATCAGTTGCTATTTAGTATATGTTGGATATCAACCAAATAAGTATCATTACTGCTGCTATATTAGATAGTTAATAATTTTAATATGAGTGTGTACCTGTAATGAATAATATTGTAGGATGTGTTAGTTATTATACATATTGGTTATTATTGATCTAGAGATTCCCTACATGTTTGATTGGTAGTAGTTATTGGCATGGTTTTAGTTACAATCGTGAATTTTGTTATATTAATAATATAATTACGATAAAAAGAAAAAAACAGAGAAACGGACAAATTATTTTTACGTTAACTTTAACTCTTTTCATTGACTTTGACAATTTTTTGTTATTGAATTTATCTTTTATTTTGCAGGACTTCTTTTCATTTAATTATCTTTATAGACATTGTTTTATTTTTTAGTCTAGTGCATTTCAGTAACAAGTTTCTACAATGTACTATGGCTAATTTTTCAATTTGTCTTTATCGCATAAAGTGTTCAAAAATTTATGTTAGCATTCCGTATAACGTATCCATTGCACGTTTTCTTTTTTCATGTTTTATAAAACGGAGTGTACTGTTACTGTTGTGCTTTAAATATTGAAAGTGTCGTTTACTACTTAGATGGTAGTACAAAGAATAATAGAATGACATAGTAGAGAAAGAATAATTTTAATATTTTAAAAAAGAATTTATGTATTTTAACAATGTGTTATAATACTTACAGGTTGTTGGTGAGATAGAGCAAGTTTATTTTGAAAATACTAGTCGACATACAATGGCAAGTACGATTTATAATGTTCATTTATATCCAGCTGTGTATTTGAAGAACTTTTTGCCTATCGATATTATCGTATGCCTACCTGGAGTTGTACAAGAAAAGCTTTTAGAAGCTGGCACATCTTACCAGATTCCCACGATTGACCCAGGAAAGTCGCATATAATCATAAAAGTAAGTAAATCACATTCCTATGCGGGACAACTCGTATAATTTCTAAAATTATATGTTACAGTTACCAAATTATTTAGAGAAAGATTGGTCATGTAGGGGTGAGATATTAGCGAATCCACCAGAGTTTTCTGTATGGTCTTTCGAATCTTTCGATAGTGCACAAAAAGTTATAATGGATCTGGGAATGCATACATCATTTGAACATGGTTCTATCATTATGGCATTATATTGTCCATTTTGGATGTTAAACAAAACAGGCTTAATGTTGTCTTATCGGGTAAGTATCATCAAAACTGTTTTGAACAATTTCTTTTTTGCTTCATTTAAGTCTCGCTTATTATCTTTCCTTTTAATTTTTTTCTTTTGTTTTTTTTTTTAAATTGATTAACCGTAAACCTACCCTAAAGTATTTTTATAATATAATATATATTCTTACAACGTTGTAATAAACTATTTTAACACGTTAAACAATAATACGAATTTTTGTTTGGTAGTTGCATTAGGCATTTAACTAATCTCTACGCATTGCTTGAGTTATGATATTTTTGTGCCATATGTAAGTCCTACGCTACATTGCGCATGCTGAAAGTAGTATAATGTTGCAAACTGTTAATCTTCTACAATCATATCTTATTCAATACATTATTTTACAGAAATCAAGTAAGGGTGGCAAAGAACACTCAAGTCCAATCAAGGTAGTGATATCATATTACTTTTTGTGCTTTGGACGCAATGTTAATTAAATAATTTTTATTATTTATTAATGGTGGTTATATTTTTAAATATGCAAAATTTATTTTAAAAAAATCTTGGTGTTATCTTGAAACATGCATTTGTTATAAATTCAATGTTCAAATTGTTTTATTATTTTTTTTTTTTTCTTTCTGTTCAAGTCAGAATTTCTAAAACAGTAGCATGTCGCAGAATGTTGTAATTGCTTCTCGTTGTAAATTCTTATTTACATTAATCGTGGATCAAATCATAAATATTAAGAGTAAAAGTTTCATCATTGACAATCTCACGAATTAAATAATACATAGAAAGATGTCTTTCAGAATTTGGTTTGTATGAAACCTCATCGACCAAGTGTAGAATACAGGAAGAAGAAAGCACGCTCGGTGATATATTGATATTCATTTTATATTGGTGATGGTCTAATCTTGCAAAATAAATACTTCTCATACGATTTATTACATTTAACTGTCTGTGTAAAGCCATGTATTAATTAATACTCTACATGGTTTCAAATAATTGTTATCAGTACTTCTTTTATTAACTCTACATCATTAATCATACCTTTTGTATTATGATATATAATTGTTTATTAATATCTGGTACATATACCCCTCCAAAATTAACAAAAAAATGTACTAAACTTAATTCATGTTATTTGTTAGTTGGCTTCCTGTGGCACGTCATAATCTTGCAACATTACGCATACTTTATTCATGCTACGAGTAAGATATTACTGCTTGTGCGTTTTTCTATGGCATGTGCAATTGTTGAAAAACTAGATTCTTTTGCAAATAGTGCAATTACAGTAGAAACTTATACGTTAACACAAGAGACTTTTATAAAACTTTTACGACAATTTTAAACACTTTAAAAAAAGAAACTCGAAACTTTACAGTTTCGCGAAGTTCAAGATTTGTTTATTGAAATACGCGAGTAAGATTATAAAATAAAGTTAGCTGGTGTTGGCGAATATAATGTAACGGTGTATAAATATGTTAAGAAAAGATACAATTGTTAAAATGCAATTAACGTTGGCATAAGAATTTAACTATACAAAAATTTTCAGAGTGGTGAAGACTATTTAAATGTACTTTACCATCCAGAAAACTTCAAGGGACCAATATTATTTTCATTTCGCTCCAAAGTATTCTTCGGTAAAAAAAAGGCGATGATAAGAGTCGAGGATGGTGAATGGTCTGATAAGTTTCCAATAGATGTTGCAGGAAGTGAGGGAGTAGTCGTTTGTAAATACAATGGTCTAACGTACCAAGTTAGTAGTATTTTTTTGTATTTATAGTTTCATTGTTTAATCACTGTATTGTCAGCAATAGTGATCAGCATCTTTTACAAATCACAGATTGGGGTTCATAATCAATTGACATATAACTCTTTGACAAAACAAATTACATTCACTCCATATTATGTATTGATAAATAATTCTGATTATCTCATTGAATGCCAAGAAGGTAATAGACCAGCTGATCCTGTGATTAAGGTAATAGTTATTTATAAGAAGCACACACATTTTATATAATATCACTAGTCTAGTGTAAATAAAATTAATTGTTGTTTTATTTATTCAAAGGTTCCTCCCAGAGAATGTACAGCTCTCTGGCCTCGTTCTGACTATGAACAAAAAACTCTATCTGCAAGAATCGCAGGTAATCCCGAAAAAACTGCACCATTTATTTATACAGAGAGCCATACAACTTTATTAAAATTAAACAATAAGGTTCGCATCGTTCTTCATTTCTGTCCAATGCGTGATTTCTACGATTTTATAATTCTTATTGTTCAACAGTATGGAGGAATTAACGTAGATATACAAATAAGCGAGGGTGGAGTGTACATTTCTTTATCCGCGTATAGTCCTGGAAATGCCCCGGCATTGATTATCAATCAGACTCCGCACACTATCGATTTCTGGGAGAAAGGATCCCTGAATGTCAGGTATCGTCGTTTAAAGAGGGGGGAAAAAAAATTGATATTATTACTAACCGGGTATTGTAACGAAACTTATTTTATACAGATCTATACAGTCGTACAATAGGATGTTTTACACCTGGGAGAATCCTGCAGGTCCGCGGAGATTGGTCTGGGAAGATAACAATAAAAAAGAAATCGAGGAGACTCTTCGAAAAGTAAATGTTCAATTCCAACGCTGTTCATAGCCAATTTGTAGTTTAATAATATTAAAAGAATTCTGTATTTTAGGACACTTTAGGAGGTTTTCAGCTACCAGATTTAGCAGAAGAAGTATACTACGTATCATTTTTGGATGGTACACAACGAGTACTTCTATTTACAACAAACATGAAAGTTGCAGAAGATTGTGAATTAGCGGGTGATTTTGAACCTATAGAACAAGAAATAACCATAAGTATTCACGGAGTTGGATTTTCTCTTGTTAATAACGTCACGAGATCTGAACTGTTGTATTTGTGTATAGCTAGGTACGTTATTTATATATTAATTTGCTTTATTTCGGCAAATTGTTATCGTTATCAACAATTTTTATTGTTTAGTTCTGGAATTATATGGGAAACGCGTAAATCTGTTAGCCATCGTTGGCGCGGTCTCAGCACAAGGGAGGTGAATGTTATAGAAGAGGGCTATCAAAAATATATGCGTGAATTGCAAATAGGGAAAGATCCGGTACAAAAAGCAGTACTTGAACCAAAATTAGAGGTAACGAGAGTGAAAATGATAATTTCATAATTTTTCATTTCACTTCTATTAATTTAATCGTTAATTTTAATTCCAGGTTGATTATTTGAACATGGAACTATTGAAACCGCATCGTCGTTTTCTGCGACGCACTTTCCAAACTGGTTTATGGTTGCAGTATCGCACTTCAGCGCATCAAGTGCAATTACACGCAAAGATCAATAGATTGCAAATTGATAATCAACTTGCAGATTGTGTTTTCCCAGTGATATTGGCTCCAGTTCCACCACCAAAAAGTGTTACAGCGAGTACCGGTAAATTTTGTTATTGAAAACTAGAATAAAATGAAACATATTGTGATTCAACTAATTCAGCACTTGAAATCATGTTTTAACAGTTATGAAACCATTCGCTGAGCTTAGTATGGTTAAACGATTACTTGAACACAGTAATGTACAACAGTTCCGATACTTTAAAGTTCTCGTACAAGAATTTCACGTGAAAGTGGACATTATATTTATTAATGCAATCATGGGTTTATTTGAAACAAATAAAATGAACGATGCGGAAGAAGTGAGTTCTGTTCATTTTTTAATAAGGCGTAAAATATAATAATAATAATAATAATGTTATATTATAGGCGTAAAGTATCATAATATTATGACATTATAAAATTATGCTAAATTTAAAATGTGATAATAATTGTTTCGTTGTACTCTTTAGAGCAAATTATTCAAATTGGATACGAAACTCGTTGATGAACCTTTAATGTATCACGTCAGTTTAATTACTACAGCAGAACAGAAGAATTTCTTTGATCTACTTCACTTCTCTCCGTTGAAGGTCCGTTCCTTTATACTTTGTATCAATCGTAATAACATTCCTATAATCGATGTTGTGTTTCTTTCAGATTCATATAAGTTTCTCAATGAGTGGTAGTGGCAGCGGACCCTCTGCACTACCTCAAGTACTAAATGTATTGCTACAAGGAATAGGTGTCACGTTAACTGATATTAACGACATTGTATTCAAGTAATTCTTTTGTACTCTTTATCACTAGGAAATAATAGTAATCATGTCATAGAAGACATTCTGTATAGAATACATTTCTATTTTCTTTGCAGATTAGCATATTTCGAAAGAGAGTATACTTTCATGACCAATAAACAGCTTATTTCCGAAGCAACAACACACTACGTAGGACAAGCAATTAAGCAAGCTTATGTTCTCGTTTTGGGACTGGATGTAATAGGGAATCCATACGGTCTAGTGGTAGGTACTATGAAAGGCATTGAAGATTTGTTTTACGAACCTTTCCAAGGTGCGATACAAGGGCCTGGAGAGTTTGCGGAAGGTTTACTTCTTGGTATGAGAAGCATGCTAGGTCATACTGTTGGAGGAATGGCTGGAGCTGTTTCTAAAATTACTGGAGCTATGGGTATGTTTGACTTTTGCCTCATTACTTATTCTGTTCTGAACATCGCTATGTTCCTTAATGTTTGTATATTACGTATTTTTACAATACATTATGTCCGTTTAGGTAAAGGTATAGCTGCTTTAACGTTCGATAAAGATTACCAGAGAAAACGACAAGAACAACTTAATAAACAGCCATCTAACTTGCAAGAAGGTCTTGCTCGTAGTGGCAAGGGTTTGGTAATGGTAAGCGAAGAATAAGGAATAAAAATTAATACAATTTTTTACTTACGGGATAAAACAGACAATTGTATCATTATATGATGTGGATGTTAGGGTGTTGTTGATGGTGTAACTGGCGTTGTATTGAAACCTATATCGGGTGCCAAAGAAGAAGGTGTGGAAGGGTTCTTTAAAGGAGTTGGGAAAGGCATGGTTGGTCTTGTTACTAGACCAACTGCTGGAGTTATAGATTTTGCTAGCGGTTCATTCGGTGCAGTGAAACGGTAAAAAAAGATACATTATTCTTGTCAACCTGAATATTAATTATGTAATCGACGTAGAATCACAGTGAATGTAAATACTTAAAATTATTTATTCGTTTTTAGTGCAACTGAGTTGAATGAAGAAGTAAAAAAAGTAAGGCCACCTAGATTTTTACAACCAGACTGCTTAGTTAGACCGTATGTTCGAGACGAAGCCGAAGGGCATAAAATCTTATGCGTGAGTTATTCACATACTCAATATTGTTTTCATTTAATATTAAGTAATATTTACAAATTATTTTTTAACAGGAATTGGAAAAAGGAAAATACGCGAATACCGATATCTATTTCTATCATATGTATATTAACAAAGATGTACTACTACTTACTGATAAGAGAATATCGTATTTAGAGCATAGTGACTTATTTGGAGGATGGCGAGTCAGTATATTTTACGAACACTCCATTTTTTTAAATTAAGTTTAGTGAATTAGTTTCAAAGGAATTAAATATTTTATTGTCATCAATAACAGGTACAGTGGACTCATACGTGGCAAGAGATGAGCGAACAACCGAAATCAGTCGATAGAGGAATTCAGATATTTATTAAAGATTCCAGTAGAAAGAAGAAATTGGGAAACCTATTTGGTAGTGCAGATCAATCAAAAATAATTTTAATACATGATTATAACATAAAACAGGTATGTCATCTAATTAGTATCGTTTTTGCATTTAAAAAATAATTATATTTTTTTAATTATTGAAAAAACTAAGAAACGTATTTTTTGCAATCTTCCCAGCTTTTGTGCAACAAAATGCAACAACAAATTAATCAGTGTGGATTGTAATGCCAGAAAATTATGATGGATGGATACACGCAAACACATTTTAATATTTGAATACAGTTAATTGAACAGTTGATCGAATTGATCTGATCGATTAACTGAATTGATAGTGTCTGGCCGCCATAAATTTCCATTAGCTTTGCAAGTTGAATTTCGTAAACTCTATATATATATACACATACATACATACATACATACATACATACACACACACACACACACACACACACACACACACACACATACATACATACATACACACATGCACGCACGCGCGCGCGCGCGCACACACACACACACACACACACACACACACACACACACACACACACACACACACAGATACATTATGATAGAGTTTTTCTTACAAATACCATTAATAAGACTGATGCTTTATCAGAAACAACTAAAAGCAAAGGTGGAGAATCAGTATATAGTTTTGTATTTATTATAATCTGGATATTTTAGGTTTAAACTTGTAATAATTTCTCTACGATTTCTTATCGTTTTCATCAGTCAGCCAGTTTGTAATTTCATAAGTTGTTATAATGTCAGTGAAACATCTTATGCTTTTAATTAATCTAAATAACAACAACTAACACGCCCCGTATAATTTTTCTTTGAAGTTTATCACATATGAAACAAACGAGGCGTAAAAATAGTTGAAACAGTTCTTAGTCCTATCAGTTTGAAACTTGTTCTTACAAGGTACAAAATATATTAAACTTAAACTTATACTCTGATTAATTTCACATGAAAAGTTATAGATGGTTAAAGATCAATATAAAGACCTACGCTATAGTTTTATAACAATTTAAAGAAGGATGCAAATTAGTTTTGCTTGAGTAGGTTTCCCTTCTAGAATAGGTCCTTAAAATATCTCTTGTTAGTGTAATGTACTTGATATTCTAAAAAATCGCCATCACGTGACAATATTACATTTTTGTACCGTTTAATGATAGGTTTAATAATTATTTACTATATACACATACACATATAAATGAAAATTTAAGCGCACATCTTACGTTCAAGTAACTTCTGTACCTGTATAACGTATACATACAGGATGTTTCTAAAGTCGCATAATTTTCTAAAACACAAAAATATATTTTCGTCTTTTAAATATATATTCGTACGTAGAAGTCAACCAGTTTTCATATAAAACACTGCTCAATACTTGTACAATTTTTTTATTTGAATTACAATATATTGTACAAAATACTCTGTTAGAAACACTCTGTATGTATATGGTTTTGTAGTATATAGCTTTTGTTACAAGATTGTTCGGTTAATTTAAAAAAATGAAAATAAAAAAGAATGGGAAAGATCCAAAACGGCACACTACACTTTTTACAGCGTATACATTATTGTATAATTGTAATTAAATTTAACAAATGATTGTAGATTATGTTATTGTTAAAAATTATATTATATAACAATGATTATGGATTACGTTGTTGTTAAAGAAAGTTGTATATCACTTGTACGAACAAACTGTATCATCATGAGAAAATTAAAATAACTTTCGCTTTCTACGCCCTTCTTTTATCTTGATTATTACTGTCAATGTTTAATGTGTGTGACGAGCATATGTGTATATGTATATCTATGCACTACTACAGGTTCAAAAATTTGATTTGTTTGCATCGCAGTATGCATTCATTTGTCTATGAATTAATTTGACATTTTACGTATGCGTATAATGTTTCTCTGTCAATGTCCTAAGAGTTTGCATTTAAGTAAGATTAAGAAGCAACCAACTTTTTTGTAGGTATAAATCTGTACATACACAATTTTTTTTTTTTTGAATGTATTTGTGTATAGAAAAAAAATGAAGTTTGATATGACAGATGCATTTATTTGGTATTTAAATTGTAATATACATTGTAATTATCAATTGAAATATTCACTGCAATAGTACATCGTCGCTGCAATTGCCTAATGGAAGAGAATCGAGAGACTCAGAAATTTATACCAGGTCCTCCGCAACTTCCTCCTTTGTATAAAGGACAGAAGATAAAAACAGTGAGTGTCAAAGAATTACATACAATTACGGTATCTACCGTGAAATAATAATTTTAATCCCTGTTATTAGGGGCCATATACTACTACGGTTACGGATGAAATGGTAGCACAGAGGGAAAGGGAGAACGAAGAATTGTACAGAGCTTGGCGCGAGCAACAACGAAGAAGAGAAATGGGGCCAGATGACGATGAGTCAGAATACATGGGTGACTTTAAAGATGATACAGTGAGAAGAAATTTCATTAGAAAAGTTTTCTGTATATTAACAGTTCAATTACTATTTACCTCTGGCATTATAGCGCTTTTTCTGTTTGTGTAAGCGTTATATTACTATAACGATGTTTTAACAATATCAATAATATCGCAATGGATTGAAGTTACAAAGCTACGTATTATTATTTCTAATAAATTTATTGCAGGGATGACGCGAGAAAATTTATGATACTTCATTGGTATTTGTGGATTGTAGCCATGTACGTAAATGTTGCAAATATTTTAGATATATTGCCTATTGAATAATTCGTAATTTTATTAGGTTGTGCTTCATGATCTCCTTTTGCGCCATATCTATATCTGAGAGAGCTAGACGCAAATCACCTTGCAATTATATATGGCTAACTAAATTGGTAAGGTTTTCATTGAAATCTCGTTGATTAGATGTCTTTATATATCATTTTACATACGCTACTAAAAAATCAGACTATTTCCAGACACTTTCTATGTCATACTTGGCTGCCTTTGTATCAGTCTCTTTCGAGATTGAAGTAATATTAATGGCACTGATTATGACAACATTAGTTACATTTGGAATAGGTTTTATTGCAACGTTTTCCAAGGTACTTTCAGTTGTAAAACCTTATGCGACATACAGAATAACTGAAAAATCGTAAATGATGTAAATTATGTTGCAGTTTGATTTAACAATGAGAACCGGATTGCTGATGATTGTCGGGCTGGCTTCTATTGTTTCAATTATTGCGATAATGATAATCTTGCTATTTACATACATAAAAGTACTACATATGATAATTTCAATTATAGGAATGGTTTTATTATCAATGGTTAATATAAAATTAATCTGTACTTTGAAAAAATTATTTCACTTAAATAATAGCATATTCTATTCTATTCTGAAAGAACGTTTAAACAGTAAAAAAAAAAGTATTATCATCTGCTTTCTAGTATTTGTACTTTGACGTGCAAACGATCATGGGTGGAAGAAGAATAGAATTAAATCCTGATGAAGTTGTATTTGCAACAGCTCAAATTTATGTTGACATAGTACTGTTGTATCAGTATATATTAATGTTTATAGGTGTGATGCATCGATGAGTATTGAAGAATATTGAAGTTTGCATTAAGAATGACCTATTCTCATTATAACAATAATACTTTAAGTACTGATTTTAATATCAATAAATAAATGCATGAGATATTATAAAATAGAATTGAAAACTACTTTCATTTCTATGTAAATTGATCGACTTGTTTATGTGATATATTGGTTTTATATGTTGTATATGTTTCTGCAATTGTTTTACACAAATATTTCGTTACGATTCTGCAATATCCATGAGTGAAGGATTTCCTTTGAACATCATTGTCTCTTGAAAATGATTTTGTGTTTTTGTTGCATTTGTTGCCAAGCAACAGCGTTTGACAACAAAAATCTAACCTATCGAACGTTGAAAAGTTTTAGAAAACGTAATAATTTTGTGTAGATTTAAGTGAATCTGTAAGTAGTAGTGTTTTTTATATGTGACAAATGGTATGAGTTACGTGATCAAATTGTCGTCATTTGTGTCACTACGACAATCAAACGAAATAAATTCACACGGATGTTTCATGCAGTGCATCATAATGAAAATCGAGGTCTTTTCTACGTCAAATTGGATGAGAATTGTAAAATTCGAGGAATTTATTATTATGCGATATACATAATTACCGATACACTACAATATATGTAAGTTCTCTGATTCAGAAGATATTTTTTGATATACCCTAGCTTAGTAAATATTGCCACTCTCTCAGTTTCTGACATTGGTCAGGTTCTGAAAATTAAGAGGAAATAATGAGGCAAACTTGACTTTTATGTTGGCGATGTGTGTAATATTTTAAAATGTATTTATTTATATCTTTCCTGTTTGACGACAAGCAAGAGCAGTGTTGCAGTACAAAGCACAAGGAAAGGTCTTGGATATGCAAGTGATTGGTGTTCCACACAGATATAGGGGAAGAGGTATAGCTCGATTGCTCACAGAGGTGAAATTTATTTTCAAATTTCTTGTAATTTCACGCAAATAACTGAGTAAATTATGCTTGGAATTGTATTTTGACCCGACTCGAATAGATAATGTTTATACTTTCAGACGGCATTTACATACGTCATTGTGAATTATTTGTACATGTACTTGACATGCGAATACATGCAGAAGTATTATCTTGCAACTAAGAATCCAGATCTTGAAGAATATATCGTTGGACCGCCGCATATTTTAGAGGGACCTGATTCAGAACCTTTGGATCCTGACATTATATATGAATTACCTGATCCGGAAGATTTTTTGATATATTCTTAATTAATAAATGATAATGTATGACGATAATAATCACTGCAATTTTGAATAATTATCAAATTAAGTTACCGACCGACGATTTAAAATTCATTATTACTTCTTACTGCTAATGGAGTATATTACTTTAATCCAATGGTTTTGTAATTAATCTTCCCCAATGGAGGAAATAGAGTATATTACTTTAATCGAGTGGTTCTGCCATCAATTTTACTACAATGGCATGTTAGTCTATTGCAAAGAGGCATGCGAGGTGTATCCAACAAACGAATACTTGAGAATTCTTCTAAGTCTTGCGTACGTATTGACTGGAAAGGTACAAGAGGCGATCAAAGAAAGTTCAAGCTTAATGAACGATGCAGATACCACGTTGGCAGCGTTGCTTCTTCAGAATATTGCATACACGAAAGCCGAGAATGTTGAGAAAACCACTATTATACAGATTGAAACGAGAATTAGAGACGAAAGACGAAAATCGTCTGCGAATGCATTGTCCTTAGCAGCTTCAATGTTGCTTTTGTCCCAGAAAGTTGACAAGGCTAAAGATTACGTGGAGAGAGCTTACAAGTTTGATCCATCCAACAAAAATGTTTTGTTAACAAAAGGTTGGGTAGAATTGTTCGCTGTAAATGAAGAAAACCTGACCGGGACCAACTTGTTTGATGTTGTTCTGCAACAACAAGATTCGAAAAACGTGAATGCTTTGCTTGGATCTGCTAGGTACAAGCAACGGCAGGGTGATTACGCAGGAGCGATATTAACGTTGAATTCGTTGATTGTACGATATCCGAAATTATGTTTGCCCTTGGTAGAAAAATTATGTAATCAACTCGCACTGAAAGATTGGGATCAAGTTTTGGAGACTGCTAATAGAATAATGTCAATCGACTCGAATAACTTGGATGCGATAAAAGCACACGCATTTGTGAACATTTGCAGAGATGGGAATTACAACGAAGGACTGAAACATTTACAGTCATTTTTCAGAAATATGATAATTATAGAAACGAAGAACGTTACGGTTTTGGTGAACAATATTCAATTATTTTCACGAATAGCTTGCAAACATCAAGGAATCTTATTGGAGCTATCCAGGACCGTTGAAAAGGCATTGCAACAGAATGCGAAAAGTGCAGATCTCATGGTGGAATTAGGGAACTTGTGCGTTTCGCTGGATAAAGTGAAAGATGCGGAAAATTGGTACAGAAGCGCTGTTAGAATAAACGAGTCGTCATTTGCCGCTCTGATGGGACTAGCTCATTGTCAGCTTTTAGACACTTCGGTTGACGCCTTGGATTTGGCGCAGCAGCAAATAGACTTTCTGCTGGAGATACAATCTAATTCAGTGGATGCGGAATTGTTTTTCATGTCCGCCAAATTAAAATCCAATGATTCCATCAAAGTCCTGAATTACTTGAACAATGCAGCCACAATCATACTGAACAACTGTAAATATGCACCATACGGTTACGATCATATGAAGAAATTAAATCCGGATTTATGTTTGGAAATTTCCAAACAACGTTTGGTTTATCCCATTACGAGCGACGCGACAAATTTGGAAGAAAAGGTATCCAATTACAAAGAGCCGAGTTTGTATTTGTTGGAGCAGTTGTCAGAAGCATACCCTGGTCTGAGTGTGGCACAGTTATTGCTGAGTAAAGCTAAAATGCAGAGTGGAGATTTAGAAGAAGCTTCGTCCATACTAAGAAATCTTCTAGACAGCGTTGATTCGTCCAATGCGAAAGGTCATTTGCTGATGGCTCAGATCCTAGCTCGACAAGGGAATTACCAGTCTGCCTCGCAAAGTCTTGAGGTTGGTTTAAGTTACAATTTCAAGATCAGAGACAATCCAATTTATCACTTGATTACTGGTATGGTTCAGAAAGAAACGAACGATATCGAAGGCTCGATAAAAAGCTTTCAGACAGCTATGTCATTAGCAGAGACTCAATCGCGTAAAAGCACTTTGGAAAAGTGCTTGGACGTTTCAACCGTGTCAGACGTGGCAACTTTGTATCTGGAATTAATTTCTGCTTTTGGGAAAGTGAGACAGTTCAACGAGGCGATGAACGTAATGCAAGATGCAAAGATAAAACTTGGAAACACGTCGGAGGAAGGTAGAATATTGATAGGAAATGCGGAGCTTTTCCTAGAAATGGGAGAGTTGGATGGTGCCATTGACTGCTTGTCTAAAGTAACTCCGGATCAACCTTATTATTTGCAAGCACACACACGTTTGGCCGAGATAAATTTGAAACACAAAAAGGATCGTCTTGCTTTTGCTATGTGTTTCAGGTCTGGTTTTCACGAAGCATTTATATACATTTTCTTGTGATATTTTCTCTAGTCTTTATCGAAACGTTCTACTTTTTTATAGAGAGTTGGTCGAACACTGTCCTGGTCCCAAGACGTACAGTATGCTTGGCGACGCGTATGTCTCTATACAAGAGCCAGAGAGAGCGATAGAAGCATATGAGCAAGCTCTGAAACAAAATCCCGCGAACAAAGTGCACATAGCAAGTAAGCTAGGAAAGGCACTTATAAAAACGCATCAGTACACAAAAGCCATCAATTATTACAGAGATTTGATGAAACAAGACAACTTTAAAAGCTTAAAGTTGGATTTTGCAAAGTTGTTCATAAAAATGAAGCAGTATGATAAAGCAGAAGTTACGTTGGTCCAAGAATTGCAAGGTAGAAATTATTAATAATTATTAATAATTGCATATACTATAATTTAAATGTAGAGTTCTTTTAATATTATTATAACTTTGATAATTTTTGTTGTCATAGACGGCCGACGAGATACAGATTTGAAGAGCTTCGAAGTGCGTAGTCAGCTTTTGCTGTTGCTCGCTAAAACTCGAGAAAAGGCAGACAATATTAACGGTGCGTTATCGGCATTGAAAGAAGCCAAGGAGAACCAGCACCGATACATCCAACGTATGGAAAGTTCCAACTTGGAAGATGAAAAACAACTTTTGGCCAATATCTGTTTAACAATGGCTGATCATTCCTCTTCTCTGAGAGAATATGATCAAGCTATTACGTACTACAAAGAAGCATTGAATTACAAGCCTGCGAATGTAAATGCTCTGTTATCCTTGGCAAAACTTTACATGCAGGTAAATTGCAGTTGTAGTTAATGCGTAATTTATTGTAATTTATTGACTCATCGTTTGAAACGCTCGACGTTTAATACTGCTGTAAACCGATAGACAAACAATTTGGATCGATGTGCCCAGAGTTGCACAGCTTTGTTAAACGCGGATCCCAACAACGAAGCTGCTTCCATAATGATGGCTGATCTTGCGTTCAGAAAAGTCGACTTTGACACAGCAGCGTTTCATTTTCGGCAGCTACTGTTGAAGCAGCCAACCTACTGGACCGCTTTAGCAAGATTGATAGAGGTTTCTCGTAGAACCGGTGAACTTGATATAAAAATTTTTAATCTCTCAGTTTGTAATTCCTCGATGTTTTCCCTTGACTAACTTATTTATGATACAACTAAAATGTTTAGGGGATATGGACGATCTTCAGGAATGGCTTCGTCGGGCAGAGCTAGGAATGAGCCGGAACTTCACGCCCGGCTATTACTATTGCGCGGGCTTGTTAGATTGGCGTATGGGTCGATTAAATTCTGCGCTTCGTCAGTTTAATTTCGCGAGACGCGATCCTGAATGGGGTCAACAGGCGATATACAATATGATTGAGATTTGTTTGGACCCGGATGACGACTCCTCCCTCTCGAATGAGGTCTTCAACGACGACGACGCCGAGTATCAAGATTCCAGAACGATGGCTCTGAAAACAGCCTTTCGCTTGTTACAGGTAAAGGACAAGAAGGAAAAGGTGCACGTGGTGCATCCACAATCTTAAATTTAAAAAATTTTAAATGAAACAATGTTGCATTTGTTAGTCTTGTCTCTCATCAATATGCGTCAGAAAGACTCTACGCGGTCTAAAGACGTTGTTTTTTTTTCCCCCGATTATTGTAGGAATTGAATCCTAAAGGTAGTCAACACGAAATGTTGACGCACAGATTGCTGAGCAATTTCTTCCTGCTTGCTACAAAGCAAAAATCCAACGTAGAGAAAGCATTGCAGGATTGCACAGTACTAGCCAGTCAAGAGGCACTGAGAGATCACGTAGGACCGGCCTTGGGCATGGCTATGGCCCACGTTCTTCTGAAGCAAACGCCTAGAGCTCGAAACCATTTGAAACGTGTCAGTAAGAATACATGGACCTTCGAGGACGCAGAGTACCTGGAACGTTGCTGGTTGCTTTTAGCGGATATCTATGTTCAATCCAACAAATACGACCTGGCAAACGATCTTTTAAGACGTGTTTTGCAGCACAACGCCACTTGTGTTAGAGCTCACGAACTGTCTGGACACATTGCAGAAAAGGAGCAAAATTACCGCGAAGCTGCGTCGCAATACAGCCAAGCGTGGAAGTATGGTGGAAAGTCAAAGTTGTCTGTCGCTTATAAATTAGCTTATTGCTCGATGAAAGCGAAAGCATACGCAGACGGGATAGAAGCCTGTAACGAGGTGTTGAAACAAAGTTCCGATTATCCACGTATCAAAAAGGAGATTTTGGAAAAGTGTATCAATAACTTACGCACCTAATAAACAATTATACTGTGTTCTATGACTGTAACTATGTCTTTAGTCATTTATTTTTTCTTTCAAATTGAAACTGAAATATGCAATATTACGATGTACGTTGACATTCGTTCGATGAATGACGATACAGAATAGAATGTGAGTTTGCAACGAAATGGCAAAGAGTGAAAAGAAGATACGTTTGGAAAGTAACGAATCTGTACTTGGCAATTATTTACAAAGTAAAGAGGATGCTTTGAAAATAGTCGTTACAGACGGCACAACAGAACTTGCACGTTCGTTTCTGTATAGAATGTTGTATGATAACGTGTTTGGTGAAAATCAATCTGTCTTTATCAGCCTCTACGAATTGCCAAGTAAGGCGATCTTTTTGGAGAGCGTGGCGATTGAACTCACTTCTTTCAGTCCCAAACTTTTAAGTGGTAAACGTCCATACACCGTTTTATTCTTACGATTACGACTACGGATGCTTGTGCAAATTTATGCCACCTATGAAAAGTGTCGCTACACCTTGCATATTTTTGGATATTGTTTTGGCATTCTTTGTGCACGCTCGTGCACTACTTTTAAATTTTGCATAAATGCATAATCATCTGCACACAGACTATTTACGATATATTGTTTGATTTTTCAATGGCAGCTTGAAACAATAAATGTAATAGGTATAAAAAAAAATATATAAAAATTGGTTTTACCTTGAAAAGACAATTTATTTCTATTTAATTTTATTCAATGCCTCAATTACTTTTGCTACAATTAGATTAAGCTGCAGCAAAATAGTTGATTATCAATTTGAGTGTGAATGAATAGGCATTAGTTACGGTCATGATGCTTCCGTTGAATTCAGAAATGCAGATGTTGTAGTTTGTATTGGTTACGCGAGGGAGTATGACTTTAAGGATAATGAATACTCGGAGCCATTTTTTGAGGAACACGTTTTGAATTCCAAGTTTTACGTACATTAATTGTCTTTGTCTTATCAAATGTAGCATCAAACGATCGAGTATTTATAGATTCTATTGTATACCATCTGCAGGGTGAAGTTATAGAGAGATACGTGAAAAGGGATGCAAAGATCATTGTACTTGGGAATACTGCTGCCACAATCATATCCAAATATGTGAAATCTATTCCTATCAGAAACATGACTACATTGTCTTTGTTGAATTTAAATATTGTCGCAGGACAGGTACCTCTTAGAATCCACTGCACGTTTGTTTCGCCTTGTTCTATCATCTGTGTAACTCTATTTTAATGTTGAGCCAACAATTTAATCATTCATCGAATTGTTTAATATTCGTATCAATTCTTTGGAAATAAACAGATTATATCTCTTAGATTGCCGCACGAATACAGTGTCTTCCAACAGAAGTAAAAGATATAATAATCTGGGGCTCAAACGGTTCGCATAGTTTCCCAGATTGCAGATATATCCGTCTTACTAGTGGGAAACCTTTGCCCGATGCTTTAAAAGTTTGGATCAGTGACGTTCTTCCCTGTGTAAGTTCTTCATTTCCCGCTGCGTACTAGAGTAATTAAATATTGATACTAAAGCACGTGTAATTTTCATTGCGATTAATGCTTGAACTCTCCTCTAGCGGTCTTTTTTGTTTAATTTCTTTGATCAACGCTCTTTATTTAAAACCAAATTTTGTTCCATAAAGTTACAAAACATACATTGTACAAGGTGCAAAAAAGATTGTTTTGTCGTGGCGGTCAGAAGTGGATTTTACACCTTTAGATTTAGTAGAGATTTAATGAGAAAAGTTTTTACTGTTTATTTATCTTATCATTCATCTTATTCTGCTCAATTGCAAGGATGTCTCTGCCGCGTCATATGCATGTATGTATGTATATATATATATATCTGTCCTTGTCCCATATTGTTGCCCTCCTTGTCAAGCCAATGAGCAAGCCAGGTGCTGCCACCTATCGGATTTTTCCTTTTTCTGCTTTTAGTTCCAGTTGAAAACGAGAGGGCTTAGATGGCAGCACCATCCGTAGACAAGGAGCGCGATATTACGCGACAAGGACAGACTTATGCAGTGTGACAGACAAGGAACGCACTACCGCGCGACAAGGACAGCGATAGATTCTAGTTCCACCGTTTCACCGCTACGCGACGCTAGCGTAGTTTTCAGTGCCTGTGAATCGAGCAAATTTTCATTTGCAAGAAAAACCCATTAAGAAGATTAATTTGTCAACTTTTGCTGTTGTATGGCGGGTTTCGGGGTCTAAGCTTTCGTCCTGCATTCCAATTGATTAGTAAAATGTACGAATGAAGATTTGAAATTCTCTATCCTGTAGATCGAAACGAATTCCGTTGGTTAGACAAGGAACGCACTACTGCGCGACAAGGACAGCAGTAGACTTTAGTTCCGCCGTCTCACCGCGGCTACGCGGCGCTAGCGTTTCCACGTCCATGAACTGAAGAAATTTTGATTTTTAAAAAGGAACCATTAAAAAGATAAATTTGTCAACTTTCGCAGTTGCATCTTCGTTTTTAGATCCTCGCGTTCTCCCCTCTGTTCCACTTGAGTCGCATGAAATATACAGGCATGAAATTTTGGAAATCTTACACTCGAACAGATCGAAACGAACCCGTCTTTGAGAAACATTTAATTTGTCGGAAATTAAATATTTTCGACACGAGAGAAGCAACTGTAACGACAAATGTGTATCCTCTGTATCGTTTATAACGTGAAACGCTTGAAAATGTGGAAAATGTTCACAGAGAAGATTTCGTATTACATTCACGCGCATGAAAACGTGAAATCGAGGAAATCTGCTGTCTATTGGTATCTGGCGCTTTGCTTTCAAACTTCCCTCCAAGTTTCAAACTCTCGTTCTATCTCGTCGGATACGAATTCTATGCAGAGTTGCGAATTGCGACAATTGGAACAATGCAAAGTTGCGTGTAATTGTCGCAAACGAAATTAAACGTCGTTCTCGTTTCTTCTCTTTTCAGACTGTTCAAAACGTTGCCTGTAGGTCAAGCCTGGTTAATTCTATAGCATACGGATTGGCGGAGCACTGTAAAATCTTATGGAACGGCACCCCAGAAGATGAATGGACCTCCATGGGCGTTTTGTCCGACTATTCTTATTCAGTCCGGGCTGGAGTATTTTTTTCTTTTCCTGTGATTTGCAGGAACAGGCAGTACGAGATAGTAAAAGTAAACGACAAATCATTGGATACACATTGATTTATTAAAATGTACTATTGCATACAATGTTCTGAAGGTCTTATATCTTCTTTCTCGCTTCTTCGCACAAAAAGTGACAATGAAACGTGGAATATAGGGAAATTAAACGTTGAAAGGAACCGTTTGTTCAATTTTTAACAGAATTTCGACATGGATCGGCACACACAGAGATACATTATGGACCTGAGCAAGCTGATCTTCAAGGAAATTGAAATTGCCTGTGATATTTGTGGTTTGGAACCAACCGATCAGTAATATACGAGGTATATATAGTTTTCGTTCGCGTACAGATTGTAAATGTCTATGTATTTTATTAGGTTTTTACAAGTTACATTTATTTACAAGCATCCTTTAACCGTACAAGTGGATATAAGTCGTGACTGTATCATAGATACACATTATTTGTATATGGTCATTATTTGTGCATCGTTATCGTTATTACGTATCTTCAAGACCTCGTCTTTCAAGAGGATTGAAAATCTCTCTTTCTCTTCCATGTGTACAGCGTTGGTACACGTAACAGTGATGGTAGAATGGTCGATTCAGCCAAATTCGTAGAATATTTACTCATCTATACTTTCATTTTTTCTCTGAATAACTTTTAGACCAATGTTATTCTACTTTTCAGTTGGTTTCAAACGCGCGGCTCGTTTGAAAGGTATCGGATAACATCTCTCTTCTGTTAATTCACAGGATAAAAATGGTTCGAGTATAAACAATCCCATCATTGGAAAGAGGAAAAGAAAGGAGATCAACATCGACTGGATCAACATCACGACATCTTGACGTTGGCGTTCCAATTTCCTTCAAAACACACGTATTTTGCGAAAAAAATGTTGTCAATTGAATGTGAAAGCGAGATACCTCTCTTTAAGTTCCAATGATCGAATCTTCCGAGTCACAAGTCAAATTCCATCAGTTCCTTTGTCCTACGTGTCCTACGGTTTTCGGACGAGCGAGATATAAAAATTTCCTTGTCCGAGCTCAAATAATCTTACAACGCTGGATAGTAAATTACAAATAATTTTATAATTTTACGTAATAATGTTCGAGTAATAAATTAACAAAAAGTGAGAGTGGCTCGGAGAGAATTGGAGTCTGTTTCTTTTTTTCTTTCTCTCTTTTTCTTTATCAACCAGGATCGATTCAAAGATCCAGATACATGATCTGCGTCGCGGAAACGGCTCCGCAGGCAGCGAGGGTGCTTGCCACGCATACAACGGCTGTAGTGGTGCCAGACTTGCTGACGATCGTCCCCAGACAGCAGGAGAGGAGAAACTGCGCCAGAAACACCATGGAGGAGACGATGGCAACGTCTGTGCCAAGACCACGCACTCCTACGCTTTGAACGGCTTCACCCTCGGCTGTCACCTCAAACTGCAAAGTCGACTAATTAAATTTCTGTTCGATCTGTCGTCTGTGTTACATTACGTTACGCTGTTTAATGGCATCATGCCACATATTGCTTCTTGTTTTATTTATTAAATTTATTAAATTTGTAAAAAGAGAAAATCATAAAAATCACAAGATGTGATATATAATTTGTTGTTCTTTTCTTTAATTTTCTCTCTCCCTCTCTCTCTCTCTCTCTCTCGCTCTCGCTGTTTTTTTTTTTCACAATTAAAATGAGATTTTTTTGTTTACTGATCGTTTGAGAATTTGTCGCTGTCAGTCCCGAGGACTTGCAGGATCCACTTACCGTGGACGAGGCATGATAATGTGCAACTAGAAGATACGGCATCGTGAATAACGTAGAGTACATAACACCTGCGGTCCAAGAGAATATGATCACTCCCGCGGGATGTTTCGTCAGCGCCATCATCATCATGCCAGTGCTGTAGAACAGCAGGCCGCAAATATACACCCTCCGAGCTCTGTCAAATCACGTTAAATAAATTTATACACCCGACACCTTTCAGTTGGCGAAACAATATTTTTTATCTAAAAGAAAGAAAAAGAAAGAATTTAAACAAAAGACTGGTCTTTCAGCGTGTGATTGTCAAACAAGAAATCAAATCTCAAAGAAAGAAGAGAAACGAATCGTGAGGAACGTGAATGAAAACTAGGTGAGAAATTTAGTTCTTCACTGAAAAATTTCAACTACCAACCGATGAAAGAAAGACGAAATAAAAATTGATTTTCACGATAGATTTTGCTGATGGAGACACTGCGAAGTGAAAATTGTTTCTTGAAATGGAAAGAAGATGTTGATTTACTTGTAGCGTTCTATGAGCTTTTCAATGATCAGCGAGTAACAAGAACAGGATAACGAGTACATGGACATTCCCCAACACCCGAAACGAACTCCACTTTCGTACAGTTCTCTTTCTCTGCTGCCCTCCGGAGCCTGTAATTTGCAAATAAACACACTCAACAAACTGTAAAAGTATGAAAATGCTCGGCCGACAACGTGGACTAGAGAGATATAACCCGGGCGATGGACAATACCTGTGGATTTCCACCGTAAACAGCTTCGCCAACAAAATCGGTAAAGTACAGCGAGTAACATACGTGTGCCATCCAACAAAATAAATTAGTCAGGCACACCATGCGAAGACTGTGCGGCATGTACACGATGGAAAGAAGATACTCCCTCAGCGAGACCTTTGGATTTCCTTCGACACTTTGGTCGAATGTGCCTTGTTCGTCCTGACTAGCGGGTACATCTGGTACCATGGGGACCTGGCCAGCTCTTTTCTCCGGTTCCTGAATTGGAAGAGGTTTCAGAACAAACTCCTGCGAGGAAGGGAAAGAAAGACGAGACCACGTCATCGTTTCATCCAACGTTGGTGTTTCTAATTTAAAAAATTTTTCTTATTTGGAACGATAGAAGACATTTTTGAAAGAAGAAAACCACGAAGGTGAATAGTGGCGAGATTCGAGATTTTTAAGAATATTCATCCACTCGACAAACTTGTCCAACGAAATTCTTTTCATCTTATTCGATTCGTTCGATGCATAAGTATGTGTGATATTTACGTACACGTAATACATAATGTGCGATGGAAATAAAATTATTAAATAGACGATTCTTACGTCCTTCTTGGTAGCAATTTCTGAATCGTTGTCCAACGTGCCGTAAGACACACACTCGTCCGTGGCGATCTTCTCGTGTTCCTTTTGATCGTCCTCCCTCTCCTCCGCGGATGCCTGTGCGAATTTCAAGAGTAACAAGAAACTCTTCAAACAGAAAAAAAAAAAAAAAAAAAGAAAAAAAAGAGGCAAGACTGTGCAAACTTGATTCTCTGTCGAGATTTCAATTTTCCTTTGACGAGTTTCGTCAGAGTGACAAGTGAACGTAACGTGACATCGTGCTTGTTGATATTGTTTTTAGCAATGTAACGCGAATGGACAATGGACGAACCTTTTGTTCCTGCAGCTGTCGATATTCGTCGCTTTCCAACAACTGCAACGGTATCTCTTTGAAACTGGTGATAGTGCAGGACACGCAGATGATAAATATAATGGTGATCAGAGTGAAAGTGGCGTGAAGATGCCCGCCTAGCATAACTCCCAACGCAGTGGCGTCCCAATTGATTCCGCCCAAACCGTACCCCATGAAGCCTCCCAAGCCTGCCATTATGGTGAACGTGCTTAAACCCTTGGCGTGGTCATCTGTGACAAATAACCATTAATACAGGCGTAATACGTATATAAACGATATGCTTGGCACGCAATAAACACGATACATATCGACATATGATGGCGATATAATATGATCAACAATAGACAGTGATCACGACGTTAGAAAATAATTTTTTCAAGTTACCAAAACGTGCGACTGAACTGCAACTTGCAATTTTTATTTGAATTATTTGCTTCGCTCTTTGCGTTTCGTTTTATTCCCGGATCAGAATCGATAAAAGAAAAAAAAAAATTACAGACACGTCCAATCGGACGGAACGTGACAGAAAAGTGTCAAGCACTTTTGTCAAACGATAATAAATATTGGGTAGGGAACGACCAAACGACAATTACGCAGATAGGTACCGTTGTACATCCAACGTCCGATACATGTTCAATGCATTATATAACGCGTAATAATTCCATTTACTTGCCAGGTACAGTGACGTCGAGCAAGTAAGCTCTGGCTGGACTTTGGCAAGCATCGGCGTCAAAGTCGAGGAGAACTGTGCCCAGAATCGTGAAGAAGATTCCCCAAGAGTGAGACGGAGGTTTCGTCGACTCCTCCTTTGGATGTTTCGCCGTGGTTCGATGCCCCAAAGGGACCGTATAGTTGCTCCACGTAGGTGGCACGTCTCCGAACGCGTATCCCATGTCCTCTCCGTTTGGAACTAGTATTAAACCTTGAAAAGTAACGAAGCAAAAAAAAAAAAAAAAAAACAAATAATAATAATAATAATAACAACAACAACTGATCTCGATCTGTAGAAAACTCCACAGAGCAGAGTTAACTACCTTAGGCGTAACCGTATATGGAGTAGAATGTGTATAATCTTTGTCGCCAGTTTGAAACTAATTTTACAGATAAAATTCTCAATTATTCTTAATCAGCTTCTAACTGGAATGCTACACGGCTAACAAGGAGAGGTCACAGCTGTTGGGTCGTCGATTATTAAAGCAAATGTAATTTGACCATGTCCGAGCATTTCCGTCGATACTCACTATTTACAGAGATATTTCAATCACGGCTATACATACTTTTTTTTTCTCATAGTTGGATGTAGCGATGTAGTAGCGAAGCAGCGATGTAACGTATTCATACCCGGAAGTTTTAGGGTTCTCGAATCCTCCCGCGGAAGAACTTTTTTTTTGTATTATCTCTATTTTTGCTTTCTTTTTGTTCCTTGTCTTTTTTTTCTTTTTTTTTCTTTTTTTTTTTATGTAGAATACTGCGTTTTATATTTTTACAATGTCCCTAGTTTACAATATCGCCATTGTTACAATTTTATATACATTATAAAATGCCATGGAAATTTTAATAAAATAATCATAAACTTTCGAACGTAGATGGGAAGACGCCATCAAAATTCATTCATTGATTCACAATCAATTGTCTGCACCAGTTTTCAACGCAATGGTTAAATATTTCTGGTACGCAACAAAATTAACATCTCGTAAATCCATATTTTTCAATGTAAACCAAGTGTGCTTTTTTTCAGACGGTGTAAGAAACGCAAAGTGTTCGTGCAATAATACGGCATTTGTAAAATGTTGGTGCTGCCAGGTACATTTATGGTACATTTATGCTTTTCATGCTTTCACGACGCTTATCATCCTAGACGGATTGTAACGTTCTTTTGCAAAATATTAGCTGTTAAAAATTGTAATGTTCGACGTTGTTTTATTTTATATTGAAATTTTCTGTGATTTTTTTTTTAAATAAATTGATAATTAGGGATACTATGGAAACGTAAAATACAGCAAAATTGTACATAAAAAGACTTGAAAAGAAAAACTTGAAAGAAAGAGAAAAGAAAACAAAAGTAGAGATGATGGAAAAGGAAATATTCTTCTGTGGGAGGATTCGACGACACCCTGGAACCTTCAGATACGAATCCTAGAAATGAAACTAGACTGTCAGTTTCGCTGCTACGTCACTGCTTGCAGATTAAGAAAAGAGTTACATATGCTCTGTAGAGCATATCTGTAGAAGATTGAATCTCATTAAATATACTCCGTAAACAACGAGTATGCTCGAATTATATTTGCTTTAGAATCGGCGGGCCAACGGATGCGACCTCTCTTTGTGAGTGTGTGCAGTAATTTCGGGTTCGTTCAACAGCAAAGTAGTAGTTACCTATCAATACGCCGAGGGCCAGTAACAGAATGAACGGTCTTCTCCTTCCGTATTTTGATCGGCACCTGTCGCTCAAGCTTCCCAAAATTGGCGTGACGAAGAAGCCGATGAGAGGGCTGAGGGCCCAGACCAGGGTCATGTGCTGGTGATCCACGCCGATTTTCAACAAGGTCGGTGAAACGAACGCCGTTTCCGCGGCGTACGAAAATTCGATTCCCATCACGGCCGCGGACACCCGTACCAACTCTGCCCGTGTCTTTTTCCTGCAACGCGTTCGTCCAAGCGTCGGATCATGACAATTGTCTGTCTCTTCTCGAAGATGCGTCGCGTCGCGACACGCGTACGTGTGCAGGAGGGTGGAAAGAAAAGTAAAGTCCGTGGATGAATTCTACACCTTCGATTTGACGGGGATACGTGTAAAGAACCTTGACCTTGTACTGTATTCCACTCGCCACGAAGGCGAAACTTTTCGCACAAGTAACAGTTGTTTTGAGAAATGGTAAAAGAGGCAAGTGTCCCTTAACCTTCCAAGGACGGGATATTTAAAATGCCCCGATTATTTCTTTGCAATATTTTGCAATAAAATTATTTTGCAATAATTTATTACAATTTATTTGCAATAATACATGCTTTCTCAGATGTTATATCGGACGTTAGTACTTGGAAGGTTAATCGTTCAACACTGCGTGAGTGCCAACAGCGACTTTATGATTCTGAACGCGTGGAACGTGTAAATGAATGAAAAAAGAAAAAGAAAGGAAGAAAAACTAAAGAATGGCTAAAAAAAATTGAGAAACATACCTGTAAACATGCTCGTAATCGTCCAAACTTCTCTCCAACTTGGGTGGTCCTCGCAGGTGATTCAGAAATCCTTCGATCCCCTGGTCCATCGGTATCCCATTTCTCCACTCTTTCCACGTCTCCCATTTCTCTTTAAACTTGTCTCTGACGTCGTGCACCCTGCCAGCCAGACCCTCGTACTCGTGCAGTTTATCCACCATGCTTTGCAATCTCTTTGAACTCTTTCTCTCTTTTTCTTTTTTTTCCTCTTTTTCTTCTTCTTCTTCTTCTTCTTCTTCTTCTTTTCCTCTCTTTCTCTCAGTTAAAAAGTCCTAGCTCTCGTCGTCGCGTCGCAAAACATTCCGAGAGAAAGAGAGAGAGAGAGACACCGAAACTGATTGTTCGCGTGTTGAAAAATCCTCCATCGATCCTTACGTAATAACAATCGGTGGGTGAGAAACGCGAGAAATACGTACGCCGATCACTCGAGAAATTAGTTTAATCGCCTCCCCTTTTCGTCAATCGGATCAGGAATTATTCGTTCATTTTCGCGTCGACGGTATCGACGATATTCCCTTACAGACGAGTTGTTTGTCTGTCACTTGCTTCCGTTCGACTCCCCACCCCCCCCCAAAAAAAAAAAGAAGAAAGAAAAAGAAAAATGGCAGAATCGACCAGAAAGAAAGAAAGAAAGAAAGAAAGAAAGAAAGAAAGTAAGAAATTAAGGCGTAGGTGGAATGAAATTAAACGAAAGTAGGTGCATGTTGGTTGCTCGCTCCGACGATTAAATTCGGAAAGAAGAGACGACGCGACGATGGGGGAAGTGTGGGGCTGCTTTCTTCGTGTTTGCTGCTTCCTGTCCCCTGGCGAGGGGATGTGAAGCGTGGCGAGCGAGGAGCGTCGAGCGTGGAGGGTTGGGAATGGTGCTTCGTCGACGAGACGCGAGAAACGACTGGCGGGTTCCGCAAGCTCGCAACCAGCGAGAGACGAAAGCTCGAGCTCGACCGCGACGTCGCCTTTCACCGTGGATACCTAGTTACTTACCTTACCTTACCCAGTCCCTCCGTCCAAGTTGCTCGCCGGATGTAAAATGAGCTTCTCGTGTACCAAGGGAAAGCTACTTATCAGCCGGCTGTGCTCGTTACTGTTGATTAAAATCGGTTCGGTCGTTTGTTCGTCGTTCGCTTCTCGCTCTTGAAGAAAGAAAGAAAGAGCCGCGGCGCCGGAACGCTCTTGCCTCGTAGCCAAGCCTAACCCTCCTATCGGCCCGTCTAACTTTCCCCTGAGATGCTAATGTACGTCGACGTTTTGCCAAATAATTTTAGTTTTTTCGCAAGACGACGTGTACGTAATGTCTCTGAGACAACCAATAACAACGCTGCGCAGTTACAAAAAATGAAATATGTTCCAAATGCAACGTACATCTATGTTTAACGCCAAGTGCAAAACTGTGTTTATACTGAATTTCACGCTTCAGCTTTTATGCAAACGTTGTAAACCGTTGTTACCCCAAACTTACAAAGTGAATCAAATTGTAATAAAATTGTTCAAACTTTCCGTTGCATAAATTTCTTTTTTTTATATTTGAGGGAAAAATTCGGCCCATTACAGAGAGTTAACTGGAAACGCACCTATTCGCATGCGAACTTTTCGTCAGCTTTCGAAACTTTTTTAAATTACGTGACACTTTCGTTTCGAGTGTTCTGCCCGTCAGAGTCGCGCCTCGTTTGAACGGGCCTTTGTTTGAGTGGAGCTACGCAACTCAAAAGTTGCGCACACACAAATTGATAAATTTGCACGATAATGGCAAAGTGTTCATCAACTTGTCGCTTGTCTATCGTTGCAAGTGTTTCGTAGCGAAACAATGAAAGGAGAACAATAAAAGAACGAAAGGAAAAGTACCTCGAAGAAATCGTAAGAAAGAAAGAAAGAAAGAAAGAAGGATAAGAAATTGTTAAAGAAAAAGAAAAAAATAAAACCGAGATAAATATATGGCAGCAAATGATAAAAGTGTGGAAACGTATAAAGGAGAATTAATTGAAATGCAGAAATATGTAAAATAAGTTTGGAACGGCAACATTCTTCGATCAGTTTCGATTGTTGTAAGGTAAAATAGACAAATGTGTTTGACAAATTCGAGATTACAATTTGACCTAGTCTCGGATGAGGTGAATTGGAACAGAGTGAAGAGAAAATGTGCGAATGCACGTACCAGAGACGACGACGAGACGTAACGTAACGTCCATGTTACGCGTGTTCGATACACATGTATAAATAATAATATAGGTATCGAAGCCAGCTGTTCCTCGTTTTCTGCCGCCGCGAGACAGTTGATCCATTCTCGACGAGAGAGAAGGAAAGCGACGTGCAGCAACTGTACCGCGCGCGCGACCAGCGTTTGCTTACGCTGCGAGTGGTTGTCAACAAAGCTTTTCACCGTAGATGTAATTTCCGCCGCGGAAATTGCACTTTGTCCATTATCTCCTTTCCACAAGGATTTTCGATTCGATTCACCGCCGAACGACGTTCTATATTCTACATTTTTTAAACTCCACGCTCCACGCTTCACATGCTCTCTCCACGGTGGAATCTTTCTTTCCAATTTATTCATTATTATTATTATTATTATTATTATTATTATATTGGTACAATTTATCAACTATTGTAATTATCATTCCTGTTATTATTATTATTATTATTATTATTATTATCGTTGTGATATAATTATCATTACTATGATAATAACAAAAATTCGCCAAGTGAAATCTTCTCCCTTATAAACGTTTATCGTTTTATCGTTTAGTTACACATTCTCATCGATCGATCGTGGGCAATGAAACACTTTCTCGGCCGAATGATATTTTTCTGGGCAATGAAAAAATTGGCGTGAAACGTGAGGTGTGCTCGTTCCTTTTTGTTCAGGCAGCACTTTTCACACACACACACACACACACACACGATCGCACACTGGCGAACAATATTATCGAGCGATCGTATTAATCGACGAGAAGGAAGTCCTACAAAGTAGGTCTTGTTGCGTATGTGGCCTTGGTTCGAGCTTCGCCTTTGTCTCGGAGCTTACGATAGCAACAATACGCATCGACGATGCGGTGTTTGCACGTATGATTTGTTCGTCGTTGTTGAACGAAATGTTTTTGCTCTTTTCACCACCATCTCGGACGGACTTGCGATCGAGTCGTTTGCGTTCTAGCCATCCACCGGTCATTATCCAGCAACGTCGACATTTAGGTTTCTAGATTTTTAAATTTTTCGAGTTTCAGCCCCTCGTTGTTTACTCTCACTTTGCTAGCTGTCTTTT
This sequence comes from Tetragonisca angustula, assembly GCA_036937485.2. NCBI lineage: Eukaryota > Metazoa > Arthropoda > Insecta > Hymenoptera > Apidae > Tetragonisca > Tetragonisca angustula. Next base: position 114,278 of record JAWNGG020000148.1, read on the forward strand.
CTTATTTTCAAAAAAAAAAAAAAAAATAAATAAAGTTATTTTTCAATCGTCGAAAGACTAAATTAACGGAACAACGTGTGTTGTACAAGTACATGTAACGTAAGGTGCACGTGCTAGCTAATCTACTGGTTATACTATTGTAATATTATATACAGAGTGTTTCCTAACTTGTAGACACCCACACTTTGGGAGCTGATTGTACGCTGATTAAAAATAATGAAAAAAAGTCATATAAATACATGTCCTATCTGTTTCCTTTTATAAACAGAGCAAACTCTAGTAGGTAAGCTAGTTTTACCAGGGATGGTACAATCATAATTGGGTTATTGTGCATTCAAGACATCAACGCCAGTTTAGTTTGAACGTATGGGCCGGAATAATTGATAAATTTTTAATCGGATGGGAAACTAACAGGCACAAAGTACGTTGATTTTTTTCAGCACGCCTTTACGCGAAATGTTAGAGGAAGAGTTCCAGTCGATGTTAGACTTTGTACACGCGGTTTGTGCATGATGGAGCTCCGCCGCATTTCAGCCGAGTGGCTGGGCAATTTTTAACTCAGCACTTTGCAAATAAATGAATCGGTCGTGGAGGTCCTATTGCATGGCCTGCTCGTTCTCCGGACTTGAATCCATTAGATTTTCACTTGTGCGGACATTTAAAATCTATCGTATAGGCAACGTCGATTGAACATGCTGAAACACTACGAAATAGAACGGAGCAATGCTTCCGACAAATTCGAGAAACACCAGAAACGATAGAGAGAGTAACCAGACGAATGACAAGACGCGTGCAGGCTTGTCTTCAAATGCATGTTCGTTTCGAGCATCTTTTGCTAAAAAAGTAATTAAAACAGAAAATTTATCGTGTCTCGTAAACAAAGACAGATAGGACGTATATTTACATGACATCTTTTCCATTGTTTTTAGGCGTGGGCCTAAATCAGCTCCCGACGTGGGTCCCACAAGTTACGAAACTGTATAATGTATTGTAACATTGACAGTTCTAGACAGAGTTGTTAGGTCGTCGTGTTTCCGAGCTGAAGTAATTCAAAGAATGTAGAGAATGTAAAGCACGCAAAGAGCGTAAAGTATATGAAGAATTATATTTTAAGATAATTTGATTTGCGTATTTTTACATGAGTATCGTTACGACGATATTTCTGTCGAGAAATGGAGAAATCTTTTGCCGAATCGTCGCGAGGCAGATGATAAATGACAAATTTCGAAACGCGTGTTTCGTAACGCCAGTGTTTCTTGCTTCTCTGACGTTTCAGTACCGTTTTAGTTGCGACTGCGTGATGACATATTGCCAGTCAATCAAGCAAACCAGTCAATGACGATCTGATTTGTTGACGAGTGACTCAACGTTCCGTCTTATTGAACGTATACGCAAATGTCGTCTTAATTCTCATCGACGTGCGTCGCTCAGATGCAAGAGCCAATCTGCGTTGTGTAATCACCGGCTTAAGTTCCATCTACATGCGACCGGGCGGCGAACACGGAATTACACCATTCCCATACCTATTGTTGCCCTTTCGAAACCATTCTTTCATTCTAATATTTTTTAATATTTTCAAATTTGTTCATTCATCGTGCCTACCATGCTGTAATATAATAAAACATAATATACTTATATATAGTATATATTAATACATACTATAATATTACTATAATACTATTATTAATATAATATAATATTACTATATACTGTAATAGTACTGATATTATAGTACTGTAGTAGTACAATATTATAATATATAATACTGTAATAGTACTAATATTATAGTATGTAATACTGTAATAGCACTAATATTATAGTACTGTAGTAGTACAATATTATAATATATAATACTGTAATAGTAGTAATATTATAGTATGTAATACTGTAATAGCACTAATATTATAGTACTGTAGTAGTACAATATTATAATACATAATACTGTAATAGTACAATATTATAGTATATAATACTGTAATAGTACTAATATTATAGTATGTAATACTGTATTAGCACTAATATTATAGTACTGTAGTAGTACAATATTATAATATATAATACTGTAATAGTAGTAATATTATAGTATGTAATACTGTAATAGCACTAATATTATAGTACTGTAATAGTACAATATTATAGTATATAATACTGTAATAGTACTAATATTATAGTATGTAATACTGTAATAGCACTAATATTATAGTACTGTAGTAGTACAATATTATAATATATAATACTGTAGTAGTACAATATTATAGTATATAATACTGTAATAGTACTAATATTATAGTATGTAATACTGTAATAGCACTAACATTGTAGTATTGTAGTAGTACAATATTATAGTATATAATACTATAATATTATATATTATATATTAATATATACGTAACATAAGAAATTGAAACACTAAATGTCATGCGAAGAAACTTAGATGTGAAATTTGTTGTAACATTTATTATTATTATAAAGCTTCTTTCTCTCCTCCTTTCCTTAATCACGCTTACGTTTCCATCAGCTCTGAGAAATTTTCTAGAAGAATGTTGGTTTAACAAAAATGAAACATCTTCCTCCCCCGTGATCCGATTATTCGATCAAGTCTTATCAAACCTCCGATTCGTTCTTCCAACAATAAGACCGCGATAACGACGAAAAGCGGGCTTCTGCTGCTTTTCGTTGTACGAAGCTACAGGAAGCGAGCGTGGGATTAAAGGCAGACAAGAAATTTTCATTTTCTTCCCTTGCGAGCGAAACGTCTCCCCTCCAACGAAAGTTTAGTAGTAGTTTTACGACGTTGAGAACGAGAAGAAGGAAAAACAGCGATAAAAGGGGGCAATAAAAGCGACGACTGTTTGTTGCTTCACTGTTGTTTAAGGGAGCGCGATTCTCTTGCCAACAGTCGAGATCGATGTTTTAAGGTCCCTTGAAATCGTGCATCGACTAACTAGGCTTAACTCTAGATCGAACAGAATGAAGACACGGGCTTCATGTTTGAAGACTGACTGCCTTTTTCTTTTCTCCGTCACACTCGTGCAATTGGCTGCTACGTAAGTCGCGGTTCTTCTTTCGCCGGGGAATTTTAGAAACTTTATTGCGGCAAACTTTATTGCTTCTGGCAAACGGTGTCGCACGCGTTTCAACGCGTGTGGGGGAAAACGGTTTCACGGCGACGATTCAACCCTGATCCTTACTGGATCCAGGATCCACTATGTCCCAACTATTTCCAACGTTTATCTCCGCTATCTATCCTACTATCCATCCGATGAACATTCAGAGATTTCAATTTTCTTGACGACAGAGGCGCAACTGGTAAATCCCTACGAGCTTTTATTGTTAAGGGGCTGGAGTTCGTAGTAAGGGGTGCGTAGCAAGGCTGATTGCTGGAACGATGGTGGCTCTTTGCCAGACGAAATTTTAAATTTAATTAAATATTAAATTTTAAACTTTAAAAATTAAATATTAATTAAGTTAAATTTATCATGCCATCGTACTTTCAAATTGAAAAGCTCATCGTCTGATCTTTGCCGCTGTACTTTCCAAGTTTATATTTATACGCTTACAAATGTTTAAATAACATTTTTACAGTCCCGCTGAGGGAAATAGTCTTTACCGCTGTTAATTTAACGCTTTTCGCGTTCAATCGCGTGATCGGTTTAAAAACGTTTAAAAACACGTCGGATTAAAATCGATTGATCGTGTACAAGGTGGAAAGGAGAGTTTGTCCGTGGCTATCGTAGATGAATTCGTTTGATGGAAACACGTGCAGAGATTAGAATTCAGAATTCGTCTGTGACAGTCGTGGACAAATTTTCCATCCGATCCCGTCCACGCCATAATCGTCGAAGAAGAAACGTAGAAGCCGATGGGAATCGAACACTTGGGAGAGATGTTGAATGGGAGGACGGGGGACAAGGTTAACAGGAAATTTCGAGGAAGAAGACAGAGATCGTTCGGTGAACTTTACATTACGTTAGAGATCGAAGAAGCCTCGATGAAGGCTCGTTTTCCCTCTCGTTTCGACATCTTACGAAAGCGGTTTTAAATCCGATAAACTCCGTGGAAAGGACGCTGGGAAATTAGAGGAAGTGATGCTTGCCCGTACTCGTTATTTTACCGAGCGATTGATTTTCAGTAATGATTTGAACAATTTCAATTTCAATTTTTCTCTACGAAAGGCACAGATATTTGGCGAGAGCAGTGATGTCAAATTTCCCTGTTCTATCCCTTGCTGTACTGTGTTTTATAGCTATTACACGTATGCACGTGGAGACGTAGATGTAGATCAAACTGTAAACTGATGTAAATTTAACGTCTTCTGACCTAAACTTTCGAGTTTTCAAATTCGAACTGATTTTCAGTAAAGATTATTCTCTTATTTAAACAATTTCAACTTCAATTTTTTTCTATGGAGGGCACAGATATTTGGCGAGAGCAGTGATGTTAAATTTCCCTGTTCTATCCCTTGCTGTACTGTGTTTATAGCTATTACACGTATGCACGTGGAGACGTAGATGTAGACCAAACTGTAAACTGACGTAAATTTAACGTCTTCTGATCCAAACCTTCGAGTTTTCAAATTCGAACTGATTTTCAGTAAAGATTATTCTCTTATTTAAACAATTTCAACTTCAATTTTTCTCTATGGAGGGCACAGATATTTGACGAGAGCAGTGATGTTAAATTTCCCTGTTCTATCCCTTGCTGTACTGTGTTTTACAGCAAGTTTATAGCTATTACACGTATGCACGTGGAGAAATAGATGCAGACCAAACTGTAAACTGATGTAAATTTAACGTCTTCTGACCTAAACTTTCGAGTTTTCAAATTCGAACTGATTTTCAGTAAAGATTATTCTCTTATTTAAACAATTTCAATTTCAATTTTTCTCTACGAAAGGCACAGATATTTGACGAGAGCAGTGATGTTAAATTTCCCTGTTCTATCCCTTGCTGTACTGTGTTTTACAGCAAGTTTATAGCTATTACACGTATGCACGTGGAGAAGTAGATGCAGACCAAACTGTAAACTGACGTAAATTTAACGTCTTCTGACCTAAACTTTCGAGTTTTCAAATTCGAACTGATTTTTCAGTAAAGATTATTCTCTTATTTAAACAATTTAAACTTCAATTTTTCTCTATGGAGGGCACAGATATTTGACGAGAGCAGTGATGTTAAATTTCCCTGTTCTATCCCTTGCTGTACTGTGTTTATAGCTATTACACGTATGCACGTGGAGACGTAGATGCAGACCAAACTGTAAACTGATGTAAATTTAACGTCCTCTCTGACCTAAATTTTCGAGTTTTCAAATTCGAATTGTCGAGGCCAGTCGACAGGTCAAGTTTGGGATTGACTTATTCGTACGAGAAATGAAATGAAAATATGTGAAATATATAAATATATACAGTACGAGGAAATAACACGTTCGATTTGACGAAGTGAGAGAGAAACGTAGGAGATTGTGGAGCGTGAACGGCCATCCTCGGGAATAAAACTGAGGATAGGGTTGCAAGGGACCGGGGATTTCTTGGAAAACACGTGCGTATGTATCTACGTACATGCGTGCGTCTTGATTTAATCCACGGCTAATTAATAATCTTCTCATTCGTATCTCCTTTTTCAAATGGCTGTTACGCGACATAATTCCGGCAATTGTGCCAATTATCACAGGGTTAAATGGACAAACAAGTGCGTTGAAAACGAGGAAGGGAACATCGGTAACGACAATTATCGCTGACGACAGTTTCATTCTTTCTTCTCGAGGAGGCCACTCTAATTCATTTAATTAACTACCAGAATTAAGAATATCAAATGAACATTAAACGAGCATCGAGTTGTTCAACACAGTTCTCTACTAGCTGCATACGTTGAAACGATTTCCCTTGCGTTTAGGTTCAGCGCGTGAAATAAAACCTGTAGAGATACCTGTACTAAAACCCAAATCCTCGCGCGTCAATCGAGAATTTTAAAAATGACTCTTCCAGATCCCTTTTTTTGTTCCTCTCTGTTCTTTCTTTCTAGGGGCTCCATCGTCGGCCATTTTCCACATTAACCTTCAACCTCCAATTCCCATTTCATCCGTAAAATTCCATTAATTCCCGTAATCCCGAACCTCATTTTCCATCCGTTTAAAGATCGTAATGCGATAACGTAATTTTTTGTATTTTAATTTACATAAACACGTATATATCTGTCTAATTTAATTTTCATCCAGCGATTCCCAACCTTTTTTCTCTGCTTTCGTTTAAAATTTCTTCGTCGTTGGTGAAGAAATCATGTTCTGAAACTGAAAAGTACGCGCACATTTCCATAAATTTTCCGACATTCAAAATTCCATAAATTACGACATCCGAAATTTCGATTTTCAAAGAAAGAAAGAAAGAAAGAAAGAAAGAAAAGGACAACAACAACAGACCGAACAAACCCAAACCAACATCCCAATCTCACATCAAGACCTACTAGCTTCAACGACCAAAGAGAAAGCCGAAAAAGGGGAATGGAACAAAATTTGGACTACGACAAATAGAAATCCACGACATGGCACGCCAAAGAATACCAAACAACAATATAAGCAGAAAGGAAAGGCTAGCTATGGCCAGACTTCGAATCGGACACTCCAAGATCACACACGAATACCTCCTGACCAAAACAGAACCACCTTACTTACTGTCACACCAGCAACCAACAAATCACCACCCAACACTTGCTACATGAATGCAGAAAATACCGAAACCCAAGCACCGTTCTAACCTGCCAGAAACAACGAAAAAAGAAAAAAAACGTTATCAACTGCCTGAAGGAGATCCAACTGCTCGGCCAGAAAAATAAAGAAAAAATTCCAACACGTCGCCAAAGACCTCGTAGTCGATGCGACTCGAAACCCCCATATAAAAAGAAAATGATGATTCTCTGGCGAATCCACGTCGACCTACAACACGCCACACTGCGCGAAAAGTTTCACAAGCATTCGCACAAGTTTGCATGTATTTACGACACACGTGTCTAGTGCCAGCTGAATCTCTCACTGTCTTTCTCTTTCTTCTCCCTCTCTCTGTCTCTCTTATGTTTCTTTGGAAGCTCGAACAACGACATATCGATGCTCTCTTCTAATTTCGAAGCTCAGTCAACGTTGAGATTCCAGGGTGGGTTCATCGTGTTGGTTCGATCAGTCCCTCCTGATTAGTGATCGTTTACGAGAGGATGTGACAGATATGTCTTGTCTCTGATTTGAAAAAGAGAAAAGAAGAAGAAGAAGAAGAAGAAGAAGACTCTACTGCTGTTAATTTTTCTATTTGTTCTTTCTTGTTTTAATTTCAATTTTATCGTGAGAGTAATTCGAGGGATCTCGTCATGGTTGACACGGTGGAGACTGCGAGTCAAACAGGTAAGAATAATTATTATTATACTATTACTGTCTTCTCTCCCTTAGTTTAAACTTGCAATTAGTTTTACCCAGCACCGTCAAAATCGCAGAGAACTCAGAGTAATTGTTTTCAAACAATTGTTTCGCTCTCGCTCCTTGTACAATGTAACGCACGTTTAAACATTGCGCTTTACTTGAAAGGTAAGAAAGTGTCATATTTTGGAAATTGAGAAACATGTATATTTTACTCTCTGAATCTCGTTTCGCCCTATAATTACCTTATTTATCTTAGTTGTCGTTAGAATCCTTGCCTCGTAGTTTCTAGAAAAACTATGCAAACAAACGTGAAATATTCTTCTGTCCTTCCTCTTTTAACAAATTCAATACAGATCCAGCACGATCGATTCGTTTCGAAAAGGGAAACTTTTTGGAGACTTTTCCTACATTTACAGCACACAGGCGTTTAATTAATTGCGATTTCAATTACGTTTGAGAGATGAACGACAGTACTAGTTGTCGAGTTCTTTTCAGAAGAATTGTAAAGCGATTGTGCAAAGAGACATGTTGCAGTGCTCATTTACTACAAAACGAAACGACAAAGTCTTTCTCTTTTTTTTTTTTTTTTTGGAGAAGAAGATGACGTGCTAGAATTTTCTTTCTCGCGAAATCAATAACAGTTTAACAACACGTGCTAAAAGGAAAGAAAACGTCTTCGAACTAAAAGGAAGCCAAGTGCATGTGACATTTGAATGCCATTTGTAACACTCTGGACAATTGCTTTTCAATTTCTTTCATATTTCAATTTAGAAGAAAAAAGAAAAAAAAGGGAAAAAAGAAATGCTCATCGATGAAACAGAGTGTCCATCGAACACTGTTGTTTAATTTCCTGCAATCAAAATACACGAACGTGGAGAAAAAAGAATTTACGATTCGTTCGGTGACTCGTTTCTATTTTTCGCCACGGTTAGTTATCGGAAACTTGGACAGATTATTTGTCATTTCCAAGCACATGTGCATACATATGCATGTTTAGATGTCTCTGGTTATCGTTCATCGATCTGAAACAACTTGCCACGTTTTATAGCATAACGTGTGTCGCAACATATTGCAGTGTATTGCCATTGAAAAGAATCGAGAAGATAAACTATAATTAGGAAATTTTGTCGATATTACAAAGAAGAAACAGTGAAACGACGAATGAAATAGCGTTGCGATTAGCCATCGCAACTCGTGGTAACGATCAGTGCGACTGTTATATAATTAAAGTACAATTATATACAATTGAAACGAAGAGGGGATTTTTAAAGGGAAGCGTAGTGTGTAAATAATGGACGCGAGATTTAAAATGAGAGAGAGAGAGAGAGGGGGCAATTGAATTGAAGCGAATCACATGGAAAGATATGTGCGTGTAGAATGAGAAGATGGGGATTTCCTATCTCAGTTACTTCGCAGAGTGCAATATCAAGGACACTGAACTGGAATTATACAAACTACCTTTAATTTGCCATTTGCCATTCGCTTGATTTGTATTGATCAAGAGGACGCGATCACATCTCAGGCGGTAATTATAGTTTTGTCTGCGACGGCGAGAAACATTTGCAGAAACAGAGTGAGAAAGAAAGTGGATACAATTGTTTATGTACGTATCTATTCGCAATGAACTTGCCAGTATGCAATGTACGTGTGTACGCGCGCATGTATGTGTGTGTACTTGTACTCTATACACGTCAAAGGTTTATTTTAATTTATTTAAAAAAGAAGAGAGAGAGAGAGAGAGGGAGTGGGAAAGGAAAGGAAAAAGATAAAGGAAAACTAACGCAAGAGACACGATTTCTTTATCGCAAAGACAAATTATACTAATGATTCTATATAAATTCGCCACGGTTTATGGCAGGGAGCCAATAGCACGAAAGAAGAAATTGTTTGTCACCAAGAATAAGTAGCAAAAGTCTCGGCGTGCAAATTTGTGAGCCAAGGTAAAGTAACGCAAAATCTCAACTGAATAAAAATTTACGTATGATATATGTATAATAAATTTAAATAATAAATATGATAAATATGATATAATGTATATATAAATATATATAATATATGTATAATAAATAAATAAATAATAAATATAATAGATATAATATACGTATAATAAATCCATGCGCAAAGGATTTCTCGAGTTCGTTTGAAATTTCATCGAGCTAAAGTAACATGAAAAATTTCAACTGAATAAAAACGAAATAAAACTTACGTCTACCTACAGTGGGGTGCAAAATTGAGTCTGTAATAAAAATTTTTGAGAAAAATATTTTTTATTGTCAAATAAAGTATAAAAACATGAGAATAAACTTGACTATCTGACTTCTTTATAGTTTTGGGAAACCGTAGCTATTTTCCAACTTTTAAGATTAGGTTTCTTCCTGGCTGAAAAAATTAAAAAAAAATCAATTTGAATCAATTTTGCACCAGAATTTTTTCATAGTCAGATTTACAAGCTTCATTCAGTACTTTAATATTTCGTCTATAAGCCATTTGCTTGGATAACAGCTCTAATACGTCTTGGCACACTTTCAAACAGTCTTGAGCAGAAATCAGGTGGCATTTGATTCCACTGTTTTATAACACGAGCATGTAGTTCCACTACTGAGCTAGCAGGAGATTTGTACGCGTCTAGAATTTTCTTTTCAATATACCCCATGGATTCTCGATGGGGTTTAGGTTGGGGCTTCGTGCAGGCCAGTCTAAGATCGGAAATGCCTGAGTAGTCAGCTAATTAGTTACGCTTTTCGCTGTATGTTTGAAAACGATTTCATGTTGAAAAACGATTTCTTCTACAGCGAAGGGCATATCTTGCATACAATTTGGCCAATGTTCTTTTAAAATGTCTTTATACATATATCGATTCATAATCCCCGCAAGTAAGTTTGTGCAATGGGTCAACACCATCTCCCGTTATACACCCCCACAACATATGTGTGCATATATGTATATACGTACATATGTATTTTTTTTTTACAGCGAAGGGCATATCTCGTCTACAATTTAGCAAGTTTGTTCTTTTAAAATGTCTTTATACATATACTGATTTATAATCCCTTCAATTTTGTGCAATGGGCCAACACCATCTCCCATCATACACCCCCACAACATATGTATGCATATGCGTATATACGTATATATGGATACATATGGCGTAGGGGTGTATGACGGCAGATGATGTTGACCCATTGCACAAAATTGAAGGGATTATGAATCAATGTATGTATAAAGACATTTTAAAAGAACATTGGCCAAATTGTATGCAAGATATGCCCTTCGCTGTAGAAGAAATCGTTTTCAAACATACAGGGAAAAGCGTAACTAATTAGCTGACTACTCTGGCATTTCCGATCTTAGACTGGCCTGCACGAAGCCCCAACCCAAACCCCATCGAGAATCCATGGGGTATATTGAAAAAAAAATTCCAGACGAATACAAATCTCCTCCTAACTCGATAGTGGAACTACATGCTCGTGTTATGGAACAGTGGAATCAAATGCCACCTGATTTCTGCTCAAGACTGTTTGAAAGTGTGCCAAGACGTATTAGAGCCATTATCCAAGCAAATGGCTTACAGACGAAATATTAAAGACGAAGCTTGTAAATCTGACTATGAAAAAATTCTGGTGCAAAATTGATTCAAATTGATTTCTTTAAATTTTTTCAGCCAGGGAAAAACCTAATTAATCTTAAGAGTTAAAAAATAGCTTCAGTTTCTTAAAACTACAAAGAATCAGATAGTCAAGCTTATTTTCATGTTTTCATACTTTATTTGACAATGGAAAATATTTTTCTCAAAAATTTTTGTTATCGACTCGATTTTGCACCCCGCTGTGGGTAGAAGTCTGCGTAAGAAGTCTATGTGCAAAGAATTTCTTGAATTCGTCTGAAATTTCATCGAGCTAAAGTAACATGAAAAATTTCAAATTTCTGAATAAAAGCCAAGTAAAACTTACGGATACATAGGTATACGTGTAAGAAGTCTATGCGCAAAGAATTTCTTGAATTCGTTTGAAATTTGTGGGGCGAGGCACAGAGGCACGCAAACTCTTCATTTTCTGAAATTCGACGAGAACAATTCTGTTTCTCGCGTCGAAACTGAAAAGAGAGTTCGAGCAAGTGAGCGAGCAGGCACGACAAGTTAAATGCCGTGAAACTCTTACGTGTGACATCGAACTAGAAATATTGGCTGGCTAGAAATACTACGTAAATTATCTGCAGGGAGAGACATTAGTTGATACCTAGTAGCGCTGCGCGTGAATTATTAGCGAGCAGGATTTTTATCGTCAAATAAACTCTCGTTATCGAGTGATACGGCAACGGTAGCGGGCCAATAATAATTCGCAAATGAACTAGAACGAACTACAGACTCGAACCGACGCGCGGTTCATTATCAGTACGTGTTCGTTTTGCATTTCGCGTTTCTACGTTTCATCAGACACACTATTGTTCTCATTGTCCAGTAAACAAACCGTTAGATCTATTTAGGATCGACGTTCCTCGACCTTTCCTGCCGTCTGTCTGTCTTATATCGTTTTATCGCTGCAAGAAAGATACCTGATGTCGCGTGGAAGTACGAAAATTCGTACAGGATCTGTTGTTTTATCTAAATCTAGATGCGATTGAAAGGTCTTTGTTTTCTGTTGAAAGGAAAGAATGTAGGAAAATTCAGGCTGTAAGAGTAAAATGGAGATAGATATGTCTGTAGGTAGTGTTGGATAGATAAATCGATTTCGATCGTTTCTCGATCGTTGCAGAGTGAAATTTATCAATTTTGTAGCTGGTATCGTCGGGTCGTGGGTCATCGCAATGATTCAGGTTACCTTGTTTGTAATTTTTGTCTCTTCTTTCGTGCCACTTTATTGTCTCGTTTCAATTTTAAAATTAAACAGCGTACGCGATGAATTGACTTTTTTTTTTTTTTTTTTTTTTTGCAGTATTCAGTATTCGATATAATAGTATACGTAGAATAGTAAATACTACAATAATACACGTGTAATAGTAAAGTAAAGTCATAATCGAAGATGTTAATTTCCGTTCTGTATTTTATTGTCATTTTATGGAGCGAAGAATATTTTTTGTTCGTTTCGCGAAACATTGTTCAAACATTGTTATTTTCACGACATGAAAAAAGTTGATCTCGCCAATTGAAATAATCGACGAAACGTACATGAAACTGATTCTTTTGCGTTGCACAGGCTGTCGAACATTTCAATAATATGCAAAATGTACGCAGAGTACGAAACGAAAGGAAATTTGAATGACTTTGGTGTTGAAATGACTATGGTAATTGAAATTGTCGAAATTATTGTTGAAATTTGTGCCGAGTAAGAAGCAAAGTTTCCTCAAAATTTCTAACAAAAGTTTCCAACAAATTGTTTCTCGTTGGCAATTAAGAAAATTTGTGAATTCCTCCGGGTATTTCCACTCTTCAAAGACACATTTACTTCTACTACTACAGGAATACCATCAAAGAGGAAATACTAAAGGACGCATCAACACAAAATGAAAAATCACAGAAACCCCCTGGCAGAAAGACTGTTACTCCCTACTACCCGGAAGACTGAAAAGGAAACACCCGCCAGACCTTGCTAACTAACAACCTTGGATTGTACATGCCAAACATGTATATAAAACGGAACTAATCCCATAAAAAACTAGTGATTGCCGATAACTGTATCGAAATCCACACGTTCTCAAACAATAGTAATGTAAAAAATGAAAATAATTAGACTCATACACAGGGAACAAATGAAAAAAAGAAAAAGAACCTCTACTACTACGTATTTACAAAAAAAAAGTACCGAAATTATCGCAATTTATTCGACGCGCGTAATACCTAAGATAAACTAATCACAATCCAGGGATTACGAACGACGGTGCGAGAAGAAAAGAAATGATATCGATCAACTAATCCCGAGGTTTACTGATGTACCTGGGACAAATTAATGTAAATTATCATTTTCAAGTTATCGGTATTAAAGATTTCACTCGTTCGACGAGTGAAGGCAAAGAACGAGGCGAAGCAAATGTTGTATCCTTCGAAGGAACGAGTGGTACTATGGCTACGTGTGTATTATTAAGAAAAGGGAAGCAAAATTTCGGACAAATTATTGTGGAAATTCTTTCTGCGTGAGCGAATAAGGAATGGTTGTTCGAGAAGCATCAGCATCGTCGGTGTTCTTGACATCGTTTCGATTTAACGAACTGGCACGCACGCAAAGATAGCAATTAGCCACAAAATAAATCCCCGTTTATATCATAGGCGCTCCTCGTTTGTCCGCCGTGAACGTTACTTACGTTGGTTAATTAATTATCCAATCGCCATTCATTTGTTCGAGGGAATTCATTTTTATACGGATAACGTTTGTAATGGTATTGTTCTGGAAGAGAACACGCTAGTCGGACAGGTAAACGATAGTTACGACACTCGTAACTCGCTCCAACATCTGGCAACGGATTTTATTTTGACTTTCCCAATTTCCCTTCTAATTGCACTTTCTCCTGCATCGAAGAAGGGACTGGGATATGGAAAAGATTGGCATGAGCAGAACAAAGGAAGCAGACACCTTTGCCCGAGGTATGGACAACCGCCTATAACTGTGGGACCCGCTTCGGGGGCTGATTGTACGCCTAAAAACAATGGAAAAGATGTCATGTAAATATACGTTCTATCTGTCTTTGTTTACGAGACACGATAAATTTTCTGTTTTAATTACTTTTTTCGCAAAAGATGCTCGAAACGACCAGCCTGCATTTGAAGAGAAGCCTGCACGCGTCTTGTCATTCGTCTGGTTACTCTCTCTATCGTTTCTGGTGTTTCTCGAATTTGTCGGAAGCATTGCTCCGTTCTATTTCGTAGTGTTTCAGCATGTTCAATCGACGTTGCCTATACGATAGATTTTAAATGTCCGCACAAGTGAAAATCTAATGGATTCAAGTCCGGAGAACGAGCAGGCCACGCAATAGGACCTCCACGACCGATTCATTTATTTGCAAAGTGCTGAGTTAAAAATTGCCTAGCCACTCGGCTGAAATGCGGCGGAGCTCCATCATGCACAAACCGCGTGTACAAAGTCTAACTCTTCCTCTAACATTTCGCGTAAAGGCATGCTGAAAAAATCAACGTACTTTGTGCCTGTTAGTTTCCCATCCGATTAAAAATTTATCAATTATTCCGGCCTATACGTTCAAACTAAACTGGCGTTGATGTCTTGAATGCACAATAACCCAATTATGATTATCATGAAAATTGAATGTACCGTCGCTGGTAAAACTAGCTTCATCGGTGAAGAGTATGGTAGATACAAAACTCTCTTCGCGTTCACACATTTGCAGGAACCAAGTACAGAAAACTAGCCTAGGTTGAAAATTAGTTTCAGTAAGTCCTTGTACTCGTTCCTTGTACTCCACGCTGTCACGTGTGCCGCACTTTCCGTTCTTGCTATTCTTCGAGCACTGTCATCAGTATTCCTTTAAATCATGATAGATAGCCCTTCAAATCTAGAATTTCTATTAATCGGTCGACCAGCGTACAAACTTCTTCTCTGGAAGCGACCAGTAGACGTATTCTTTGAAATGTTTTCTTGTTTGGTATACGCCGATTGGGAAAATATTCCGATTATAAACGTCTTGCTTCACTTGCGTTACACATAGCATTACACATACATCAGATGCATATCTGTCATTTCTAAATTAGGTAATAACGCTTCGTTATCACTTCAAACACGATCTTGAACGACATGTATTGCGATTATTAGTAAGAACTAAATTCAAAAAGTATTGCGAAATTTGCTGAATCTTCAAATAGTCACACGAAAGATATCAAGTAAGTATTATTTGTAAACAGTGCGAATTCTTGCTTACGAACTATTGCTAAAGAGAGGCCGGACAGAGAGTTTGCTCTGTTTATAAAATTCATTACATCTCATAAACGAACAGATGACAGATGGGACAGAGATTTATATGACTTTTCTTCATTATTTTTCGGCGTTTCAGGCAATCAGCTGCCAAAGTGGGTCCCACAAGTTACGAAACACGCAGCATCAGTCACACAGTCATCAGTCAACCTTGTGCAAGTGTTTAACCAATATTCGCATCCCGTCGTTTAAATCCTCTCTCCTATCGCCACTTCACGGACAACATACACACCGTTGCGCCCAAACAAGTATTACGATTAATTGTCAGACTATCATTACTTGATGTATATACAACGTATACTTGAACATGTATATCGATATACTCGAGTATACGTACATCCTTGTACTAGAATGCACGTACATGGAATGTACACTTAAATGTCTAGAGAAATTAGAATTTCGAGTGAGCGATACTTAATATCACTTTGCCTCCGTCTATTCGACAATCGCTCATTCAAAAACAAATGCCACTGTAAAATGTTAGCTCGAACGATCCAATTGTAACGCAACGCTGATCACCTGCAACGGACAATCGACGTTCGTTACTCATTATTCCAACGAGTTAATTAAAACATACATCTATTTTCAAACATGATCAACTTGATCTTGGAAAAAAGTACGCACGTGTAGCAGTAACGTGTCATTTTTAAAATGCAAATAATGAGATAGTGATAGTGAGTCGACGTAATGTCATTATTTACGATGAAAATAATATTGTCCGTATGTACATGTTTATTTCAGCCTCTTTGGCCTTGAAATTGACTTTGGTTTGTACATTGCTTTCTCTTAACATTGCACTTGTCATAAATTTTACATGTAATATTTCTGTATCCTATTTTGCTTTGTCCTATACTTATGTTGATCTGAACTGTGCTATTCCTTTGCCCACCCAAGTATCTCAACCTAATGCTCGATGAAAATGATGTTACCAATATTATAATTGAAGCAGAAAGTGAATGAAATGAAATTGAATTCGAACAATTGAAAACAGTACGCAGTGAGGCGCGATGCTTCGAAATCGTGACAATGATTCGTGGCGAGATTACGCGCAATTACAGCGTTAGAATTTGCGTCGAAACAGGTAGTCGAACTGACGCTTATCTGCGTTTATCAGTTTAATTGTCTTTATCAGGATCGATAAGGCCGTGGTTGCTTCCCTCAATTAGCCTAACTTATATTTACATTTACATTTATTTTTACATTTGCCGATATCGATATCGTAAACAAGTCTCTCCGGTAGTAAATTCATCGCATAGTTTGTCACTTGTCAGATTCTACGGATGTAGTAAGCAGACACGTGTCTGCAAGTACAGGGTGGAAAGGAAAGTTTGCCCGTTTGCCTGTCACAAACGAATTCCACGCTACTTCGATTCGATGGAAATACGTGTAAATAAAGAATTTGCCATAAAATTGACCGTAAATTTCATTTTAAAGTCGAATTTTTTCACTCGTCGCGTAAACTTCTCCGAGGAATCGTTGGTAGCAACGTGAGTCGCGTGCGTTCTAACAGCGACTTTATGGTTGTCCATTTTACGTAATTTTAATTAATTAGGCTTCACTGATCATTTGATTTAGTATTCAGGTGGTATCGGTGCGAGTCTAAATGATCAAATGATCAAACTAACTGTACTGACGATTAACATTATTCGAAATATAAACGTTACATCCACGCGTCGCGAATCATAAAGTCGCTGTTAGAACGCACGCGTCAGAACGATCAAGAAACGTTTTTCGTTGTGTTTCAACAGAACTATTAGGTCGCGACCTAATGGAAAGATGAAAAATGATTGTACCTTTGACGTGACGAGGAATGTGGAATTAGAATGCAAGGAAAAAAAAAAAAGTTTTGGCCTTGAAATTCACAAAAGTCACGGTCAATGTTGCGGGAGGAAAATCTTTGCATGCGTCTCCGTCGAATCGAAGGTGTAGAACTCGTCCGTGATAGCCACGGACAAACTTTTCTCTCCACCTTGTGCGTAGAAGCGAATAAGGAAGCGATCGATCGAGTCGTGTCGAGTCCTACGATGGAATTTTCTATCGCTAGAAAACTCGAGGATTTGGCCTACAATCTGATACACGGGTATTCGTAACATATGCTCCGTTCTATCTGAGTGTTGTTTTTCTTTTTCTCTCTCTCTCTCTCTCTTTCTGCACGAATCAACATGGCTCGAACTGGTTTCTACCATTTTTTTATCCCTCTTTCTGCTCGACACTTTCAGATGGAATCAATAATAGGCGAACAGTCTCGCTCCGGAACGAGTTTCCATCGTTCAAATTCTACGATATTCAGAGATGTGAAGTGTGGTTGCGTAGCGCTAGAAACCTGTAGATACGTATTACACGAAAAAATTTTTAGAATCTTTATATTCTACTAAATACACACATACACACGTCTACTCTAAAAGTTCACAACGTTCGAGAAATTTAAATCTTTAGGTATGTAATCTGTGTGCATACCTACCACGCGACATTATCTTTTTCTAATAAGATAAAAGTGTTTGCTCTCAAAATGAAAGAACCCATTTTTTTTTTGTTCAGTGAAACGTAATTACTTTTGTCGAGGTAAATTTTCAACTACTGAATTATTTGCTGAAGTAAAGTATGTTATTTCTTAAGGGAAAAAAATTTAACAAACAAATCTGGTGGAGAAGAAAGATGTGTTTTTGTAAAAAAGGAGGACTTATGTACATACATACATACATACGTAAAGTTTAATCAGTCTGTACTGATGAAAGACGTACCTAACGAATTCGAAAAAGAAAAGGAAAAGCTGGCATAAATAAACATTGAAGTTGTGTCAAGTGGATGTTTATCTGCATCTCGTGTAAATTTTTTAATCCAGTCTTTAAGCGACAAGATTAGTTTATCTCAATTACCGTCTCTGATATACTGCGTAACTACGCGAATTTCTACGCTATCTATACGATTAATTAGCGATAATGTTCACTTAATTCTGCAAAAATCTCGAAAAAAAAACCAGAAATTGTTTTCAAACTTGCAGGACAAAGTGTCTCCAACGTGGGGCCCACGCCTAACGAACAAAGATGCTTGTCCGATTACGACAACTATTTTGCAAAATAAAATATTGCTGGCTTGTCATTGCAAATATGAAACAAACGAAACTGCGAAACATTTTACACAATTCACACGCGTATAAAAGTTGAAAAATGAAAATTTTCAAAAACTTGATGACCATCATACATTAATGTTAATTATCCAAGAGAATAGTTTATAAAACGTGGTGAATTCTTTTTCAAATATCAAATAAGATTACCAAGATTATCAAATGCATTCAATTTTCGCTTTCACGAATTCAAATCACACTGTTATCATGCATGGTATATTCCAATGATGGCGAACCTATGACCCGCGGGTCAGACACTGACCCACGCAGGCTTTTTAAACGACCCACGCGTTGATTTTTATAAACTTATCATCACGTACATAAAAGAATTTTAATTATTTTTCGAGCCCCTCTTTTCAAAAAATGTTAAGAAAATTACAAGTGTCGGTCAGAGCTTAAAAGTGAGAAATAAATGCACAATTGTGTTTTATGGAGGATTTACGACTTGGTTATGCATACATATAGGTATTTCAAGTCTTAAACGTTATTACGAGTTAGTTGTGTCGAAAAAATTTTATATAGCGCTTACGATTAAACAGACGTAACAAACACGCTAGATCCCATTCTCAGAATGGATAGCCTTGCTAGTTTTTTATATAATAAAAGAGAGAACAGACAATAAAAAATATCAAGAAACAAAGTATATGTGTCTAATGTATAGTGCAGGGGTGACTGGGCACGATGTTATCCCTTTTGTATCAATTTTTTGACGTCGACATTTACTTTTTGCACTCTTCACTTGCAAGAGTAAAAGTTGCAAAACAAAAAGGGAACTTTTTGGAGGATTGTAAAAGTGAGAACCAAAGAAAAGTAGTTTTTAAACATCCTCCCCTCCCCCTTTCCAAGTGACGCCACGGTGATTTGGTGATCCACGAGCTGGTACTGAAACAAAAATAATGAACAAAATTTGACCTACTTCTCAAAAAGGTTCGTCGTTCACTGAGATATTAGAAAGAGATCGATAAACTAGATTAGGAATCGGAAACGGATCGTCTTTTCAATCAACAACCAGCATATTTGTTCCTTGAGCAAGGCTTGAAATTCCATGAGCTTCGAGTTTCTATTCATTTTTCAATCGAAGCGACGGCGACGCGACGAATCCTTTGTCGACAACTTTTGTCCAATCGAAAGCTGCTAGTCGAGCTGCTTGGTCCATTTCATGGAAAAAAAATAAAAAGAGGGTCGAGATTTTAATTAATTGTCTGAATCTCTCACGAAATAGGTGCAAAGTAATAGATGCAAAAATTTATCTATTCGTTGGGAGTAATCTAGAAGATGTGGAAATATGTAAACTGTAAAGTAAAATAAAGCGTTCAGGGTAAAGTAAACACGTTCGTTATAGATAATGCTTGTATTTAGAGTTTGAGAAAAGCGATCTCTGTTCAGATTCCTGCCTTTTCAATAGACGTACGTACGTATAGTATACATATAGTTTGTCTGGACTTTTCATTCCACCTATATGTGTATAAAAGTATAAATTTCCGCAGTTTATTATTAACAAGTTTCAATTGCCAATTTTTAGTTCCCCTTATTTCCGTCATTAAACCTCAGCTGTTTGATTATTTTATTTATAATTCGAGTATATACAGATCGTGGAATCGATCAACGTCAGCTCCAAGTAACTAACTCGCGTGTTCCTTCGATTCTTCGAAACGAAAGGGAAGGCAACGATTCAAGGAAGTAAATAGAAAAACAAATAGAAAAACGGGGACGAACGAGTCGTTGTGTTGGTACGATCAACCGTGCGAACCTTTCAAAAGTTTCAGAAGCTAATTTAATCTCAAATTAAAAATTCTTCAATCTCATTGTCCAGATGAATATTCAACTCGATGCAAGAAAACCCGCTTCTATAAATTACTGTCAGAATATTGGTAATAATGAGCAACAACAAATTATTCGAATGTTTATCACATTATCACTTTTTTCTAATTTTCAATTTCGGAGTTTGTCAACTTTGTATCGTTAGATATTGAACGACACGACATTTTCTGATGATAAATCACGATGGAACTTTATTCGAAAATTGTATTGCTCTTTGCTATACGTACGAATATAATTGTACCATGCACAGTAGTCCCCATTTAAGGGACTATTATATTCTAGTGTGAAGTGCGTGTTTTTTTAACTTTGTAGGAAATTTTTTGCCAAGAAACTGTTATACCTTTTACCAATAAACCAGTCGAATCGACAAGGTTTATTTGTACGTATTTCAACGACGTTTCAAAAGTTTTTGGGACAAAGGAAGAAGTTGGAATTGGTGGCGCTGCATACTCTCAAACATAGTCGCTCACGGTGTCCATGATTCTGCTTGTCGGAAATGAAAAAACGCGAATGTTCCCTTAATTAGTATGGATTTGGCTGTAGCAGGTACCAGAACAAAAAAGAGAAAAGTCGGCAATTAAAAAAGTGGCGACACTTTGAAGTTCGATTGTCGATTTTTGCATGTTTTTGTTAAACTTTGGAGGCCTAAAAAGATATAAAAAATGAAATTTTTCGGTTGATTGATGGTAGGGGCTATATAGTTACACGTGTACTAGATGCGTACTTAAAATTTCGAGTCAATTGGTCAAGTAGATTTCGAGATATCATGGTCACCGTTCTAAACACCATAGTTTCCAGAAAAATGCCTTTAAAGTTTAGTATTTGCGGTAACAATGACGCTGGTCGTCGCGTCCTTCAAACAACCACAACTTCGTTAATTTTTGGATTTCACGTGTAAGGTTACAGAGATTTATTTTTGAACCCATGTCCTTTAAGAATAAAGCAAAAAAAAAAAAAAGGATCGATCTTTTCAAAAGTTCACACTAGAATGCTCTCTTAAGCGTCCGCAGTCGGGGCCGACGCTGGGACGGACGGTTTGGGTTAGGTTTGGGGAAGCGGGGAAGTGAATTGGCCCCGAAGAAGAGAGAGAGGGAGAGAGAGAGAGGGAATGAGCGTCAGCTGTTATCAAGCACATTGGTATCATATTATCATATGCTCGTTTTGTTCGTCCAAGTGCCACGTTTCACACGACCGCGTGGCAAAGTTAGTGTTGCAGACGCTTAAGCGCTTAAGCGAGATACATGCGCAACTGTATCAGAGACAGTACTGGCACTAATTTTTTTAGTTTTGCTAAAACTTGGCGGCCCAAATGGGATCTTACACTCTTACTCTTGGCTTTTGCGAGCCACGTATGCACTACATGTCGCACGTAAGTAATACGTAGGCATGTGTGTACGTAGTATGGATACTTGTGTATGCCAAGATAAGAAATAGACGGCAGGCGGAAGAGTCACACGCGCGCGAGAGAGAGAGAGAGAGAGATAATAGAAAACGAAAAGCCTAAAAACGACTGTAGCGAGTAGCGAGTGAGTGGCCAAGGGTTTATTGCTGCGAACGAAGGGCCGCTGAAAACGAGATTCAAGAAAGAGGAACGAGAAGGGGGAATAGGAACGGTAGAGAGATGGGAATGGAAGGAAAGGGAAGAGAAGGGAAGGGAAGGGAAAGGGCAGAGGAAAGGTTCGGGGTAGACGAGGAGGTGGAGTGTGGCGTTGCTGGTGGCGCAGTCGGTTGGCCGATCTCGTGGCGAGCGAGAGCCGAGCAACTCTCGGCCGGGGCGCTCGGTTCGCGTCGCGTCGCTTCGACGAAAGCAAGGACGCGTCGCTACGCTTGGCTATTGGAAGCAAGATCACAGCGAGAGAGCCACAGCATGCGTTAGTTACGCGCGCGTACGATGTCGGGCGATATCGCTCGATTCGAGAACGAGCCGGCCGCCTCCGACCCGCTAGTGTCGGACGCCGTTTCCACGTTGCAAGGTAACCTCTCTCTCTCTCTCTCTCTCTCTCTCTCTCTCTCTCTCTCTCTCTCTCTCTCTTTCTCTCTCTCTGTGTATTTTCCCTACGTTGCTTGCTTCTGTCATTTTTTTTTCTGTCCTTCTCTTTCCTCGTTCCTCGCCGATTCTGGCTTCGTACTTGCGATAGTTGGTTTGTTGATTCGAGATAATTTGGTAGAATGTTTGTCGAGTCTTGGAGAGTAACGTTCGTCGATGTACCCGAGTCTGAATTGGAGCCGGAACGAGTGTACACAAGCATGTGTATCGTACAGCAGCAGCAGAATTTCTCTCGATAAATAAAAGTATACGAAAGGATGTTTTCCTTTAGATACGCGTCGTACGTGGTATACACGTTATCGTTTGATTTTTGCGCGTTCGAGAGAAAGTTGCTGGCCGAATTGTTGTCGATCTCGTGCAAATTTTTGAAACGGGAGAGACGTACTTTTTCGCAACTCTGAAAAACGTAATTTCGTTACTCCGAAACGTACTTTTACGTCCTTGATACTTTTGGAGCACTCGTGCGTCTGTCTGTATTTTTCTCTGTTTGAAAAACCACGAATACGTGGAATACGTAAAAGCTGTGCGTTGTTTTCATCGTAGATAAAATGTCTCGAACGATGACAATTATCTGTATCTTTAATGATGTAACTTCCTTGTCAGTGGAGAAAACGTGCTAAATTTTTGGAATTGGCGTATTTCCCGTCGCGTTGTTTTCGCGTTGTATTTTACCGAGACTATACACGTATCACAGATAATGCACAATATCTTTTGTTTTATATGCTCGATAAACTGTCCGCTGTCTTTGAATAGAAAACGTGTCGTGTAAATGTGCCAAGGCACGGATTGTCGCACAACGCGAATTGCGGCTTGTGTAACGAAAGTATTTAACGAAACGGGGGTGCGTGTTGTTGTCGGGGTAACAATTTTAGAATTTTAGCATTTAGAAGGAGGAACGGAAGGATACGACATTTGAAATTTCACGTGCGCCTGATTCCTACAACCTTTTGCGTTTGCACAACCTTTTATTCGCTTTCCCTTTGCGTTCTTTTTTTTTACGACCTTGGCAAACCGTCGGTAGTTTCAGAAATTCTCCTTGAACTTTTACTATTTCAGAGACAATCGTCATGAAACATTTTTTTTTCCCCAACAGCTGCACGAGCAATTAGGCGAGCGAAATTTTGAAACAACGCGATCTAGCTCTCCCTTTCGTTTGGTAACAACACATGCGCGAGCCGAACCATTTCGATGATAAACTCATTAATATTTCACAAACGCTGACATTTTATTGTCACGTTAAACTGATTTCTACGTAAATTGGCTTCAAAATGATAAAGCTTATTAGAGAAGAATAGTGTAAACACGTGAACCGATAAAGTTCGTCTACTATATATGTGCCGCAAAAATATTCTTGCTCTTGTTAGGTGTTGGAATAATTTTTGTAAAAATACATTAGAAATATATATATATATATATATGTGTGTGTGTGTGTGCATGTACATAGATACGTACTTGTGTATGTATTGTTTGTCAGATTGTCTGATTAAAAAATACATGTATACTATACGTGTCAGATTATTTTATAAAAAACCCGCACAGAAAATGCAAAGAAAAATGTAATTAGAACGACTATTGGAACAACTTTGAATTTAAATTAAATTTCACGAACAAATCACAACGCTCCTTTCGTTGCAAATTATTCTCGTGGTACTTTTCAATCTTCTCTCTCTCTCTCTCTCTCTCTCTCTCTCTCTCTCTCTCTTCTTGATCAAGAAATAAAATATCAGAACAAAACTAGAAGAAACCTAATAGCAACGTTAATGAACAATTTACTCCGAACGAAATGTGACCCTAAAAAACAAGCGTAATCGTTTATGGGTGTCACCGACGGTGACTCGATGTCTGACTAATTCAAGATTCGAGCTTAAAGCTGATACTACTGTTGACACACGCTGACATCGAACAAAGGAGAACGAAAAGAGAAAAATTCGATATCTAACTGTTGACGACGATCGGATCATTTAATTCAAACTTAATCCAAATATAATCCGAGGCTTAACTTCCAGACGAAAAGAAAAAGAAAAAAAACAGGACACGGTGTATTTAAATTGTTATTTAATCTGCGCTCGTTTCGGAGCTCAACTCGAAAACAATTCCTTCAATTCCTCGAGATTTTAATTGAAACGCTGGACAGTTGTTAATTGGGAGTTTACAGTTTCAAATCTAATTAAAACGTAATTCACAATTGCTGGATAGTTTCAGAGATCCCCTGGCTTGGTAGAGATAGCTTGAACAATCAACGATTGAAACTTAACCTTGACTCTAAATTTAATCTTTATTTCGAATTTGAGCTTGACATCCCCAAAACGAAACGGAGCATAACCTAACCTAAACCTAGATTCAGTCGAATTCAGCTCACTTTTAACTCGTTGCGACGATCAACGAGAGTAAAAAACCAGTTGCTGATAAAAGTCGAAAAATTGATCTTTATGTCAAACTTCAACTCGACATCCCCAAAACGGAGTCGGAATCCAACCTAACCTAAATCTAGATTCAATCGAGGTCCACTTTAACCCGTTGCCTCGATCGAGAGACTAAGAATCAGTCGCTGACAAAGGTCGGAGAATCGATCTTTATTTCGAACTCGATATCTCCGAAACGAAACGAAACCTAACCTAAAACTAGATTCAGTCGAATCCAGCCCACTTTTAACTCGTTGCGACGATCAACGAGAGTAAAAAACCAGTTGCTGATAAAAGTCGAAAAATTGATCTTTATGTCAAACTTCAACTCGACATCCCCAAAACGGAGTCGGAATCTAACCTAACCTAAATCTAGATTCAATCGAGGTCCACTTTAACCCGTTACCTCGATCGAGAGACTAAGAATCAGTCGCTGACAAAGGTCGGAGAATCGATCTTTATTTCGAACTCGACATCTCCGAAACGAAACGAAACCTAACCTAAACCTAGATTCAGTCGAATTCAACCCACTTTTAACTCGTTGCGACGATCAACGAGAGTAAAAAACCAGTTGCTGATAAAAGTCGAAAAATTGATCTTTATGTCAAACTTCAACTCGACATCCCCAAAACGGAGTCGGAATCCAACCTAACCTAAATCTAGATTCAATCGAGGTCCACTTTAACCCGTTGCCTCGATCGAGAGACTAAGAATCAGTCGCTGACAAAGGTCGGAGAATCGATCTTTATTTCGAACTCGACATCTCCGAAACGAAACGAAACCTAACCTAAACCTAGATTCAGTCGAATCCAGCTCACTTTTAACTCGTTGCCTCGATCAACGAGAGTGAAAAGAAACAGCTGGTAATAGAGGTCGGAGAAACATTGTGATGAATCGAAGGTGACAAGTGAGTACGCATGTAGTTGAGAACAAAGAAATGTTTCGAATAGCAATGCTAACTCGGTACACACAAAGACTCGGGAGGAGCGATTTACAAGAAAGGGGAGCCCTCGTTCGTTCGCTTTTGTTTTGCACGGGTTGACGAAGGAATATATTTTTATTCTTGGAATGAACGTATGACCGCGACGTACACGCACGCACACACATACAACACACACATGTATACCTCGTGTGTGGCGTGTCGCGTCGGATTCTTTTTTTTTTTTTTCGCCTTGTTCTGTTTTATGAGTAACCACGTTATTTTCTCGTGTTCGCAGGAACCAAGCAAACGGCGGAAAGCGTAGCTCAAGATGCCGTTGACCAAACAGGTACATACATAGATACATACATACATGCGTATATGTAACATACACCGTATTTAATTTGAGGACGTTATAAAAAAAAGAGGAATGAATCAACCTAGATACAATTGAGTTCTCATTCTTTAAGTCTCGTTCTCGCGTGACAGTTTTATTTGAAATAAACGATTCGACGTTTGTAAAAAGAAATTTCGCGAAGCAATGTGCAAGTAAGAAAAAGTAACAAGTCTGATACTCTTGGTGTATATATATATATATATATATATATATATATATATCAATAAACATCTTTTTCTTTCTGAATTCGTCAATTCGCAAGAGGATGCGTTTCGTTCGCTTTATTCGACAGGCGCCGCAGGGACAGACATCGTATCTCGATACTTATTGATTCTTGGTATCTGTCCACAGGATTTGGCAAGTTTAACCTTAAGGTTATGGCCGTCTGCAGTCTGATCTTCATGAACGTGGCTTTCAGCATAACGAGCATTGGTTTTGTATTACCGTCGGCGGCATGCGACTTTAAAATGACCACGGTGGACAAGGGACGCTTGAGCGCCGCCCCCATGTTAGGTAACACTCTGACAAACGCTATTTTATTAATTTGCACACGTGCAATGGCCGACGAATGGTGTGTCGGATTTGCATCTCGTTTAACCGGCTTTACCTTTAATACTTTTAATTATATTATTCGAAGCAGTACGACCAAAACGGCAAGGGTTCAAAGTACAAAGTTCAACGATATATGTAGACGGGTAGTAGTAGTTGTTGTATGGATAGTAATCTCGATCCTTGTCTAAAATCTAAAATTTCAAAAATAAGATTTTTCGTATTTTTTTCTCTCTTTCTTTTAATATTTTTGCTCCGTGCGACGAACGTCTTCCGATCCGATCAATGTCGTTTTAATTCTCCTAGCAAGCGTGGAAAATGGCACGCGTTGCGTTTACTTCAACGTTTCTCGCGTGCCTTTACGAAACTCGTACACGCCCCCGAATCAACCTCCACGCCGTGTTTCGCGAATAACAAGTTGCTTGCATTAAACTCGAACAGGACATCAAACCGCGTTCCTTTCTACACAAAGATTCTTGTGAAATTGCAGTTTGTTTTCCACTTCGTTCGAGACCTTTTCACTTTCTTGCTTCATTTATACCCGTTATTTATGCTCTTGAATCGTTATTTCGCGCTTGAAATTAAATTTCAAAGCATGATATCGCATGTACGTACGTACATAATGTGAGTATATTAATCATTCGCATTCGAAAACAGAAGCGACTGATTTTTAATTATCGACGAATGAAGTATAATGAAAATATTCATCGGCACGAGAACTACCAAAATGGTTAGAATGACCAATGTTTGTTAGATATTTTATGGATATATTAGATATTTTGTGCATTCTTGGAGACTTGAATGATTCTTTGTAAAAGCTTGTGTATCTTGTTAACTGCGTTATAAAGATTTTCTGTTCCTTCCCGCTTCAACGTCTCTTTTATTCATAAATTTTTTATAATTTATTTATTCTTAAATACACTATATTCTTAAATGTACTTTGTATTTTGACTCATTGAAATATTTTCTCGTAAAATTTTATTTGTACTAACTTCTCTTTTTTTTAAATTTTTTTAAATTTGACATAATACATAAATTAAATTTAAATTAAATCAAAATGAATAACAAATTTCCCTAAAAAGATTCTGTAAAAAGACCGCCGTATTATTTCATTTCAGTGATTCAACATTTAATGGTAATAAAATATTTCATTAATAAAACAGGGAATCTAATCCTCATTTATCGTTTAATTTCAATATGTTCTTTTGTTTTAAACACACATAATTGTTATTATTAATTAAAATTTCACTTAAAGTTCATAAATTTTAGAGAATTTCTCTGGGTAGAAATGTTACGCTTTAGTTTTTATAATTTTAATAATTCTAGTATTAAAAGTCAGATTTAAATTCCCGTAAAATTAAAAGTTTTATTTTCACTCGTAAATGGTCCAGTCTGGTTATCTGTTTCTTTCCTCTTTCCAACAAACAGTTAACGCATAGAGACGGTAATTTCCATAAAGACAAATCAACGTGAGGTTGATTCATCGCGGTGTAGATGGACATTCGAAAGGACAAACTCTTGTGCAAAAGCGTTTGTCGAGACAGCGATGATCTTTAACTGGAATGCAAGCGTAAATTATTAAATGAATGGCGATGCACCAAAACCAGGAACGTATCGTTACGTTGTCCATACACGTTGTTTCTACATTTTCGAAAAACATCGATCGAAATTTCGAAGTATGTGCAAATTTTAAATATGCTGATTTACTAGATAATATTCATCGCGATATGTCTCGATAGTTATAAACAGTGGAGATAATGACGAACTTCGACAAATGCGAATTTCACATTTTTTTTATTCATACTAAATTTAAGTACAATGCTTCTTCCCCTTGGAATTTGATATTCTTCCTTAATAATTTATGATACGATCCAATTGAAAAGAATAAGCATGATGTTGGGAATTTCGAAACCCACAAAAAAAGAAAAAAACAAAAATTGATGAACGCCATAATCTGTCTTCCTCGAAACCGCGACAATTCTTTACTGGGCGCGTGAAACAAAACTTACTTCAGGTGTGCATCACGTTGCGCGAATCGCGCTGTATATTCGATAATGTAACACACATAAATGTCACGTTGTTGAACTTTGTGGCGAATTGATCTACTCGTTGCTCGCGCGAAGAACAAAAATTAATTAGTCAAACATGCCTCTGGCGTAAAATCAGCCAGTGTGTTGGCGAAAGACGCAAGATCGGAAGAAATTACTGCGATCGAGTACGAATGATTAAATCTCAAAAGATCAAATCTCGATGCAACAGCGTGACTGTCTATCGTCTCGTGACATTTCCACGCGCCAGCCATGTATTCGCGTACATTTACTTATTCAGTTAATTATTAACTGCTGTACAATATCGCAGATATTACTACACTTGACGTACAATGGAGCTAAAGTTCGTACGAACGATGAACATGCACGAGTTTGCATAATTTGCATAATTCGAGTTCGTTCGTTGTATTTCACGTTTGTGTAACAGAGGTCGAGGTTCAACCAGCAAGAGTTCCTTTCGACCATTGAATATAAAATTTTTATAACAACGTTGGTAAATCGAATATATAGAAGAAACTAGATGCCTGCACGCGTGCAATAGAAACTATCGATTGTGATTACACTGCGAATTTTCACGTGTTTACGAAAGATTCGAAGCAACAAAAATGCGCCGATCGTGCAAAAATGTATGAAACATATCCAAAGGAGGGTATTAATTGTGATTCTAGATTCCTAGAGTTTGTTAATCGTGTTTGGTGACAATTTTGAAAATGCATAGAAATCATAGGCGCAGTCTAGTTTAGATTGCGATAAATTACCGAGAGAATCATTCGCAAAGATACATCGGATATCTTTTAAAAATAAATTTAAAATATTTAATAAAACGGAGAACAATTACGAAAAACAAAGAGAGACGAGCCATTAGATACTCTTGTATTTGCCTTTTTCTTTTTTTTTTTTTTTTGGTATTGTCGACGATTGATCCTTTCGAGCCTTTTTCGTCAATTCAATGATATTCAAGTGCAGGCAGTTGCCATGATACGTAGTAATTATTTTGCAGCGTAATAATCATCAATCTGTGAAATTGTGAATTTATAGGTATGTCAGTTAATCGTTTTTGTTGGCAATTTTAAAAATGGGTAGAAATCATAGGTGCAGTCTAGTTTAGATTGCGATAAATTACCGAGAGAATCATTCGCAAAGATACATCGGATATCTTTTAAAAATAAATTTAAAATATTTAATAAAACGGAGAACAATTACGAAAAACAAAGAGAGACGAGCCATTAGATACTCTTGTATTTGCCTTTTTCTTTTTTTTTTTTTTTGGTATTGTCGACGATTGATCCTTTCGAGCCTTTTTCGTCAATTCAATGATATTCAAGTGCAGGCAGTTGCCATGATACGTAGTAATTATTTTGCAGCGTAATAATCATCAATCTGTGAAATTGTGAATTTATAGGTATGTCAGTTAATCGTTTTTGTTGGCAATTTTAAAAATGGGTAGAAATCATAGGTGCAGTCTAGTTTAGATTGCGATAAATTACCGAGAGAATCATTCGCAAAGATACATCGGATATCTTTTAAAAATAAATTTAAAATATTTAATAAAACGGAGAACAATTACGAAAAACAAAGAGAGACGAGCCATTAGATACTCTTGTATTTGCCTTTTTCTTTTTTTTTTTTTTTTGGTATTGTCGACGATTGATCCTTTCGAGCCTTTTTCGTCAATTCAATGATATTCAAGTGCAGGCAGTTGCCATGATACGTAGTAATTATTTTGCAGCGTAATAATCATCAATCTGTGAAATTGTGAATTTATAGGTATGTCAGTTAATCGTTTTTGTTGGCAATTTTAAAAATGGGTAGAAATCATAGGTGCAGTCTAGTTTAGATTGCGATAAATTACCGAGAGAATCATTCGCAAAGATACATCGGAAATCTTTTAAAAATAAATTTAAAATATTTAATAAAACGGAGAACAATTACGAAAAACAAAGAGAGACGAGCCATTAGATACTCTTGTATTTGCCTTTTTCTTTTTTTTTTGGTATTGTCGACGATTGATCCTTTCGAGCCTTTTTCGTCAATTCAATGATATTCAAGTGCAGGCAGTTGCCATGATACGTAGTAATTATTTTGCAGCGTAATAATCATCAATCTGTGAAATTGTGAATTTATAGGTATGTCAGTTAATCGTTTTTGTTGGCAATTTTAAAAATGGGTAGAAATCATAGGTGCAGTCTAGTTTAGATTGCGATAAATTACCGAGAGAATCATTCGCAAAGATACATCGGAAATCTTTTAAAAATAAATTTAAAATATTTAATAAAACGGAGAACAATTACGAAAAACAAAGAGAGACGAGCCATTAGATACTCTCGTATTTGCCTTTTTCTTTTTTTTTGGTATTGTCGACGATTGATCCTTTCGAGCCTTTTTCGTCAATTCAATGATATTCAAGTGCAGGCAGTTGCCATGATACGTAGTAATTATTTTGCAGCGTAATAATCATCAATCTGTGAAATTGTGAATTTATAGGTATGTCAGTTAATCGTTTTTGTTGGCAATTTTAAAAATGGGTAGAAATCATAGGTGCAGTCTAGTTTAGATTGCGATAAATTACCGAGAGAATCATTCGCAAAGATACATCGGAAATCTTTTAAAAATAAATTTAAAATATTTAATAAAACGGAGAACAATTACGAAAAACAAAGAGAGACGAGCCATTAGATACTCTCGTATTTGCCTTTTTCTTTTTTTTTTGGTATTGTCGACGATTGATCCTTTCGAGCCTTTTTCGTCAATTCAATGATATTCAAGTGCAGGCAGTTGCCATGATACGTAGTAATTATTTTGCAGCGTAATAATCATCAATCTGTGAAATTGTGAATTTATAGGTATGTCAGTTAATCGTTTTTGTTGGCAATTTTAAAAATGGGTAGAAATCATAGGTGCAGTCTAGTTTAGATTGCGATAAATTACCGAGAGAATCATTCGCAAAGATACATCGGAAATCTTTTAAAAATAAATTTAAAATATTTAATAAAACGGAGAACAATTACGAAAAACAAAGAGAGACGAGCCATTAGATACTCTCGTATTTGCCTTTTTCTTTTTTTTTTGGTATTGTCGACGATTGATCCTTTCGAGCCTTTTTCGTCAATTCAATGATATTCAAGTGCAGGCAGTTGCCATGATACGTAGTAATTATTTTGCAGCGTAATAATCATAAATCTGTGAAATTGTGAATTTGTAGGTATGCTAGCTGGTTCGTACATGTGGGGTTGTTACGCGGCCATCAAAGGGCGAAGACTGTCGCTGCTGGTCGCGCTGTTTCTACACGGGATCTCCGAGTTGTTGGCGTCGGTGGTGCCGCTCTATTGGGTCTTTCTGTTTTTGAAGTTTCTGAGCGGTGCAGCGTCAGTATCATCATAATACACTTTTCTTGTATATACACACAGGATGTTCCCCTGGGTTAAATCGCCTAAACTTTAGATATCTTAATTAGGATCGTAAAACGAGCAAATTTTTCCTCTGGAAGTATGACATTTACTACTAAAGTTGTATGTAGGACTTGATAACGTATGTTGCGTGTATTACTAAAGAAAATTGTTGTATTTATTGCTAAAGATAATTGCAATTGTTACATATGTCGGTCGAAATGATTACCTTCAGCTTGGAGAGAGACAAGCATTAATGTCGGAAACAGAAACGTTTCAATGTTATCCATTCCTAACTCTTAATAACTTTAGAAGTAAATATCTCTTAAAGGAGGCATTTGCCAGCATACTTCCAGAGGGAAAATTTGTTCGTTTTAGGATCCTAAGTTCATTAGATTATCCAATGTTTGGCAAGTTAACACTCTATATGTACAAGTAGAATCTCCCTTGTGCAGTCATTTTTGGTGGGCCAAAAATCACTTTCTACTAAAATAAATCCGTAATTTTTTTATTATATATATTTATTGATGAAATTAATTTTTTCTCGCATGTATCTTGATATTTTATTAAACAAAATATATATATATATATTTGGGAAAAAACTTTTGGCCCACCCTGTATGAGTAGAACAATTTGCAAAGCGGCCATTAGATAGCAAAATTGAACAGTTTGATCGTGAACATCTTCTCTTTTGTAAAAGTTCTGAAAACTTTCTGCTGATTCTGAAATTACTGAAATTCAATATCGTTCGTATCCAGAGATTGAAGACTCTCTGATTTGAGAATGCTCTTTAATTATATCGTTTCTATCGTAGCATGAATGGACAGTCGGCCGTTGTCTTCCTATATCTGGGCGAGTTTCAACCGACCAAATATCGGGATAAGATGCTCTCGTGGATGGAAATGGCTTGGGTTGTAGGGATGATCATTTTGGCAGGTAATTGAGATTCGTCAATTGTACATTGCGTCGTGTTAAGGGAATATTCTAGTGTGAACTTTTGAAAAAAAATCACGATTTTTTTTCTTTTCTGAAAAATCCTTAAAGACGTAGTTTCAAAAATACATCTCCACTAACCATACGTGTGAACTCGTAAAATTAACGAAGTTATGGTTGTTTGAAGGAGGCGACGACCAGCGTCATTGTTACCGCAAATACTAAACTTTGAAAACATTTTTCTGGAAATTGTGTTTTTCAAAACGGGGTCCATGATATCTCGAAATCTACTTGACCAATTGACTCGAAATTTTAAGTACGCATCTAGTACACGTGTAACTATATAGCCCCTACCATCAATCAACCGAAAAATTTTATTTTTTATATCTTTTTAGGTCTCGAGAATTTAACAAAAACATGCAAAAATCGACAATCGAACTTCAAAGTATCGCCACTTTTTTAATTGCCGACTTTTCTCTTTTGTTCTGGCACCTGCTACAGCCAAACTCGTACTAATTAAGGAACTCTCACGTTTTTTCATTTCCGACAAGCAGAATGGCCGGAATCGTGGACACCGTGGGACGACCTTTTTTAAAATGGACCATGTTTGAGAGCGTGCAGTGCCACTAATTTCAACTTTTTTTTGTCCCAAAAAATTTCCAAACGTCGTTGAAACACGTACAAATAAACCTTGTCAATTTGACTGCAAAAGGTGTAGTAGCTTCTTTGCAAAAAATTCCCTGGCAAAGTTAAAAGAAACACGCACTTCACACTGGAATATACCCCCTTAAATTACGTCGAATTAAATTAAATTAAATAAGATATCAGCAACGAACGAAATTATTCGGTGAAACGTTTAAAAACGTAAGTTTTCTCACACAGACATAGCAAGTTATAGGTATAAAAATTCCAAAATGCAACGTTTTTCACTCTTCACTGGCGTCGTTAAAAATCCTATCGATGCTTTCCTCGTTCGTTTGAAAATTTCACCCTGCTTGGAAATTTCAGGTGTCGGTTGGATCGTCATTCCGTTGGAGGTGAGCATCGAGAAGGACGATTTTTTCTTCCACTCGTGGAACCTTTTCGTGTTCATATGCTCCCTTCCAGCCTTGCTGACCGGAGCGTGGCTGTTGTTTTTCCCAGAGACGCCCAAGTACCTCGCGGAAAGCGGCAACAACGTCCAGATGTTGGACGTTCTGATGAGAATGTACTCGGAGAACAGTGGCGAACCGCCGAAAGAGTATATAGTAAGCGTCGTCACCATATATACATACGTCTGTTCGCCCTTTCCCACGAGGGAAATCGCAATTTCTTCCCGGCATTAAAATTAAAAGCTAACAAGGAGAGCTTAAACAGCTAAAACAGGCCAGAGTAGGTCCTTCTCTCTCAAAATTGAACGTCGAGTTGAAAAAAATATCAAATTTCTCTTTCATTGGAGGTTCCAAATGTTTCCAACGCTTGCAATTAGAATCGTAAGAATCATAAATATAAAAAGTAACGATTGTAAATTTAAAGAAAAACGAATCTGATTCGGTTTTCAGACCAAGCTCCGAAACTGCGAGAACAACAATTTAAACGACCTGGTGCACCGAATCATGCATACCAAAGAGCAGGAGGACGTGAGCGAGAAGTCCTTCCAGCTGATGATAACAGACATATACACGAAAACTGTGATGATACTGAAGCCACCGTTTCTTTGTAGAACGATCGTTGTGTGCCTGATCGCGTGTTTCGTCACGTCCTCTTATTACACACTGACGTTATGGCTGCCAGAACTTTTCAACAGATACGCGGAATTCCAAGAGGCGTATCCCAATCAAACAGCTAGCGTTTGCACGTTGAAGAGTGCCAGAAACGTCACGCAAACGGTGAGCCAACGATCCCGATTTCCCGACGAATGCAAATTTCACTTTTTCCTCCTCTTCCCCCCCCCTCCCCTCCCAAAAAAATTTAAAAGTCCCTCTGGAGAAGAGAGTCCCCTTCAAATGTCGTCGTTGCGAGCCAAGCAAATGTACAATTCGCAATTTGTAACTGTTTGAAACTGTTTAGAAACACGTGCATACCGTGGCGTGGACAAGAGGAAATAGTTCCTTGTACACACCTAGAGAATTTGATGAATTTGTTCGTTGTACACTTAGCTGGATTTAGCATAAAGTAAACGTACGATTTAAAGTTGCGCTCATCTTTGGAAATTGTTTTTTTTTTTTTTTATTTACGCCATAGAACCCTCTACAGGGTTATTAGCAGCATTGCTGTGCATACTAACAGTACAGAAAACAATCTCGCAGACTTTTGTACAAGGATTACACTGGCATACAACTAAGATACATATTTGCTATTTACATACTTATAACTAGAGCTTACAACCAAAACTAAGAGAACTGTTAAGTCACTGAGAAACTCGACACAGATCCGTTACAGATGCCAACCATGATTTTTAAGAAATTTGTGAATAATCAACAGAGAAGTAATATATGGTTTGCTTAAAAATAAGTCCATTCCACATAGTTTATTAATTAAGACACTTCTGTTGTCGTTGAGATTGGGGCACTGCCGAATTATATGGTTGAGATCTGCCACACTGACACTTTGTATCAAGAGCTAACAATAAGTTAATTTTGAAGAGGGAAGCAGCTAATCGCACGTGATCTGCTCGGAGTCTGTTCGTCCATCAAATAGAATCTCTAGAGAATTTTCTACGTGAAAACCATGGTTTAGCAGAAGGATGGTAATAGCTTTTGAAAAATTTTTTACCCTTAAATTCAGATTTCGAGATATTCTGTCTTTCTGTTTCCGTCTTAGCCTGCTTTTTAATGCTATGAGGAAAAATCAGAGAATGGAACCAATATGTCTGGCGAGACATTGGTACATGACGCTTCTTTAGCTAAACTGTTCGCTTTTTCTTTAAAAGTAATATCAATGTGAGAGGGAATCCAGTAAAAGTATAGTTTTTCATTGCCTGATTGAAGAGTAGCGGTTTATAAGCCTTCTAATATTCGAGAATGAATGGGTTAGTATCGATAGTGACTGAGCTCTTAATTAAAGCATTGTTTAGAGCTCATAATTAACTTAATTGTGTTATTCACCACACAAGTTCTTTATCGCGACTCTAGTTTGAAGATTACTAATACCTACGTGACGTTACGTTCTTAAGATCCCAATCTTTTTCTAACCATGCTCTCCAAATGAGCGTGCCTCTAAAATTCTGATGCCCCATATGCTCCATGACGACACGTAACTCTTATTATTAAAAAAGTGAATTCTTGACCTGGCCTAAGGAAGCCTAAAACGAGCTTCCAAAGAACGTGAAAGAAACAGATTAGAAGGTTCAAATGCATTTCATTGAAAGGAATGCAGAAAAATTTCACTGAATCCAGTTGATAACTCAGTCTCAGTCAGAATTGTGGAGGAGTCTTGATAAATTTGCCAATTGCAAATGGCAGAGACGTTTAACGAGAAAACATATTTGCACAGGATATGTTGGAAGACCCGTTCGGCTGCAATTCCAGAGTACAAACTAGCGTGTTCGTGCACACATTCATTTTGGGCGCCTCGTGCATTCCGACGGGATTGATACTGCCATTACTCGTCAACTACGTTGGATATAAATTTTTCCTCGGTGAGTAAAATCGATTAACTGAGAACAGAGTGGAAGAACTGGAAGAACCACAACTACCGACTAGGGCTAAAGTATAAAAATTCAAAGAAATTAGAATGCAACGGATAGGAAAAAGTTTACAATGCGATAATGAGCACTTTTATCCGTATATATTTTATACGTATGTTTAAATATATATTTTAAATTCGTGTATTAAATATATATTTTATACGTGTGTTTAAATCTAGATTCGCATGTTAAATATATATTTTGTACGTGTATTTAAATATAAATTCGTATGTTAAATATATATTCGTATATTAAATATATATTTTATACGTGTGTTTAAAACTTATTCGAATCTCTAAAACACGCAACGCTCTAAGTGCGCAAAATTACTTTGAAAAATTATAAGCTGATCATTTTGATCACTTTGGTAGTTCCAGTGTTAAAATTCTGTCGACAAGAATCGTTTCTTCTTCTTCTTCTTCTTCTTCTTCTTCTTCTTCTTCTTCTTCTTTTTCCTTTTAAATATCGAATAATTTAATCTGTCGTTTCAGTGATAACAGCTTTCGTTCCTGCTGTCGTGACAGCTTGCCTCTTTCTGGTACAAACGTCTACGCAAAACCTGATACTCTCGTGCGCCTACGAATCTGTCACTTCCGTTTGCCTGAGCGTCGTATATTGCCTTTTGGTCGATCTCTATCCGACGAATTTGAGGTAACGCACGATTCTTACTTTCCTTCTTTCTCTTATTCCTGCTACTCGACGAAGATGAAATTATTCTTTCCATTACTGATTTTGTATCGTTGAGTGTATCGTTACGTTTGTGTCGAGATCATGAATTACGTTACAATTCTTGGCGCAAAACGTGGAAAACTCTTGAATCGTGGAAAAGTGACAATTCAATTTAACTTTGAGTTTAGATAGAAGATTAAATCATGTTAAATTATAATTAATTTAACCTCGAGCCGGATCAAATTAATTCAACCTCGAGTTAGATGGAGGAATACGCGAGTAATTACCAAAGTTGCGAACTTGTCTTATCCATTAGACGGGTCTTGAAATTCGCTGAAAAGGTTTCCAAGAATTTCCTCTGTT
Organism: Tetragonisca angustula; assembly: GCA_036937485.2. Classification (NCBI taxonomy): domain Eukaryota; kingdom Metazoa; phylum Arthropoda; class Insecta; order Hymenoptera; family Apidae; genus Tetragonisca; species Tetragonisca angustula. The sequence goes on from JAWNGG020000148.1 coordinate 151,917, forward strand.
ATTTTTCAGGATTTTCTCCTCGCTTTTTTCCTTTTTTTTTTTTTTTTCTTTTTTTTCAATTGAACACAAATTGGACCGAAGTCGCGGCGATATTTAAAATTCGTAGAGTCGGCGAAGAACTGTCTCAGAGTTTTGGCAACTTTTGAAACATCGCCTCGAGGAATTGTATCGCTTTTCAGTTGAATGCACGTAAAGAAAATTGGCCGCGACGAAACGAATTCGATACACGTATATACATACATACATGCTCGTTCTCACTTTCGATTGCATCTTTTTGAAAAAGCGATCGAACAAAAGCTTATCTCTCGCGTATTTATCGATCGCGTGTATAAATATCTCGGCACAGTGTGGAAGCTTATTTTATACCTCGGTTAACCGGTTTATTTATAATCGAAACGAAACTCGAAACGATCGATCTACGTACATATGCACATATCTCGAGTCGGCGTCTCGAGTGTTCTTGCTTTCGATACTCGCGATAAAATACTTATCTCTTCTCTGTTATTACGATAAAATACTTATCTCTTTTCTGTTATAACAATGTAACGGGAATCTTTGATCAAAACAGAAATTACGCTCTGACATTCAAGATTCGTTTCTTTTTTGGATTACGTATGTATTTGTTTCGTAACGTGACAGAAACGAATCGCTAAATTCCAGCGAGTCTGCCTTTGTTTCAGAGCAATGGCATCTGGCTTGTCAGCCTTCATCAGTAGAATTGGCGCCATTAGCGGCACTCTGATGATCGGATACTTGATTGACGATTATTGCACATTGGTAATCGTCATTGTGGCCGCTCAGTTATTCCGTATGTATTCAAATCTCTTCACGCTCTGAACTGGATCTGGAGCAGAGCTAACTGGCGGCTCTCGAGTCCTTGTCCCCTCTCCCCCTCCCCTCCGCCCCTCCTTCTAGTTTGCCGAGTGAGCGCTATCCCCTCCGTTGCGTCGATTCAACGTGGTGGGGAGAGCAGAGTGGGGGCAAAGGCTCGTGGGCCGCCAGTTAGCTCCGGCTTTGATTTGAAGTTATCTCGATACATGTGTTTCGTATCGCCATTTGATTTGTTTGATTCGTCGTGTTGTAACAGCGATAACATTCCGTATTATGCAGTAGACTATCAATTTATTCATATTCGTCCTACTTTCTACAATTTTTCACGCTTGTATTGTTGACACACAGACAGTCTTTTCTCATTCTCTTCGTACGCGTGTTTCAGTTTTCAATGTTCGTTAAATAAAGAATTTTTTATCAACGTGTTTGACTGTAACACACACATGTATATGTATTGCCTGTGTGTCGATGGTGAGATTTAACAGAGAAACTAGCTCGTTAACAATCCGATTGATCGAAATTTAATCATTGAATTTCGTAAGGAAGTTTTATATGCGTTGATAAAAAATTTTTTTTCACAATTGCGTTTTTACGTTGCAGTGAGTGGTTTACTTGCCCTGTTCACGCCGGGACGGAAGAGAACGAAGGCGGCAGACGTCGAGAAATCTTAACGAAAGTATGGATTAGAATAAAGCAAGTAAGACAAATGGAAAAGGAAGAAGAGAAAAAGTTTTTACAGAAACATTTTTATACTTTGTATGATGAAAGAAGCAACCCCAATTTGCTTTTTTCATCGTGAAATTGCATTTCGTTTGGAAGAAAGGAGTATAAGGAAACTGATAACGAGAGGATCTCCTCTTTAACACTAGAAATGTCCAGTCAGCAGAATGATCGAGTAAACAAAGTTGATGGAACCGATGGCAATGAGAATTCTCGGATCAATAGGTGGGTTATAGCGTAATTGCAATTTTCGAGAATCTGGAATGTTTCGCTGCGAATTTCGAGATGTAGTTACATAGTATTTACATAGCAAATTGATTTTTAACCTAACGATACAACGAACGCAAGTACTTACAAATATAATTCCGTTAACGTTATACCGAGTAACTACGTATAACATACTGAAAAAGATATTACTGTTGTACATTAACGCGGGAATAAGTTCAAAGGTTTTAGCTGCCGAAACTTTGGAAACGAGTCGACATTTCCTTAAAATTGCAATTTCGATTGACTTTGATTGTCATTAATAATGATTAATTGTGGTGGTCAACGTGAACGAATATCGTTAAATTCCACAAGAAATGATGAAATACCCTATGATATTGCAACAAAAATTACAACGAGTCTTGCAACGAGTATTTCAAGGAAAGATATTACAGACGAATATGTGCATGTACAGTGTAACGTTACAACAAGGTTAAATTAATTTGTAACTTCACTTTCAAGTATATACGTAGGCCTAGGAGAAGTCAAATGGAAATCATGGTGCTTCTAGTGTTGAAACATTTTCACTCTTCCGTGTGAGTTTCGTTATGTTAGGTATGAAAAAGAATATTATACTTATAAATATATATATATATAGATATAGATATACGTAATATTACAGTTAGAGGAACTTAGAAGAAAAATGTTAGCGTTAAATTTACAGTATTTCTTTCTCATAATGAATTATGTACGCAACGAATGTATGTACTTATCTATACGTCTGTGTATAGAGGCACGATCTTCTAGTTATGAAAGTTATGGTGCCTGTGTACTTTCCGCGTGGCGGAAATACTAGCTAATACTAATCAAGGTCGGAGTTGACACAAACTTGAATAACTTAGTAGGTATATGTACTTATACATGCTATACCTGTACTTTGAGAGAATGCTTGTTGATCGAGTGTATATATTTTTTGCGACGTGACTCATAAATCACAAATATCTGGACACTCGAACGAATACGTAGCAACGAACACACGGCTATTGATAAAACGTGCAATCGTCCGCTTATAAAATCATTAGGTAACAAACTTTTAATTGCTCGTTTAACGTCGAAATTCAATGATTGATCGATAATTGATCATCGATGGTAATCAACCGGTTTTCGTTAGAAAATTATTTTGTTGGAAATTTTGTTCAAAACTTGTGCCATAACTCGTTTTACAGACAGCAATATTTCATTAGATTTAAAAAAAAAAAGGAAGACCGTCTTTACACTAGGTCGTCAACCTGATCGTAAATTTGTATTTGCGCAAACTTTACTATTCTTCTGTTAAAGAACTCTTAGAAGAAAATTGGACCGACTCGACGCGATCACGACTTGCTGCGATAAATTTTCATAAAAGAATCGCTATGCTTCAGATATTTCAGATATTTCTTAGGTGGGTTTACACTCGTACGCTCTGTGCGTGTGTATTTACGTCTTTCAACTTTCCATAATTGCACGAGTACGTGCGTAAAATCCGTGATTTTGATCGCACAATACAGAATGTAGGTACAACGCATTATTTTCTACTTGTGACTTTGTCATTCGAAAACGGGGCTAACTGGCGGCTCGCGGACCGTTGTCCCTAGTTTCGCCCATCGCTGGCGCTACGGCCCCCTCCACTACATTGAATTTCCCCCCACCAAGCAAGTGGAGGGATCGATGCAGTGGAGGGGATAGGCGCAAGGGCCGCCAGCTAGCCCCGGCTCTGACTGCGATCAAGTTTATATCTTTGATTGTCAAATTGCCTTGTGAAAAGTAGGCAGGAGTCCAGATACTTTTGACTTTTGGGTTAGGTTGTGTACTTGCGATTGATACGAAAAATTGCACGCGATTGCTTCGTGTAACGAACGAAATACTCAAAGGATCGAAAGACTAACGACGAAAGTATATACCTATGTACGTACGATGCGTATATGTGTGCGGGATATTTTTCTACGTTTCTAGAATGTCGATGTAATCATCAATCGTACTTATGCGGCAATTCCTTCCGATTAATTCAGAAAGTAGCTACGATAAATTTCTTGTTTAATCGCAGTCTCTGTAACACGTATGCAGCGTATTTGTAATATTCATTCTTCTAATTTCCACGAATCAATTAGTTGAAGCAAAAAATGGCTGTTGTCCCGTTTTTCAAAATTCGAATACACAGGGTACTGTGAGAAGCCACGTGGAAAAAATTTCGAAGACGACTGTTTGCCAATATCGACGACATTAGCAAATTGCAAATTGTACAAGTTGAAGAGTTTTTTAGCATTTCTCGCGGCTTACAGGTGACTCCTTCCAATTTGCAAAATTGGAATTTGTTTTACTATCAAACTTGTTACTGTCACGCAACGATAATTCGCAAATTATACCGATACTGTATACTATATCCGCTAACAATACTTATGCTTCAGTTATACAACTTACATCCAAATCTTCCAAACTTTCCAGTTTCCGACTTTCGTCACTTTTTTGTATCACTATCACGCTCCATGTTGGCTGATGTTTTGCATACCACGTAAATGTTATTTTTCTATCGACGATAGGATGTGCTTTATACACGGACAATTGTTGTTTGAGAGAGTATGTATTTTGAAAACTTTTACACTCGTTCTTAGGTAATTCTCCATACATTTTGAAACGCATTGTATTACGCGCAACGAGAAGAAGATTCCAAACGAATCAGTAGAGATCGACGAATGTATTTAGTATTTGATGTATTAGTTGAAAGGAAGCTGAAGAGGAAGCAAATGCTCAATTGTATAAATATAAACGATAAACGCGACGATCTTTTGTATTGTTAACGCAGTGCTACGACATCGCTTTTCGACGATGCAGTTGCAACGTTGAGAGGCTCACGCGCGATCCATGGGCGTCGATCGTGTGCGGGCATCTTTACGAAAAAACTTAATTTGATCGATCAGTCTCGACATCTACATATGCATATATCTATATATATATATATATGGATTATATAGACTGTATATAAATTTATATGCATAAACACGCAGATGCAAAACGGAATGTCAAACGCAACTGTCCCGTTTGCCGACACAGTTGCGTTTTTATTCTTCTACTCTTCTATTTTTCTATGCACGAGACTTTTATAACATTGTAGACTGTTTATACGCCGGCCATTCAAGTACAATAAAAGACGTACTCTTACCAAATCGATTGAACGTCAACCGTCTGCTAATGTCCCCTTCCTAACGTTTCTACGAAATACAGTTATCATCCGCGTCGTAAACCTGACGAGAAAATTTCATGTCTGATGATAAAACTGCAACGCCAATCGACGTCTCCGGCCCTCTTGATCTTTGTAAGATCGTAATTATATTTCGTGTAAGAGGACTGCAAGGATGATAATTAGCTCTGTCACGTTTCGCTCCGGATTACTGATAACCGGTTTTTTGTTTATTTACCTGATGTCTAAATATTTGGCAAAGATAGTAGGTTACTGTGTTTAGTAGCCGACTAAACAAAATCGTTCGATTCTTATTTATTTATCAAAGCAGGTGAATGATAATTCGTGTCAAATTGGTTGTCACGTTTTTAATCCGACTATTGATACGGTTCTCATTTATTCACTTGATGTCTAAATATTTGGTTTCGAGACAGTAAATTACTGTGTTTATGAACCGGCTAAACAAAATTATCCGATCATTTGTTTATCAAAGTAGGCTGGTGTCAAAATACAACGATAATTGTTGTTGTAGACGTTTTCAAAACTGCACACCTGCTGTCACTTTGAAAGAGATTCAGATTGTTGAAATTGATATTGGTAGACCGTCATTTGAGAGTTGAAGTCAAAAGGCTTGAAATGCGAATGAGAATCTTACATTGTGACGTACATCTCTGATAGAACCTCCAAGGAGAGAAAGGCGATTGAAATGTTAGATTTCCAAACACTGCGAACTTGTATAATGATGTCATCCAGAAACTACAAGGTAATGCACGCGAACAAAGAGAAACTATAAATAAACCTGACGCTGAGAACTGTTTAGATTTATTTAACATTCATTGAAACTATTTATATAGATGAAAAATTACTCAAGGTTAAAAAGTAATGAAAAGTAATTTCATTCAAGTAATAGCAAAAAGTTTTGCATTTTCACCGAATTTCGCTTACGTTTTATTCTTTTTTACATACGCGACAATTATTCTGGGACAATATTTATACAACAAACGTGACGACTAAGACATCTAATTTTCAATCAGGATCAAAAACACCTTGGTATGCTGACCCGATTGAAACGCACCTATTTACAACGTTGTAACACTATGGAATTGGCAAGTGAATTTTAAACCTGCATCTAGAGCGAGGGTTCTCAAAGTGTGGGTCGCGACCCCATACTTTGGCAAAACAAAACAATTCCTGGGCCGAAAGTTAATTCATAAAGCCAGTTTGTCAAAGAATTGTTCTTCGAGTAAATTTTCTTTACGATTTATTATCAGCAAGTGTTTTTACTCGTACCCGTAGTTTATATACCAATGATGGCGAACCTATGACCCACGCAGGCTTTTTGAACGACCCACGCGTTGATTTTTATAAACCTGTCATCACGTATATATAAAAGAATTTTAATTATTTTTCGAGCCCCTCTTCTCAAAAAATGTTAAGAAAATTACAAGTGTCGGTCAGAGCTTAAAAGTGAGAAATAAATGCACAATTGTGTTTTATGGAGGATTTACGACTTGGTTATGTATAAATATAGGTATTTCAGGTGTTAAACGTTATACGAGTTAGTTGTGTCGAAAAAATTTTATATAGCGCTTACGATTAAACAGACGTAACAAACACGCTAAATCCCATTCTCAGAATGGGTAGCCTTGCTGGTTTTTTATATAATAAAAGAGAGAACAGACAATAAAAAATATCAAGAAATTAAGTATATGTGTCTAATGTATAGTGCAGGGGTGACTGGGCACGATGTCATTCCTTTTGTATCAATTTTTTGACGTCGACATTTACTTTTTGCACTCTTCACTTGCAAGAGTAAAAGTTGCAAAACAAAAAGGGAACTTTTTGGAGGATTGTAAAAGTGAGAACCAAAGAAAAGTAGTTTTTAACCATCCTCCCCTCCCCCTTTCCAAGTGACGCCACTGACTTAGTACTAAAAAAAAAATAATGAACAAAATTTGACCTACTTCTCAAAAAAGGTTCGCCGTCACTGCTCTAGACCCAGAATCGTGAGAATATTCACTCGAACGAAATGGAAAGGTTTGAGAAACCCTGATATCTAGAGTGTCTGTTCTGTTTCGTGCAATCGTGTCCCCGATTCGATCCGATCTAGAACGAAGAGAGCAAACCTTACTCATTTGATCATTAGCCACACAAATATATTTATATATATTTACATATTTATATATTTATATAACCGCTACATTGAAATTTCCTCGCCGTGCACGAGCCCCACTTTTTCAGTCTCTGCTGAGCAAATGGAGGGGACGGATGCAGTGGAGGGGGTAACGCTAGCGATCCAGACAAGTAGAGACAAGGGCTCGCGGGCCGCCAGTTAGCCCACTCTGTCTTGGAACGATTGGAACGACTTTAAATTGAACACGAACGAGTCGCGAATTGACAAAGTTTACTATACTGTACTATAGATGAATGACTGTATTAAACCAATACATTGAACTAAATTTTTTGATCACTTGTATATTTGTATTTAACATTTTTATTACTGCTACATTTACATTTCACACAGAATTTTGCGTAAATCTTTCTATTGCGAAACATGCTCCTCGCCATTTGCAGCTCGTAAACCTCGTCTCAAAAAAAAAAAAAAAAAAAAAAAGAAGAAGAAAAGTCTACTCGTTGTACCAAAAATTCTCTATTTTCGCGACAGCGTTTCACCGTCCATACTGCTGTTGTTGACATTGAAAAGAGGCCTAAGTGGCTCGTTGGACCACGTTCATTTTCGTCTCCTTCGCTTCTTCGATCCACCGTATCAACATCAACAAAAACAACACGTTTGGAAAGGCCAACAAAGTCCCCCTTTCTGTCTTTGCGCTTTCGTTCTCTCACGAATTGAAACCGTGAAATCGAATGTTTGGACGATGGAATAATTGGCAATTATTCCGCGGGCGCGTCGATGACGGAAATATTGCGATAGCGGCGCGGATTTTTGGCGCGAACCCATCGACCAGGCCAGCGTGCCAACATAATGGTCGCGCGTGTGCACGATATACAAACTTAAGGAAAATTACAGGCCCGCTTTGTCGATCCGCGATTTACACGCTTAGTTTCGTTTTTATACCTGACGCGGCCATTGCTTCTCCGCGCGAAGAGTTCCACCATCTTCTTGTTCGTTTTCCCTTCGACACGATACTACACGATACTACACGCATGCACGCATCTTGGACGTCTGCGTTCACTTCGTGTTACGAGGAGAGGGAATAACGCAACGATTTCGCATTATCACGGTAATTAATTTCGACAATGCGTGATACGCGTATGTAGTTTTGTGCTGCACATTTGTCTTTTTTTTTTTTTTTTTTTTCTTTTTTTTTAGTACGTAAGCTTGTGGATTTGATAGTATGTAGATACGTGAGAGGAGAAGAATTCCACTCGGTGAATTCACTGACTCGAAAACGAGGTACACGAGATACAGGTAGAACAGATGTAGAAGAGAGGATTTTATTGTAAATTTACAGAGATTTGAGAGTTTAAGAGTTTAGGAGTTTTTAAGAGTTTAAGAGTTTAAGAGCTCGAGATTTTAAGAGTTTAAGAGTTTAAAAGCGTAAAATTTCAAGAGTTGAAAAAGTTTAAGAGCTCAAGAGCTCAAGAGTTTAAGAGTTTGCTGAACAAATACAGAGTTTGTTGTAGAAATTAAATTTGACGGAACTGTACTGCGTTAAACATCTCTTTTGGAGAAGAGGCACTTGTATTTCAAATTTCTTACAGAAATGTAAAAATGTAACAGACACGCAGAACGAAGCACCGTTTTCATTATCCCTTTCATTGCCGTTTTTTACTTTTTAACATATCGTAAATTTACGCGAATTGAAATTTCTCTCAATCAAAATCGAAACTTTTTATCTTACTTTACTGTTTTATCTTACTTTAAAGCGCGATAATTGATGGAATTTTTAACGAGTATAAACATTGTCGAAGATAGTCGATCGTAGGATTACAGATCGTAATTCTCGCGACAGATAAAACTGTTTCCTGCTTTTTAGACTCGATAAGAATGTAATTGATTCGGAAAAAAGAAAAACAGGTGAGCGTGTTCGTCTGCTAATAATAGAAATATTAATTTCAACGTCGTTTCTACTAAATGGATAAATTTGTCAAGACTCGAGAGATCGGACCAGCTTTCCCGTACTTTCGCGGAGGAAAATCGCTTCGATCCGATTTTTTGGATCGTTTTCTCGGCGACAACATGCGCACGTGCATCTGACAAAAACAGACGTTGATTACGTTGAAATCGTCGTCCTGATTACATAACCCGAGAGTCTTGGCCACCGTCCCGAGACAAATGGCCACAGTTTTCATTCACTCGCCGGTTGGCCGCGATAATCAAGTCAACAAATCGGCCGCGAGTTTAATTCCGTCGTGAGTATGTTGTTCTCGCAGCAACGAAAAGAAAAGAAAAAAAAAAAAAAAAAAAAAAAGAACAGTCGAAGAAAACTCGAAAAGACGAGTTACGAACGACAAGGATGATGGCTGATTTTCGAGGGAAAATGTCAAAGTTGACAATGCGAGAAGTGGGAATTGTCACCGTTCCAATTTCGTTATCTCCGTTTCAACACCGTTCTCTTCTTTCTTCGATTCTTTTCTTTTTTCCTTTTTTTCCTTTTTTTTTGGTACAAATCGTACCAAACCGCGAATTTTTTGTCTTTTCCTTTCGAAGAGAGAACACACGTTACACTTCGGGCACACCCAAGAAGGTGATGTTCGATTTCCGATTTTTATCGTTTGAGGGGGTATTCTAGTGTGAAGTGCGTGCTTTTTCTAACTTTGTTAGGGAACTTTTGGCAAAGAAACTATCGCACCTTTTGCAGTCAAATTGACAAGGTTTATTTGTACGTGTTTCAACGACGTTTTGAAATTTTTTGGGACAGAAAACGTTAAAATTAGTGGCACTGCATACTCTGAAACATAGCCGCTTTCAAAAAAGGTGTCCACGATTCCGGCCATTCTGCTTGTCGGAAATGGAAAAACGTGAGAGTTCCTTTAATTGGTATGAGTTTGGCTGTAGCAAGTACCAGAAAGAAAAGAAAAAGGTCGGCAATTAAAAAAGTGGCGATGCTTTGAAGTTTGATTATCGATTTTGGCCTAAAAAGATATAAAAAATAAAATTTTTCGATTGATTCTGGTAGGGGCTGTATAATTACACGCGTACTAAATGCGTACTTAAAATTTTGAGTCAGTTGGTCACGTAGATTTCGAGATATCATGAACACCGTCCTGAAAAACATAGTTACCAGAAAAATTAAATAAAGTTTAGTATTTGCGGTAAGAATGACGCTGGTCGTCGCATCCTTCAAACAACCGTAACTTCCTTAATTTTAGGAGTTGGTAGAGATGTATTTTTGAAGCTATGTCCCTTAAGAACATGCAAAAAAAAAAAAAAAAAAAGAATCGCGGTTTTTTTCAAAAGTTCGCACTAGAATACCTCCTTGAGGCAATTTTTAGCTTCTCGTTGTTAAAAATTACAATCGGGGATCCCCGATTGCGAAAAATTCACTCGTAAATATATACACACGTATGTAGATTCACCTACTTTCGGCTGTTACCGTGATCGGATCAGTGACACCCTGTCTACGTAAGATACACATACGTATGTACACACAATGAGTGGAATGACACAAGTGTTACACAATATCGTACGAGAGACGATTTAAAAATAACAAATACGTATCAACGATTGCCACTTGACCAATATCTCGATTGTTCCTGCCACTCCATTCCCAAAACAACAATTTCTTCTCGAGTGTACGTATCGACGAGTGAACTCGAACTTGACAAGTTTTTTTTTCTTGACACGTCTCGAGCGAACGGCCTTCGTTTATCAAAAACGAGAACGAGTTCGTTCGTTTCTGTCTATCGAACCGAATGGATACATATCGTACCTACGTACATACACTGCTCCGTCAAAGTATTCAAAACAAATGATACAATTGATACAATGGAAATGGACACAGAATCTCTAGGACGACAGATACTTAAAAATTCTTTAGGTAGGTTCTGTATATAGGTTAATTTCGAATTAAAATCGAACAATTTGGAAGAGAATGATTTTATAGGGTGTTTCGTTGTGGGACGAAACCACTTCAGCAGCTGACGAATTGTACGCCTAAAAATAATGTAAAAAAAATCATATAAACATGTCCTATCTGTCTTCGTTTATCAGATATAATGAATTTTATAAACAGAGCAAACTCTAGTAAGCTAGTTTTACCAGGGATGGTACATTCAATTTTCACAATAATCATAATTGGGTTGTTGTGCATTCAAGACATCAACGCCAGTTTAGTTTAAACGTATGGGCCGGAATAATTGATAAATTTTTAATCGGATGGGAAACTAACAGGCACAAAGTACGTTGATTTTTTTCAGCACGCCTTTACGCGAAATGTTAGAGGAAGAGTTCCAGTCGATGTTAGACTTTGTACACGCGGTTTGTGCATGATGGAGCTCCGCCGCATTTCAGCCGAGTGGCTGGGCAATTTTTAACTCAGCACTTTGCAAATAAATGAATCGGTCGTGGAGGTCCTATTGCATGGCCTGCTCGTTCTCCGGACTTGAATCCATTAGATTTTCACTTGTGCGGACATTTAAAATCTATCGTATAGGCAACGTCGATTGAACATGCTGAAACACTACGAAATTGAACGGAGCAATGCTTCCGACAAATTCGAGAAACACCAGAAACGATAGAGAGAGTAACCAGACGAATGACAAGACGCGTGCAGGCTTCTCTTCAAATGCATGTTCGTTTCGAGCATCTTTTGCTAAAAAAGTAATTAAAACAGAGAATTCATTATGTCTCATAAACGAAGACAGATGGAATATATATTTATCTGACTTTTTTTCATTATTTTTGGGCGTACAATCAGCACCCGAAGTGGGTCCCACAAGTTACGAAACACCCCGTACAAGCGCGCGTCAAAGATATACAGTCCACAACGCAAAACATTCTCAGATCTCGATTTGTGCCGCTCGACACGCGCGTGAACAAATATTATGGAGATTTTTGTGTCCATGTTCATTGTACGTATTGTACATCATGTTTTAAATACTTTCGTTAGCGTATGTATTTCAGCTCGATAACAGTCTGAACGAATCTCTCCAATTCGAGGACTTTACCCGGGACAATCTGGCGATAACGATCTCAATTTTTTTCTTTTTTTTTTTTTTTTTTTTTTTTTTGTGAAAACAAAGTATAAATCATCAAGTTCGCGAATGACGAGAATACTGAAAGCTCGACTTTCCAAATTTATAAATTGCTAACTAAAACTGAAACTAAAACTAAAATTGAGTCCAAGTGAAATACAGATTCGGTAGTTTGCTCTCACATTAGCAAACGATGTGGAAGATAAATTTGATTAAAGAGACCAACTTTTAGAAAAAAAGGGAATTTGTGTTTCATTTCATTAGCTTGCTAAAACTAAAATTGAGTTCAAGTGATATACAGATTCGGTAGTTTGCTCTCACATTAGCAATCGATGTGGAAGATAAAATTTGATTAAAGAGACCAACTTTTAGAAAAAAAGGGAATTTGTGTTTCATTTCATTAGCTTGCTAAAACTAAAATTGAGTTCAAGTGATATACAGATTCGGTAGTTTGCTCTCACATTAGCAATCGATGTGGAAGATAAAATTTGATTAAAGAGACCAACTTTTAGAAAAAAAGGGAATTTGTGTTTCACTTCATTAGCTAACTAAAACTCGACAGCGTCACGTGGTCGAATAGAATCGTTTTGAATAGTTTTTGCGAAATTTCGTTTTCGGATCAGGTTGTTACGTAACTATATCGAGACACATGATACGTGTGATATTCGTTTCCACGCGACAAACGCCATAAATAGTTTTAATCCCGGCGTGAAATACAGCATTAAATCAAAGCTGTGCGAAGTACCATTGGACAAGAAAGAGTGCAAAGTAATCGTATATATATACATACATATGTAATGCTTCAAGGGTGATATATACGACAGGTTGCCAGCGTGACAAACACGTTAATTCGCCTAACACCTAGCCGAATCTCGCGACTGCAAACATTTTGTTGAACTATTGCAAATCTTGCTGTTTGGACAAAATCGCGCGTACAGACCCTGAAGATATTGTTGTTTGCCGTTTTTACCGTTGTAAATAACGATTCATCCTGCCATGCGTGCGAGATCTCTCGCCTGTTGCGTGCATCGATCCTCTGTTTCAAGAGAAAATCAATTTTTTAAAACACGTTTGGTTGGCCAAAAAGTTGTCGTGCCATCTCTTTGAAAAAACACAGACGGACGGCACGTTGTGTAGTGTTTCGAATCTTACAATTCTTCAGACGACATTGTCCTACTTCGAAGTGGTATGTTTGTCTCGTCTTTCAACGACGCAAGGGGCTACGCGAGTCGCGCCTGTGGGAAAAGCACACACAACTGTCGAACGATTAGTAATCTCCGACTCTCGAAATCTCCAATTACCGAAGTAAACCACTTTGTATCGCGCAATATCTGTAGGAGTGCAAAGCGGTAGCTCGTTGGTGTCGTAAATCTGAACTTTGAAGCCTCCTAGAACAACCGATTACAACCAACTGTAACCGATCGCAACCGACTACAACCGATTATGTACAACGCGAGGAGTGAACGAGTCGAGGTGGAACGTTTCGTCAAATTATTATTATTATTATTATTATCCATTATCCGTTTAGGATCGACGAAATTTGGCAAATGTTGAAATGCAATATGGTACATTCACGCGTGTTTTTTTTATCGTCAGGTAGAAATTAATTATACTGGGCGAGTGTCTCGTAACGTGACGACATCCAAATGACTCATAAAATATTTGTCGTACGAGAAAATGTTTCAAATGGAAGTTGCATACTGTAATCAGTTGTATGTTACTTTTACTATTTCATCAAGGTATAAAGCTCACGTTCAGTTTCTTAAATGGAATAGTTAATATTTCTTCCCGAGTTTGGACAGAGCGTTGTAATACGTAGGTATTACACGAAATGGCGTCTAAAACACACATAGTTATTGAGATTGACGGTTTTTTCTGATACAACGTAAAAAGATATTTTTAAATAAAAATAAAATTAAATATAATTTTAAAATATAAAATATATTACAAATTATTATAATCGATTTCATACTATAATTTTTACAATATATTATAAATTATATTATTTTATATTATAAAAATTATAATATAATATAATATAAAATTACAATTACAACAATTTATAATACGTTTTGCTATATATATAATATAATTTTAAAATATAATAGTAGATAATAAAATAATTTTATATTGCAAAAGTTACAATATAAAATTAACGTTACAATTCTAATAATTTACACATATGTTTAAACATATTACAACCAGGGCAAAGCGAGTAATCAATTTATTATTGTACACGATTTGGTCACGCGTATCCCAGTTGCCAGCTACGCTTAGGGTTGGAGAAAAAAGAAGAAAAGTAAAAAAATTGAGAGTAGGTCGAAGTTGGCAGCAAAAATTTTACATACGTGATGAAGCAAAAGTCGTAAGAGTAAACCAGCTAACCATTTTAATCTAAAGCAATTAAAGGAACGCCAAGTTGATACCTGTTTCAACTGTCTTATCGAGCAGAATGTCGCGCGATCATCGTGGCGGGAACAATTATATTGCAAAAATTCCTCTAAACGCAACGTCTACGCGTGCATACGCGCATACACGTGCAATTGTATGCGTTGGTAGTGACTTTGTGCGAAGGAAACGTTTTAAAAACCTCTCTTTCTCCTTTATTGCGTGCAATTGTCGAAGATGAAAACTTTCAGGTTTCTTTCCTGGCGGATAAAGCGGTGGGGGAGGAACAAAGAGCGAGATATGTACTATGTCGGACAGGTAGGAGATGGGGGGAGAGAGAGAGAGAGTGCTTTGTATCTTATCTGAAGAGAAGACCAACAACCAAAACGAGAGGAGACACATATATGCCGAGGAGCGATCGATTTTTTGGACAGTCGTTTCCTTGACTCTCCGCCGAGTCAGTCGTGTTGTTTTGAACAGGTCGCGGACAATCGGTCACGAAGATCCCTAGTGAAATGTTTTGTCGTTTCTTTCGTTCCAGAAACTAGCAGAAATTTTCGTCGGAGAAATCCGCATTGATCGTTCGATCGAAAGAAACAAAAGGAAAGGAAAGGAAAGGAAAAGAAAAGGAAAGGAAAGGAAAGGAAAGAGGAGAAGAGAAGAAAAGAGGAGAGAAGCGAAGGGAAAAAGTTAAAAGTAAAGGGAGGAGGAAGAAGTTTGAAAAGAAGAGGAACAGAGTTCGTCCCTCGGTGGAAAAGAAAAGAGGAAAAAAAGTAAAAGAAAAAGGGCATCGTCGATATTCGCCCGGGGCGATAAAAACGGCGATCAAATACCACCGAGTGTTCACCAATGAGCGTGGCGTACGGTGGTTGCAGGCGAGGACAAAACCGTGGAACACGCACGAGGAACAGAGGGTGCTGCACTTTGGCGACCGGGGTCCCCCACAGTCCCGAATTCTCACCGACGCCACCTGACTTTATCACCTCGCGCGAGACCGACCAGCATCTTCGCCACGTAATCCTCAATCATGGGTACATTTTCCACCGAATACTTCCAAATATCCGCGACGCCGACACGATTTATTATACATTCACTATCGATCCTACATAAACTATTTTCGATCCCTTGCAGATTAATAGGGGGTATTCTAGTGTGAGTTTTTGAAAAAAAATCACGATTCTTTCCTTTTCTTTTTTTTTGTTGAAAAATTCTTAAAGGACATAGTTTCAAAAATAAATCTCTGTAACCATACGTGTGGACTCTTAAAATTAACAAAGTTATAGTTGTTTGAAGGACAACCATTGTTACCGTAAATATTAAACTTTAAAGGCAACTTTTTCTGGAAACTATGTGTTTCAGGACGGTGTCCACGATATCTCGAAATTTACTTGACCAATTGACTCAAAATTTCAAGTACACGCGTGACTATATAGCCCCTACCAGAATCAACCGAAAAATTTTATTTTTTATATCTTTTTAGGCCTCCAAAGTTTAACAAAAACATGCAAAAATCGACAATCGAACTTCAAAGTGTCGCCACTTTTTTAATTGCCGACTTTTTTCTTTTGTTCTGGTACCTGCTGCAGCCAAATCCATACTAATTAAGAAACTATCCTTTTTTTTTATTTTAGAATGACCGGAATCATGGACAACATTTTTCCAAAATTGACCATGTTTGAGAGTACGCCATTAATTTTAACTGTTTTTGTCCCAAAAAGTTTCGAAACGTCGTTTGAAACACGTGCAAATAATCCTTGTCGATTTGACCGCGAAAAGGTGTAACAGTTCCAAACAAAGTTAAAAAACCTGCACTTCACGCTAGAATACTTAAATCTACAAGTTTCGTAGATCCATGTATAATCCGTCGATATGATCCGCGTATTATAGAACAGATGGATCGGTATCTGTTAATACTATCGATACATTGTACATTTGCTATCGTTGTTTTTTGCCACTGCGATATCATCGTCGCCGATCGATATCGTTGTTGCTATTAATATAAAATCACTCGATCAAACGTGTCGAATTCGCTTCGATCGTTTCGATTTGCGCTCGCTGTGATAAAAATAACAAACTAATTGATGTATCAGCGAGGAGCCACGTGTCTGGCAATGGAATTCCCGAGCTGTCGCCGATTTTTACGTATTATTTATAGATCTCCATCGAAGAAACGTTGAACAAACACTCCGCCTTTCTTTCCCGTTTTCGATCTTTCCCTCGGTATTTTTTTAATTCTTTGGAAATTTATTTCGGGATTTGTACGCGACGATGTTGGATACTACGTATACTACAGAAATTACAATTTTTCATGCCACGCGGTACGCTAGGAGAGATACATGGTATTCGAAAATCGCAACGATCAGATTTTACATAGAAATATGATGCTGCGACCATTGTCGAAGTAACTTTTGAAAGTATTAAACAGTATTATATATTTTGCAAGTATTATGTATAGTTGGCAATCTCTGTCAAAGTAACATTCAATCGATCAATCGCGTTGTACGAGACGCTACATTTATTCGCGAGATGAGATTTTTTTTTTCCCCACGAGGTATCCGCGATCGTAGGAATAAAATGAAAATCTTGCAAGAAGATTCTGTTGCAAATAGGTTCCTCCATTGGGATATCAATTTTTGCATCGTCGTCGAGATAGCAAGTTCGAATTGTAAATAAAAATATGAATCAGAATTGTTCCAAAAAAAAGAAAAGAAAAAAAAACAGAAAGAAAGAAAGAAAGGAAGAAAGAGAAAAGGAAATCGTTGCAATATACCGGGTGATTCGCGCGACACTGTTATTTGGCAGAGATTGCCACAACTGTATTTCAAAAGTTACTTCGACGATGGTCGCACTATCAATTCTCTGTATAAAATCTGATCGTTTTCAGAAAGTTGCGATTTTCGTGCTTTTTTTTTTTTATACGTGGAGGAAATCTTGCACAAGACACCCAGCCCATGTTACGGAGCTGGGTAGTGTTGGATTCCTACCGACTAAAACCTCCACGGTGGCCTGCATCGTGTACCGACGTATGTATCTCCTAGCGTACCCTACACGGTATGAAAGATCGTAACTTTTGCATATTTCGTATCGTCTGATTGACGGTAAAAATTCCATGGCAAACACGTGCCCGAAACAGATGAAACAACGCTGATATACTATCTCGGCGCGTATAACGATAGAAAACAAGAGGCGTTTCAAGACGATAATAAATCTTTTGGTTTTTTGACAGGGCTCGACTTCTTGGCAGACGGAGGTGCCGATTTCGAGCATGCAATCACCGTAACAGGTAAATCCCCGCCGTCTTGCACGGTAACACGCTAATACACGGATGCACCCGCGTTATTGTCTCGTGATATAAGAAAGAGTTATTAATCATCGAGTTGTTGAAAGCTCGGTCATAAATACGCACATTCGATCTTGATTAACATATCACCGTCACACGAAAACAAGTCTGTCTGATCTCTAGTCTCTCTCTCTCTCTGTCGGTAATATTCTGTTGCGAAATCCACAAACGATGGATTACTGCTTCTCATTGTCAAATTATTACGACTCGAACCGAAAGCTAACTTAACTTCTCGTTGAATTTTCCGTCTGCTGAATTTAATTACAATTTAATTTAATCCCTTGATGCTTTGATCCTACTTCTGAGTCAGCTGATTCAAGCCTATTGTGCTACTAGTTGTACTTACCTGATACTACCTCGTACAAAATGATTCTCACGATATCGTTAAAATACACTGTGCGCATACGTATCCGCTACATTGATAGTGGACATTGATAGTTGATAATTCTAGCATCAATCGCTGATGGCACAGTTCAATGACGAGATCGTAAAATACAAAGATGAAGTTGAAGGAGAGTCCGTGTTTTGTTTCCCCCAATTTCTTCGTGTCGACAGCAGAGAAAAGCTTTAGGGCTAACTGGCGGCCCTCGAGCCCTCCTGATTGCTAGCGCTTCCCCCTCCATTGCATCGATTCAATGCAGTGGAGTGGGGCAAGGGCTCGCAGGCCGCCAGTCAGCTGCTCGAGATCAAGTATCATATTGAACACACCTGATTGTTTCGTCTGGACGAAAGAAACACGAGAGGAAAGATTGAATTCAAAATTCAAAGACACGATTGTTGTCTGATGCGTTGAAAAGATACCCCTGGCTCGATCTGTATGACCAAAATTGTGTAAACATTTGTCCAAAGTGTTTTCGAGAAAAAGAACAAAGTAAATTAGATCTTCGAACTAACAACCGAATTAATCATTTCGCAAGATACTGACACTTCCATACACACCAGAAAGTCAACAAGAAATTCTTTTCTTTCCTTTTGTAATAACAACGAAGCACCCGTATGATGAAACGGTCGTAAAAAAATTTTAATACGCGTGTTTGACTGTGTGCGACACGCGAGTCTCAAACCGTAAATTATTCGCCAAAATAGGCTTACTTGGAGCCAGATGTAATCGTAACGTTAAAATTACGTGCCGTAAAACCTTGCAAACAATCGCCTTATCATTCGTACTGTCATCATGAACGCGCATAAGAGAGAGAGAGAGAGAGAGAGAGAGAGAGAGAGAGAGAGAGAGAGAGAAGGAATGAAAGACATTTTCAGCGGGTATTTGTTGACTCTTGAAAGATTTACAACGAGGGGGAGGGGAGGGGGGGCTTAGAGCGTGAGTCAGAGATCAGCAAATTTCTTAATTGCAACGATAAAACGATCAAATAATATTTCTCCCTTGCAATTTCTTCAAGCTCTGAACAAACATTTACGAGATTGTATTTTACTTGGTCAGGATACGGGAAGTTTCATTACATGCTGATGACAATTTGCGGTTTAATTTATATGGACACCGCCATTGGGGTTACGATACTTTCGTTCGTGTTACCAGCAGCACAATGCGACCTGGAAATGGATTCCACTGCGAAGGGCTGGCTGACAGCGGCTCCGATGCTGGGTGAGATTTTTAAAAAGCCAATCTGTTTTCTGCCAAGTCTGTCTCGATTTCCTTTTCTTTTTTCGTTTGAAAAATTTACAACTCTCTAGAGCAGCGGTTTCCTAACCTTTTTTCTCTCCCGTACCCCTTGAACGGACTTTTCATTTGCGAGTAGTGGTCCCTCCTCTCGTAAATCTCCCACCCATCTCTTGAAAAAGTTTGTCTTTTTTTTTTTTTTTTTTTGATTTTCTTAGGTCAGCTAAATCAAACAACTATGTAATTTATTCGAAGGAAACAGAAATTTCTTCTTTGGTGGAAAATGGTTTCAGAATGATTAATTTTTAAATCTCGTTTTCTGTTTCCGCAGGAAAGGAAATGTTTTATCGCGGTGTTTTCAATCTCGATTGGTTAATTGCCTTTCCAGAAAATGATTGATAAAATTTAATACAAATTTTTATCGAACGAGACTCTTCAAACAGACGTAATACATAAATAAACGAGCTCTTAAAGCACGAGGGGAGCACGTTGATTAGATTTATTGTTATAACTACACTTTAAGAAAAATATCTGTTCGTCGAATGAATGAAACTGTCTGACTCATATCGCGCTCTTCTACTCGAACCTTTATCGCCAAGCGCTTCAAATCGAAATCGAGTGCCACTTTTAATTTTGCGTAATTCTTTCGCCAGTACCTTACCTACACCATGAACAAAAATTGAACTATCAATTGGTCAATAAGACCAAATGTCTGGCCAAATGGAAACTTTGGAAACTTGAAAAATCGAAAGCCATGCATTTCTTTCAAGTTCATCCTAATGGAATAATTACAATTATATTTACTCACGATTATACTATTATATAATTATAATTGTAATTATACATATAATTATATTTAATTATAAATAATATTAATATAAATATTATATGTAATTATATAACTATAAATAATATTAATATAAATATTATATGCAATTATATAGCTATAAATAATATTAATATAAATATTACGTGCAATTATACAACTATAAGTAATATTAATATAAATATTATGTGCAATTATACAACTATAAATAGTATTAGTATAAATATTACACGCAATTATACAACTATAAATAATATTAATATAAGTATTATGTGCAATTATACAACTATAAATAATATTAATATAAATATTATATGTAATTACATAATTGTAATTGCAATTTTATAATAATTTTGCAATTTTATAATTATATAATTATAATTGTAATTTTATAATTAAATACGATTATACTTAATTACAAATAATATTAATATAAATATTATATACAATTATACAACTATAAATGATATTAATATAAATATCATATGCAATTACACAACTATAAATAACATTAATATAAATATTATATGTAATATTATATAATTGTAATTGTAATTTTATAATAACTTTGCAATTTTATAATTATATAATTACAACTGTAATTTTATGTATTATGTATTATTATATACAGGGATGGTGATTGGTTCTTACATATGGGGGTGCCTGGCTGATACCAAAGGAAGGAAAGTCGTGTTAATCGCTACTTTATTAATGGACGGCCTCGTAGGCGTCGTTTCCTCCTTTGTCCAATATTTCTCGATCTTCCTGGTGTTCCGTTTCTTGAACGGATTTGCGTAAGTATACACGCGTGTGTACTCTCTCTCTCTCTCTCTCTCTCACGCGTGCCTGTTCCTTCGTTATCGTATCCAACTCGTCCTTAGACGTTTCTTTACTTTACTTTTCTTTTTTCTGTTTCCCCGTTTCTGTTTTTATCTTGATCGTTTCGTTTTATTTTATACATACAGCGTTACGGGAGCTATGGGAATTTGTTTTCCGTATTTAGGGGAATTTCAGCCGACAAAGTATCGCGAGAGATGCCTTTGTTGGATGGAAATGTTCTGGACAGTCGGAGTCATAGTGCTGCCACGTAAGTTTCATTTTCTGCTTTCTCCGTCGAAATGTTTCCAAGGCGAATGTCCCAGAGAGGACGTCGCGGACATGATTCAAATTCGAAAGCTCGATCGGTTTAACTTCATTTGCCAGATATCGATCGAGACATTTAACTAACAATTGAAATACGGAAGACTCGCGTATTTTTCGTGAACTGAATTCAAATCAAAAGGTCAACAGACCAGCTGTTGCATATTTGTTTCGTGCGAATATCTATCTATTAATATTAATGTCTTTCAACAGTTACGTTTTGTACAGATAGGGTTGAAAGCATCAGAATATAATTCAAATTATACTGATTTCCTTGCTAATATAAGCGATATGTACTTGTATGTGCGGTAACAAGTATATCGTTTTGACATCGGGAGTAAAATGAAAAGTGTATCGTGTATATCTATCTGATTAAATAACAAGTGTTCAACGTAATATAACCCGTAATATAACCAGTAACGTGACATGGGTCGTGGAAGAAAAATTGGACCATTAATTTGAACTTAAACTCGAACTCGAATTTGAATTGAAATTGAAATTCGAGTCTGCGCTTGAATCTGAAATCTGAATCGCTTTACTAACTGGCTCTCCTTCTTTCCGTGTTTTTATTATCCAGTGATCGCGTGGCTGATCATACCGATGAATTTCATGTACGTCTCGGACACGTTTTACTTCAAGTCGTGGAATCTCTTCGTGGCGCTGTGCGCCCTACCCTCGATAATGTTGGGTCTGTGGCTGTTCGCGTTCCCAGAGAGTCCGAAATTTCTCTTGGAATGCGGGGAAACGGAGGCCGCCCTCGAGGTATTTAAATGGATCTACGCGCAGAACACTGGCCAAGACCCCGACTCTTACCCGGTAAACCACCCTTACTTTTCCATTTCGCTTATTTCTCCGATCGCCGAGATTAATTGCACGGAATTCGAATTTCAAACATTTGCTTTTGCTCGTTAGAGATGAATTGTTACAAACGTGGCACGTAAGTCCGCAGCTTGGTATAAGTCTAGCATTGGAAATATTCGTCGGCGCTCGATCGAAAATCTGTTGATTTAAGCCTCTTTCCATTTAAAGGTGAAGACGTTGCAAGAGAAAACGAAAGACAAGAGCACCAGGTCGTTGAAGTTGCACAAACGAAAGGACCTAAAGGTACTTTTGAAGGAAGTACGAGACCTAACGACCGCTCTCTATAAATCACCGTACCTAAGAAACACACTGCTCGCTTGCGGAATTCAATTTGGCCTTACCAGCAGTTACTACACCCTCATGGTTTGGTTTCCAGAATTATTCACCAGGTACGTACATTCACATACGTACGTACTTTCAGCGCGATTGCTTTTCACTCGCTCCTTTTCATTAACAGATGTACACAGAGAAAATAAATTTCACAGTTTGGATGAAGGAGATTAAATTTTCTTTTAAATTTTGATTATTACCTAGATCAAAGCCGGCTAACTGGCGGTCCCTGGGCGGGTCCTTGCCCCCACTTTCCTGATCGCTAACACTACCCCCACCACTGCAACGATTCAATGTAGTGGGGAGATCGATGCAGTGGAGGGGGTGGTACTAGCGATCAGCTAATGTAAGACCTAAAATGTACGTACGTACATAAATCGCATAGGTAGAAACAGCACAAATTTAACGAAGCGATTTCAAAATAAACAGCTTGTTAATAATTAAGTAATCAGTAAGAAAAAAAATTGTGTAGGTCCAAACACGGCGATGACAAAAGACTAAGATTAATCTCTCGCTATACTTGCACGCTCTCACGATTCGCTACTTTTTGTAATTCCACACAAGGCCGTATATCCCCTCGTCTGCGCCGAAATATTACCCTCAAAACTTCCGTCTTCGTCACGTATATATGCACACAATCATACTGTCATATTTTACTGTGTCCTAAGACTAGCGCGGCCAAAACAAACAGTCCCAAGGCCGTGACAATCTTCACGAGATTGATTTGACTCGCTAGAGACTTCCTCGATCCCCGCGGATAGTTGATTGTACGATCGATCAAATAAGATTGAATATTCGAATGTTTCGTTGTTTAAATAGGTTCGAGCAATTTGAACACGAGAATCCTGGCGAAACCACGTCGGTTTGCATAGTGTCGGCCTTACCAAACAACGGAACCGTAGTCGACGCTTACGGATGCGACACGGTAATAGCGCCTTCCGTTTATCTGCACACGGTGTACATAGGACTCGCCTGTATCCCTGGCTCTATCATTCTACCGATTTTCGTACACAAACTCGGCGCCAAATTCTTTTTGAGTAAGTATATGGTATCTACACTTACTTGTTACGCGCGTTTGTGTAATTAAGTGCCCACTTACTACTTACTATGTACATATACCGCTAAGCAGCTAAGAATAATAAAGAATAATTTCTTGTTTCTGGTTTTGTCATATATCGTTGAATGAACTTTGGTATAAAATTAAGACACGTATGTACGTGTGTATGTTAGTTGGGATGCAACGCAATGGAAACGATTTATGCACTTGGTTTAGATTTAATTGGAAAGAAAGTCTCCCCAGTGACGCTATAGTCGAAACCGAGCCCATTGTACGGGATGGAAAGAAAAGTTTGTCCGTGGCTATCATAAATGAAATTTACATCTTCGATTTGATGAAAATACATATGAAGAACCTGCAAGATCAATTTTATCAAATCGAAGATGTAAAATTCATCTGTGATAGCCACGAACTTTTCTTTCCACCCTGTACATACAGTCTACAGTGGGGTGTAAAATTGACTCGATAACAAAAATTTTTGAGAAAAATATTTTTTATTGTTAAATAAAGTATAAAAACATGAAAATAAACTTGACTATTTGATTCTTTGTAGTTTTAGGAAACTGAAGCCATTTTTTAACTCTCAGGATTAATTAGGTTTTTTCCTGGCTGAAAAAATTAAAAAAAATCAATTTGAATCAATTTTGCACCAGAATTTTTTCATAGTCAGATTTACAAGCTTCATTCAGTACTTTAATATTTCGTCTATAAGCCATTTGCTTGGATAACAGCTCTAATACGTCTTGGCACACTTTCAAACAGTCTTGAGCAGAAATCAGGTGGCATTTGATTCCACTGTTTTATAACACGAGCATGTAGTTCCACTACTGAGCTAGCAGGAGATTTGTACGCGTCTAGAATTTTCTTTTCAATATACCCCATGGATTCTCGATGGGGTTTAGGTTGGGGCTTCGTGCAGGCCAGTCTAAGATCGGAAATGCCTGAGTAGTCAGCTAATTAGTTACGCTTTTCGCTGTATGTTTGAAAACGATTTCATGTTGAAAAACGATTTCTTCTACAGCGAAGGGCATATCTTGCATACAATTTGGCTAATGTTCTTTTAAAATGTCTTTATACATATATCGATTCATAATCCCCGCAAGTAAGTTTGTGCAATGGGTCAACACCATCTCCCGTTATACACCCCCACAACATATGTGTGCATATATGTATATACGTACATATGTATTTTTTTTTACAGCGAAGGGCATATCTCGTCTACAATTTAGCAAGTTTGTTCTTTTAAAATGTCTTTATACATATACTGATTTATACTCCCTTCAATTTTGTGCAATGGGCCAACATCATCTCCCATCATACACCCCCACAACATATGTATGCATATGCGTATATACGTATATATGGATACATATGGCGTAGGGGTGTATGACGGCAGATGGTGTTGACCCATTGCACAAAATTGAAGGGATTATGAATCAATATATGTATAAAGACATTTTAAAAGAACATTGGCCAAATTGTATGCAAGATATGCCCTTCGCTGTAGAAAAAATCGTTTTCAAACATACAGGGAAAAGCGTAACTAATTAGCTGACTACTCTGGCATTTCCGATCTTAGACTGGCCTGCACGAAGCCCCAACCCAAACCCCATCGAGAATCCATGGGGTATATTGAAAAAAAAATTCCAGACGAATACAAATCTCCTCCTAACTCGATAGTGGAACTACATGCTCGTGTTATGGAACAGTGGAATCAAATGCCACCTGATTTCTGCTCAAGACTGTTTGAAAGTGTGCCAAGACGTATTAGAGCCATTATCCAAGCAAATGACTTACAGACGAAATATTAAAGACGAAGCTTGTAAATCTGACTATGAAAAAATTCTGGTGCAAAATTGATTCAAATTGATTTTTTTAAATTTTTTCAGCCAGGAAAAAACCTAATTAATCTTGAGAGTTAAAAAATGGCTTCAGTTTCCTAAAACTACAAAGAATCAGATAGTCAAGTTTATTTTCATGTTTTTATACTTTATTCAACAATAAAAAATATTTTTCTTAAAAATTTTTGTTATCGACTCAATTTTGCACCCCACTCTGTACATACGTTGAGCACGGCGACCAAACGCTGTGGCATTAAAACTATTTCGACTCGAAATCTGAGCAGCGCTGTCGCGCTGCATGGCACTGGATAAAACTTAGTTTTAGGCAGTACGTGATTTCATTGTCGTGCAATTGATGAAAAAATGATGATTCCGTACTGTGTTTTCAGTCGTGTCGTTATTGGTATCCGGCGCCGTGACAGTCGCCTTCTACTTCGTGATCAATTCGACGCAGAACCTGATATTGTCCTGCGTGTTCGAGGCGTTGACGTCTCTCGGTATCTCGCTGGTCTATTGCGTAATCGTCGACATGTTCCCGACGAATCTCAGGTAAGCAACCACGCTCACCTTTGCTTCCGAGCTTTGATTTGACTGTCACTTGTAATCGTAATCTAATCGTTAAGGCTGCATTCGTAGCTTGTTGGATTCGATGCTCGTAGCAACGTGTGAAAATAATGCACGCGTCAAATGCTGTTTGTTCGTTCACACTGTCGAGTCGTTACCACGTAACAGATATGGCCAGTGTAAAGAAAGCCGGTGGTATATAAAATTCAGAAGAGCAGACAGAAGGAAGGAGAGAAGAGGAGATAGAAAGGATCCTGGGAACTGCAAGATCCCTAGAAGGCACAAGGATGCTGACCTGAAGACTATGAATGATACTTGGAAGTAAAGACGAAAGGAAATGCAACTCTGTGCAAGCTGTGGAACGAATCGGACGAACTGCTTGATGCTTGGGCTTAAAGCTTAATCAAATAATCACAAAATTTGTCTTTCCACTCTATATAATCCTTTCAGTTTAATATTAACGTGCACGTCTTCCCTTTATTTCCATTTTCATGGAAGATCAATGCAACACACCCTGCACGAGTATCGGTTTTATATTTATTCTTGGAAAAGCTAAACAACTTTTCTCCATTTCTCTTTCGCGGCTAATCGCAAGTATACGAATTGTTCAATTTTCAGAGTAATGGCTGCGGCTCTATCTCTTACCATGGGTCGATTAGGCGCGCTGGTTGGCAACTTGGTGTTTGGCTACCTGATTGATTTAGCCTGCGTGATTCCAATAATTTTATTCGCAGTATTTTTGTTCGGTAAGTGGACATTTCTCTTAATCGCATCTCTATAAAAATCATCCAGCAAAGGAAAATTCGAAAATTGGAATACGATTTGGGTCAGATGTAGCAAAAATCGTATCAATCTTTTTCTTTTTTTTTTTTTTACTTTTACGTCGCTTGATATTCAAAGAGATATTGAGAAAATTCAAAGACATACTTAATCTTTAGAAATATTCTTTTCTCAAACAAGTATATACATATGTATGTACTTTGATCGATATTTATTAACATTACGAATATTATTTCAATGTTCTTGCATATTTAATTCCAAGATTGAATCGAAAGAATAATTTTGATGCAGCATGAGTCGCAACAACATCTATTCTCAACTCCTTTACTGCTATTTGTTTAACCGAGAATAAATTTTCAGCGTACGAAAGATTATTAAAGTTTAAA
The DNA here is from genome assembly GCA_036937485.2 of Tetragonisca angustula. Taxonomy (NCBI): domain Eukaryota; kingdom Metazoa; phylum Arthropoda; class Insecta; order Hymenoptera; family Apidae; genus Tetragonisca; species Tetragonisca angustula. The sequence continues at coordinate 179,172 of JAWNGG020000148.1, forward strand.
ACTGTACAAGTATATTCTATAGAAGCACATTTCATTTTCGCCGTAAACATCAGGACGCATATCTACATGAACAATAAATATGCTAATTAATTTTTTACTATTTTCCTTTCAGTGTGCGGACTTATGTCTTTCTTGTTGCCGAAAACAGGGAAAGAGACTCTCGCATAATCGAAGAACGACTCACCTCTGCAAGTGAATCGCGCGATAGAAACAAAAATATGTACTTCCGGAAGTGGAAGGATAATCGAAACGCCTTTCGATTGTCAAGAATCGTGCTCCTGCAACAGAAGCTCGAGCTATAATCTTGACAAACATCAGCCTGTGCATCATAAGAATAACCCATAAACCACAAACACTTTGGTGGTTTTCATAGGATCGTGAAATTTTCAACAACGAAAATACGTTTTTACTTCGAGCAGCGTGTAAATTCGTGTAAATGTGTAATATTTATTTTATTTTGTTTTACCTAGCGTATCATCTTGAAGATGAATAGATATTATAATTATAAATTATACAGGATAACGTATACATGTTGTTAACCAAGGTTCGAATTGCGCGGCAAATAAATCGATTGAACGTTCGATAAGATGTCTTGCTTGCGAACAGATTGCAAGACTCTAGCAACAAGAGGCTAAAAGACGCTGAATTTATAATTCCTTTGGTCGATATAAAACGAATAGATGTCATTTTAGATCGTACGTGTTCAATTTTGAGGTTACATTATACATGTTGTAAAGCGAAAGAAAAAAAAAAGAAGAGATAAAATAAAAAATCATACAAAAAGTAAATAAATAATAGATAGAAATAAATAAAGAATTCATATCTTACTAATTTTGAGGTTATATCATACATGTTCAATCTTACTAATTTTGAGGTTATACAGGTTCAATGTTACTGATATGCTTGTGAGTACATATATGAATACGTGTACTTATATATGTATATACTTCAAACTATGTACTTATTAGTTGCCAATCTAATCTCTCTCGTCAAATTTGCAAGAAAAATGTGAAAGGATAAAATTTCACTGATTTTGTTTAAATTGTACAACGCAATAGTCCAAATATGTATATTTTTTTAAATTCGTCTATTTAATCAATAAGAACTCGAAAGTCTCCAAATTGAGAAATAATTTCTTTTTTGTATGACAGCGAATATTGAGATGGATTGAACAGTTCAAAGTTATTGAGATGCAGAAATTGAATTGAGTTGATACTTTAGAGATTTTGCAACGTTAAATTTATGAATATTTGAAGAGTATGAAATCACAAACTCTTTCGTACGAAGCGAAATAAATTGCAGATATCGATGCGAGGAAGACGTTCTTAATCTCACTGTTACGTAAGACCAGCAATATTTAAAAAAAAATCTATATATTTATACTTCGAATCGCGTTTAAAAAAAGCATCGTGAATAGTGTATAGTGTAATAGTGAATAGTGTAACCCTGTATTCTGTATAATGTATATTATAATACGTACGAAACGTTCTTAACGCTGATGTCGAATAAATACTTTTCCCTATTAACCAATTGTCAAATGTATCATGTAATCCGTCTATGTAACGAGAATACTCGTAAATAAAGAAAGGAGTCGCGAAGAAAGTGGCAAAAGAATTTTAAACTCTCACTTTCAGGTCGCAGAAATTTGATAAAACGGGTCTCGATATTTCGATTGAAATTACGCGTCGGTAATGTCAAATCAGCTCGTCTGGACCAGAAACGTAATTCATCCTTCATTGCCGGATGTTTGAATTATTAGACAGAAAAAGAAGAAACACTACCAACGTGACAACACGAAAGTCCCTACACTCGCGAACATTATAACCAACAAGCAGCTACGCTGTTTGTACGGTGGTGGAAATTACGATACATGTCTGGCTGTGTGTCAAGTACAACGATGAATCGCAAAAGATAGTCGATATTGGAGAGAGAGAAAAAAAAGGGAGAAAAATACGCGACGTATGTGATTGCGAGTGATCAACGCCGCGTTCCGTCCTATGATATAATTCTCAAGTGAGAAACTCGAGGGAAATCATCGTGTGGCGCTGTGTTCCAACAGCCGATCCGATTGGCACGATCCTCCAAGCGAAATTCTCGTTTCTAGTCAGTTAAGTGGTCCGCGATAAACGATGGCCGGATATGTTTTGAGAGTGAAAACGAAATCAGGCCAGAAGGTCGTGAATGGACTGCTCCCGCAGGACAAACTAGGCAAATTGCGGTCGAAACTAGTTGAGATAACAGGAATACCAGCTGAAGCGCTTCACGTCCTCGGTGGTTTCCCACCGAGTCCGATCAATCTGAACGACGAGACGAGCTCCCTCGAGGCTTGTGGCATCATCTCTGGCGACACACTGATCGTCGAGGAAAAACCACCACTTTACAATGGGAAACAACAGTCCGATCAAAATATCGGACGATCTCATATTATCGACGAGAGAGATTTCACGAATACGCCTGGCGTACTGATGAAGAAAGTCGTACCCGCAGATAATTCTTGCTTGTTTACCAGCGTTGGTTATGTGCTTAATGGTACATAATGTAAATTGTATTAATATACTCTATACTATATATGTGTGAATATATATGTGTGTATATATATGTATATATAAATCACAATATACTCAGAGGATATTTTCAGGCAAAGTTGATCCTAGCTGTGCAAGCTTTATGAGGGAGATCATAGCGAACGCTGTAGCATCTGATCCTGTAGAGTATTCTGAAGCTTTTCTAGGACGGCCGAACCCTGAATATTGTAAATGGATCTTAAAACCAGAATCGTGGGGTGGAGCAATAGAATTGTCGATATTATCTAAATTCTATGGATTAGAAATAGCAGTGATAGACAGTATTAATGCTATAATTAATAGATTCGGAGAAGATCAACATTATGCTCAAAGAGTCTTTTTAATATTTGACGGAATACATTATGATCCTCTATATTTGGAACCGCTCGATGTAAGTACAGTATTAGTTGGTATTTCACTCCCCTTGATTTAGGTTCCTAATTTTTTGTGCTCGCGTTCAGGGTGGCAATATTCAAACAATCTTCCCCGCAGAGGATGAGAAGATATTATTCGAAGCGGCTGAACTAGCGAAGGAAGTAAAATCTAGTCGTCAATTCACAGACATTCAAAAGTTTATGTTAATGTGCAATGATTGCAAAATCAAATTGAATGGTCAAATGGAAGCTCGGAAACACGCCAAGGAGACAGGTCACAAGAACTTCGGTGAAGTAGCCGTGTAGCAAATTAATAAAAAGCAATCCCTCGGCAACTATTGGTCATCTTTCAAAGAGGACTGCTGTTTGAGAATCCTATTAAATTCAAGTCTCAAGCAGAATTTTCTACTTAAGCGAGGCTTGTAAGCAGATTAGCTATTTAATATTGATACCTTGTTGTTAATGTAAGATTGTATGCAGTGCACTATGAGGATTGTTTAGACATGTAATATACACAGATTTTTAATTTTGGCTAAAGATCCTTAAAACCTTCTTTTTTTAACTAAACGTCAAAGTTTATGTAATCGCTTTCGTATTTAACTCTAAATACAATGCAGCCTGCTATCGTTTAATGTAATCGAGCATGATTTGTCTTTACCCAGTATATTTTTGTGTTTATTTTATTAATAACTACAAATAAATTTATTGAATTTCAAATCAACCCAAAATTCTGTGTATTTTGTTTAAAGTAGTACGATTGCGGAAAGAAAAATTAATAATTGTACGATCTTACAGCTCATTTGATTTACGATTCAAGGGACTCGTTTAAGGTAAATTTATTGGTATTGATAATACGTCAAGGACTTGCACTCTTTGGCAGGATTAAGAATCTGTGATACTTGGTTAAATTTGCCTAAACGGAATTCATAGCCTTACTGGCGGTAAATGTGTTCCACATCGCAAATATATATATATATATTTAAAAAAAAAAAAGAAAAAAGTAATAATAATGAATAAATCGTAAAGTTGACTATATATAAGGCGAAATGGAGTTTTACTTAGTTTCGCTTTTAATGGCAGATCAATTTAGTACCGTTAATAGCGAATTTTATATGAATAAACTACTGCTCCCAGAAGGAAAAAAAAAACGAAACGCTAATGTTAAACGCTAAAGTGACATCACATTTTATTAATAAAGAGATGTTGTTCGATGAAAAAGCTACAAAATGTTATCTTAACGAATTTGATCTCTATTGCGCGTTTAATTTACAGTCTAAGTAATACAACAGAGAAATGAAACTGTATAGTTGTATAACAGACTATTAAGCTTATATATAATTATGTATATGACGTATATATAACATTAGGATATTACAATTATTTTTGTTATTGCGATTTTTACATGAATAAATATGCACTGTACAAAAAAAAGGAATATACAAATTCCAGTCGGTGAGAGGAAAAACGAAATTTAATTTGTTTTAATAACTATATGACATTTACCGAATATTTCTAGCACAACTTTTGTTTTTTTTTTTACTTTTAAATAATATAATTTACTATATCATCGTATTATATTATTAAATAATCTATAACAAACAAATTCGAAAATAAAAAAAAAAGAATTTCATAATTACTTATACATATACTACTTGAAAAAGAAATTCACGATTCAGATTTATATTTATACATTACGTATTTTGTAAGTTCTATCTATCGTTTGGAAAAACTGAAATAAATCGGCTATTTATATTTCGTATCTTTCTCGTAATTTTTGTTGCGTTTCAAATAACGGAAAAACTGAGATTGTAATGGCCGCCATTCAAAGCCATTATTGAGAAACAATTTGAACGAGCTCTTTAAAGTTCGAAATCAAATTACTCACCGAGTCAGCAAGATGAATCAGCGTAAAATTATCATTGCTGCACACTGAATGAAAATTAGAAGAAATTAACTTTGTAACAACACATTTTCACAACGAATTTCGATAAGAGAATATGCGAAGTTCCACGCGCGTCGCGTTAGTTACACTGGAACTACCACACTGGTCAAATTCAAAATGTTTTATTGAAATTTTAGACTTGCAACGATGTAATTTTTGGAAGTTTGAATCAAACTATATGGAAAAAACATGTATCTTCTTATAAATAACTTCAACTCTGTTTAGTATGAGTTTTATATTTACTATTAGCATGCAGTAATTTATTATAACGTTATAAATGCAATTTTTTACGCGCGTCACGCTAGTAATACTGGAACCACCACATTAGTCAAATTCAAAATTTTTCATCGACATTTTAGACTTGCAATGGTGTCTATTTGAATTTGAACAAAGTGCAAAGTATGTACATACGTAGCAACGGCGACTTTACATCTCCAAGCAACTAATTTGCATCCTTTGGATGTGCATTTTAAAGTCAGTATTTACGCTGAATTTTGATCTGAACTTTCAATAATTTACGAAAAATTAAATATTTCTCAAACGATCTATTGAAAAATGTCTACATTGATTTATAACGAAAATTTGTAACTTTTTATACTTGTTTGTCATTTGAGTAAAACATAAGAAAACAGCTGAGAATCTAAAAACAAAGATGCAACTGCAAAATTTCATAAATTAATATCCCTAATTAATTTTTTTCTTATAAATGAAAATTTGATTAATGTTTTTGTTTATTTAACAACTTGAGGTCTATGCTTAACCTGTATGTTACATAGTATGTTGCATACTATGTATCAGTAAGCTACATACTGTTACATACTATATAACACGTAGTACTAAAACATATACATATATACAAAAAATAAATATGTGATTTAATAGGAAAAATTAATATAATTTAAATATAAAAAATAGTTTGTTATAAAAATAAATATATTTTTGATATGTCGTGTCATACATCAGAATTATGTAGCAACTCTTTGGTTAATAATCCATACAATCCATGTGTTTAGATATTTTTTTGTTGTAAATTTGTTGGATATTTTGCAGTAACGTTGAAAGTAATTACCACCTATTATTCTAGTTTGTGTTTTGAGTTTATTTTCAACTTGTGATTGTATTTTTTTTATTTTATTACTTGTAAGCAATTGATATATGAACGAGTATATGTTGCGCATTTATTTTTACAGCCGTTGCCTTGGCTTCTTTATCTGTCCATTTCCTCCAGCATAAGAAGAAACTCACAATGTCAAGATACTGCATTTGCCCCTTTTCTGTTGTTTATTATATATTTGTCCTAGATTGAAGAGACAAGGTTCTTAAATTTTGAACAAACAAGGTTCTGTGATTAAGGTTTAAAGTCCTTATTGGTGTAATTTATTGCTACTCCAACTACCAAACATTCTGCTGTAGAGATAGAGGCCATTGAAATTGTAATTCTTTGCTCGTTCTTTGGAATAACGCAAGTTGCAAATTGATCAATTTATACCATCGAAATGTGCATTAGCTGCACATTGCGGAAAGATAGCGATGACTATGGACATAGACAAGGTATATGAATAGATCTACTGTGCAATGTATTTTTTGTCCTAGAATTCCCTATTTTCATGTCACATCCTGTCGTAGAGTCGCAGCGCTACTAGTGATGAAAATTAAAATCAAAAAGTATGGACAGTGTTGCCATGTCTCCTCCGAGAATTATTTATTGAATTGACGATATTTCATCAACAAAAAAGTACAATGATTTTGAACAACGATTATTTAGAAATTGAGACGAAGAATTTATTATACGTTTGATTATTTACGTCTAATTTATTACGCTATATTTTTATTAATATAGCGTAATTCGATATGAATTAAATATAGCGTTTCCTTTCTATTTATTTCAGTGTGTTAGGTAGGGAATTGGGAAACAGTCGGTAAGTGTGAGTATTGGCGTGGCGTGTGGCCAGAGCACATGTGTAGATGGCAGGTTGCGATTAAAACAGATACAAGGTACGACGCACCGTATTTAGTAGGCTGCCAGACTGCCAGACTGCCAACTGCATTCGGGGATCGGCGATCAGTGATTGTATATTTCATTGTCACACGAGAAGCAACGAGTTAGGAAATGTGATCCGTTTCGCAGGGGAATGACAATGGTAGTTTCCTGCCTTTAATTTACAGGGGAAAAAGAAAAAAAAAACAGCAGCTCTTGCCCCAAGACCGGGAGTACGTCCTATGTCAGTCGCGAAAATCTGGGCATGGTGTGTTACGGGAAAAGATTATCGGTATAAAAAAATGTCGTTACTGCTGCTGACAACGATACGTTCAGCCAAAAGGAATTCACTGACAAACAGGTGAAGATGGAAGATGAAGCGGACATTAGAGAGCAATTATTTCACAATACAGTACGGGAGAATATCGTGAGTAAAAATCAAACAGATGTTTATAGTCGTAGCGAGCCTTGTTTATTGACTACAAATCTACGTAGTAGGTTCTTGAAGTTTCTTGCGACGTTCCTGGCAAATAGACAATTGCCACGTTCCCCGCGATTAAATTCAACGTTTCTTTCTGTTAACCAATATTTCAACGTACGAAATTGAATTCTAGAAACGATGCAATAAATCCTGATCGTTTGTCTCCTTATCTAAGTGAAATTCTTTCTTTCTCACTTTGTAACTGTGCGTTTTGTAGAATTCGAGAAGTGGGAGAAATAAAATTAAAGATAGATTCTTATACGTGAGATAACAAGTGAGAATTAAATACACACATTGCGTTATTTATTATTTTTATGTAACGAACATTTCGTACAGTAAAGTGATAGTGTGATGACTCTGGCATGCTTATCTTGGAATTTTTTTTTTACGTCGAAGTTAAAAGGAATTCGCATGAAAATGCTAAGAGAAAAAGAACAGAGAAATCTGCAGTTGCAGATACATGTTCATATATAGCCTATTATAGTTGACAGTAAAAAGTAAAAAATATAACTCTGAGACCTCTCTGTCTAATTGGTATATCTAATATTTGTAAATTTTTTAAAAAATACTACTACATGTGTCCATGCTCATTGACGATTAATGTTGAGACCGTCGTATATATTTACATGAAAATTAGTGTATTGCATTGTTTCTAATTTCCATAGTTGATACTAATCACGCATGCATCTGTTTTTCGATGATCTGTTTTGCATATCAGGTTGTGTAACAAGGATAAAATGAGACTAATTTATTTCGTATATATATGAACATTTATGGAAACTTTTTCGTCGTCATGTATTTTTTATACAAAATTATATAAAATTTTGAAATTTCATTAACACTTTAACGAGATTCGGTCTTCTTCATTATTATATTAGTAACACTTGAAATAGATCTAAAAATTCGGTCTTCTTCATTATTATATTAGTAACACTTGAAATAGATCTAAAAATGTAACAAGTAAATATAGGGTAAATAAAATATTTATAATCTTTAATATTCAGTGGATTTAACACGTATTATATGCTCGAAATAGCTATTCATGTTGTATATTAAATATACACCTATGTTCGCAATAAGTTTACATTAAAATGTTTTATATAACACATAATGCATAAGTGAAGTTTAAATACTTTCGTGGGCCGTTATATGTACAGGGTGTCCCAAACTTAAACAACCAAACTACAAGGGCTTGATTTACACATAAAAAGAAGAAAAACATACGGTGTACAGTTTGTTGGGAAACACCTTGTTGCAGAGTTAGAAGCAAAAATATATCTATGAATTTTTTACCATTTAATTTTTATTAATGAAGTAAACAAAACTTCAAACGAAAAAATTTATTCAACAAAAGTAACTTCACATGGAGAACCAGTGCAGAAAATTAAAAATTTCGTGGAAATTCAGCAAAATTCCCAGGAACTTCATATTTTTAATAATTCTATTATTCACCGATATCGAGCTTGATGGAGTTGAAAATTACTTTTCATTCTAATTATTGTGTTTTATTACAATTAATGATACGAAATTGTCACGAGAAAGAACATATACTCAACGACGCCATCTCTGTACCGTAATGAAAAATGCATTGCTACTTATATATTTCATTTACTCATATACAATATTTGTTCATAACTCTTTAATGCCGAATTTTATGTACTTTTTTTCTTCCCTTTATGAGTAGATTGAATCTCCGCAATTTGTCTGTTCAAATTAGGCCTGTATATAAATAAGCAAGTACTTATGTACATCGTATCGAAAAATGTATGAATATCACACGCATTGCGTTTATGATGTATCACCAGTATATCTCCTCCTGACTTTACGTCTTTTTGTTCAATACATACAACTGGATGATTATCATTAGTCAGTGCACGAAGGAATGTGAAAATGTGCTCTTTGCGATTTATTCTTTCTCGATACTTTCTCGCCGAGTCGTTGACCACGCATTACATACTTGTGATCCCTGACCGGTTTTTCCTTCTAGCTTGGTTAATCGCAAAAAGCGGTTTCCAACCAACTACGCAGCTTCTTCAATTGCTTCAACAATCTTGTCTATCCACTTTGAACATAGTTGCATAGATTTCTCGATACTTCCTAGAATATTGGTCTCTATTAATGTGCCATTAAGCTCATTTCGATTAAGTGCACGATAAGCTGCAAGCTTTCCCTAATGTTCTTGATAAAATATTCGAGAAACTGCTTTGAAATTTTAACGTAGATCTCTTAAAAAATAGTGGACAATGTAGTGTAATTTAATTAAAAAAAGAAAGCGAAATAAGAAAGAGGAGTTATTCTTTTGAGTTTTCTTTCAATAATAGTTAAGGAAATATTTATCATATTTTAAGAAACGAAAAGTGTAATATTTTTTTTTTTATACTTTAGATCCTGATAATATAATTTTTTTATTTATCCATACAAGTTTGCGCTATGTATAGTAGAAATCAATATCTTTTTTACTGACTGTACAAGATGCACATAAATTTGTGGGACATTCCGGAAAGTGTTACCTCTCGCCATTTCTAGGTACATTCTACATTTCTAGTAACGGAGAAATAACGGTGAGAAAAAGACATGCTTTAACAGTGGCTATCGCATAGAAACTTTTCTAGCAAAAATGTCAGCCAGCATTCTTCGTTTAGAAAGGCCATTTTTTCGTTTTTCCTCATGTTCAGTTAAAACTGATATATACAGTACATAACATACTATATTTCCGGCGATATATGAAAACAAAACATAAAAGACAAAAGTAAAAACCTGGCAAGTAAGTATGAAAGTAAATAAATACGTATAAAAATGTAAATGAAAAAATGGTTCTCTTGTAAGAGGCAATGAACTATAGAATTAGTGATTGTTTACTCATTCGTTTCTCTTCCAACTTAATCGTACCTAATAAAATTAATAGTACCGATCATGATACTTAGTCACCAAAAACAGTAGCTAACGATACCTTACAGTGAATAATAAAATGATAATGGTTCTAGCAGAAAGAGCGTGTCGGTAACATTACATTTGATATACTGGTATAAAAGATATACATACATATACTTTGAAAGAACTCGGGGGGAAAACAAAGATTCATTTTTATCTATTCAGCCTTTATTAAAACATTCGGAATTTATTTCTGTTCATAATTAAATTTGTTTTCCAGGAATAGGATGAATTCTCATTAAAATAGCGCAATTATTTTCAAAATATGTATATGTGCAATGAAATACAATGAAACAATATTTATGTTTTCATAAATAGAATTAAAAATTTACCAACAATAATTTAATATCAATGATATTAAATTATTACGTAAAATCTATTGGGACGTTTGAACATTTTTATCGACAAATCTGTGGCCGATAAGTTATCAATACTCGATTAATAATTGGCATTGAATCAATATCGCTCCTGCAATAACCATTGCTGTTTGTATTTGTACGTGCATTGTTCGTGTACCGTTTAAAAGGAAACGCCATCGACTTGTTACACGACACGCTAGGGGAAAAGAGAATGGAAAATTAATGGCAGCGCGTTCGATATAATCACGAGGGGCACACGGAAGTATGTTATGCCGGAAGTTTTCGCTAATGATAGTGGTCTATCGTTCACAACTCTCGAAAACGACAGGTTTACATTTCTAGTATCGTCAGTACTGCAGTAAAATTGTTGCAATCATGACGACAATTTGTTGCATATTTAAATTTAGGGCGACAGCTGTTGATGCATTATATCATATCTGTAACTCAATGTAAATGGCAAAGGAGTTTGGCAAACAACGCGTATTCAACAAATCTCAACTTTTAACTCGATACTTTTATCGAGTCACATATTTCCTAGTAAAACTCCATTGATTTATGAATATCTCTACCTATGGTCCAGAATTTCTACTTACGCGTAATTACGGGGAGCAAGAGATTTTTCGATAAGTGTAAAGTAACGTGTAACTTGACACCGAACCTACCGACACACGGTAAATCTACCCCGTGATTCCTACCATGGCCGGTCAAAGTTGTTTCCACTCATTATTTGTGGACCGCATTTTTTATTCCATGAATACGGTATATCTACATTTTTAGCCTGCCACGGTTCTTTTTTCCAGTCATAGTAAATAAGACGGTGACAAAGATCAAGGCATATTGGAACCGAGAAAAATAAACACATCGGGTCGTTTTTCGTTCGGGTGCAAAACCACGTCACGATTATCGCAGTTGCTTGAGATTATGTATCGTTACGTTTTCGGCTAAAGTCACGCCACACTTGCATTACCTCTCATTTGTAACGGTTTTATACTAGTTTCCGAATTGTGTCTTCGAGAGGATACTATTACAAAAAAATATTGGTCTACTAAATCGTCAAAACTGGTCAAATGGTGGTAGGTTTAATGTCAATATTGACGTCATTAATCATATTCAACGTAACGTTTCGTCACAGTTACACTTCTAAAGCTGCAATTGATCCTGGCATTTATTTTTAGCTTTGCATGTTTTAAGACTGATTTTTTAGATCGGTGTGTAGGACATTATCACGGAAATTTCTCGTCCTCGTTATTCTTGCTCTTCGCATCTAGCATTGCTTCACAATGTAAATTGTGTGATTATCATCGTAATCATTTCTCAGTTGGATACGATGTCAAATGTAACAAGTGATGAAACACTATCAAGTGTATGATCAAAAACACACATTCATGAGTACAAACATTCCTAGCCGTAGTCGTATAAAGCTGATTCTTTGGAATTTATTTTTTTACAAATAATCGAATATCTTCTATGTTAAAGACACGTGGCATGTTGTTTATTAAGAACGACTCTACATACATACATACATACATACATATATTGATAAATCGAATTTATTAACTAAAATATTAGTTTCAAAATTTTTTCAAATATATATACACACACACATATATATAAAAAAAGTATAAAAGTGCGAAAAGAAGACGTTTTGTGACTGTTTCAGATATTCTTCCTTTTGTTTTTGGTTCTCTACGTTTCGAGTTATGCGTTGATCGCGAAATTTCGCCGAAAAGACCGCGAGGATTATTTTTCCGTGGACGAAGATGAGGCTACGGTGTACAGGATCAGCCTTTGGTTATGTACCGTTGCCCTGACTGTTTCCGTTGGAGCAACCTTGCTGCTTCCTGTTTCGATTGCGAGCAACGAAGTGCTGATTTTATACCCGAACAGTTATTATGTCAAGTGGCTCAACAGCTCACTTATCCAAGGTACATACATGCGTGTATGAGTCATTCATAAAAATCAGACCTCCCCACTGTTTGTTTCATTAATCCCTCAAGTATTTAGAGAAGTAACAGTGGGAGAGATCCTTTTTCTAGATGTTCAAAATAACGCTATGGAACGGTCATCCAGCGTCAAAATCGTTGTTACACGATTAAACTTATTAAAATATGTGTATTCCTGATATTTCTTATTGATTATTTTATATTTTTCTTGAACTTTATTTTGTATTGTTTTCCTTCTTTCTAAATTTTTAAATATCTGGAAAAAGGAATAGTTGTCATATCTTTTGTACGAGATAATTACAATTATTTATAATTATTGTTATTTACAATTAGGTCTATGGAATCACGTGTTTCTCTTTTCAAATTTATCTCTCTTCGTATTTTTACCGTTCGCATACTTGTTCACGGAGTCAGAAGGATTCGTTGGCTATAAAAAGGTAAAACCACAAGGGATTAATCGCGTGATATTTTGAATGTTTAAAAAAAAAAAAAAAATTTTTTTAATTGTAGGGTGTAATGGCTAGAGTCTACGAAACTGTGACGGTTCTTTGCCTATTAGGAACACTCGTATTAGGAATGACATATATTTTATCAGCGCTCATTGATCATCAAAAGTCCAGCCTTCATACATTGCTCAGTAAGTTTTGGAATGTTTCAAGTTCAAGGTGCATTTACAAAGATTGCCATTATCTTTATTATTTCAGATTTATCGACTTACTATTTACCTTTCCTTTACTCTTGCGTTTCTTTTGTTGGAGTTGTTATGTTATTGCGTAAGTACGATTAAATAATTATAACAAAATTATATGAAATAATTATTGTTGTTAATTCGATGACTGATAATCATAGTGACATAAATCAATTAATTGTCTTTATACGTAGCAACTTTTATATATTCAAACAGCGATCTATATTTATTCTTGTAAAAAGTTTATCTTATTTTTTAAAATCATAAAAATGTCAATGCAAGATAAAAAGTAAAATTACGATTTAATTATAAAACAAACGAAACGATACTTTTAAGAGTTTAAATGCGTGACTGAATCGAAATTTTCAAAATCTTAGCCCGACGCTGCTAAGATTTTCATCCCAATCGTGCCAACACTGTTATATTATTATTATTATATATATATATATATATATCATCATTATCTACGTTAAAGTAACATAATTTACAGTATGTACACCAATGGGATTTGTACGATTATTCGGAGTAGTTGGCTCGTTTCTGGTAAAACCGCAGTTCCTAAAAAATTTAGACGAAGAGTTTTTCGCGTACAGACTAGAGGAGGATTGTATTCGTAGAAGGTCAGCTATCGATTACTGTTCCCACCGTCCACAAATTCATGAACACGCCTATAGCCGCTTCATAAAAGCATTATTACATATATAGACTGCAACACGCGAAAGCAACGGGAAAATCATACGTTTCGCCAGTGCCTATGTCGATACCAGCTTGCGGTTTAGTGTTCGAGGATGATGAGTTTCTGAACACAAGTCCGAGCTTGATGTGCTTGAGAAACGGTGCTCTTCAGCGCGGACTGGCCCAGCGTTTGGAAGATATTCAGAAACGCAGGGGTACTTTGGATCGGCAGAGGCGGACCTGGTGGGTTCGCAGGACTTTGCTGTACCCTTTAGCCATGCTGGCGCTACTTGTACTTTCCACTGCCACAGCTCTGCTAGCAGTTCAAAACACACTAGAGCTGCTTATTGGTATTAAAGCGCTGCCTTTGAGCACAAGGGTTGGTATGCAAGTTAAATATAAATCAGAACAAACGAACGAAACTTTTACATCGGATTGATTTAATAAAAGAGCGATAACATGTTTGATAAATGTTTAGCAATTCACTCTGGGCATCAGCTCGTTGTCAAAACTAGGTCCTATTGGAGCAACAATTGAAGTGGCAGTAATTTTGTATCTAGCTGCTACGAGTGCAATAGGTCTGTATACACTTCCTGGTGTTAAGAGCTTTCGACCACGACTTCATTCCACGCCACTTACACACCTTATTGCGAATTGCGCTCTTCTTCTTGTACTGAGCTCAGCGTTGCCACTGTTATCTCGAATATTAGGTAAATCTATTTATTGATAATTAAAGACCACGCAAGAAAAGTATGATAAGCTGCTTTTTCGTTGATTTTGTTGAAAAGAGAGATGAATTCGAAGGTACAAGTCCTTTCAAAAGGACATGTGCGATAAATCTGCAATCCCAAGACCAAATAAATTTAAAAATTGTACTATATATTGTTGTATGTTGTGTAAAATGCCAAATGTGACTTATTATGTTTCTTAGCCGTGGTTTTCAATTAGAAGCGAACTAGAACGAAATAGGTTTATTTATTGATTTTTTACTCGTAATGTATCGTTGAATCATTTGTTTCAGGCATGACAAACTTTGATTTGCTCGGCGATTTTGGTCGTATCGAATGGCTTGGTAACTTTGAACTTGTACTGTTCTATAATTTAATATTTGCCACGGCGGCGATTGGTTGTCTAGCGACGAAGTTTACGGCAACCGTTCGCAAAGAAATTTACGTGAGATTAAGGAGCAGCTTAATAGGAATCTTCAAGAGCGAAAGTAAAAGAAGTTCTCTAGGGATGTTTTATACAAAAGAAGATTAGACTGACTTACGTTATAGGCAAGAGAAAATACAAATATTCTGCGTTGAATAAAAAAACAAACAAACAAGATGAAATTTAAAAATAAACAATTATATTCACGTAATGTTAATCATGTAGACGTATAAAATAATTAATTGGGTAGTGTGAATGTGTGTGTGTGTGTGTGAATATATTTAGAACTGCGCATTCATGAGACACTATTTTAATTTTGATGGCACGTGATGCTGGTGGAATATGTTTAGGAATTCAATTGAATGAGGCCAGTCACACACATCGAGCATGTTTGGCACGTATGGCCACCATGGGCGTATAGCTACGTTAATTATTTATTATATGATCATTATTTTAATAATTATTTATCGAAAGTATACATACCAATCTTATATGAATGAGTTTACTTAGAATGTGAACTCAGTATAAAAACAACGCAGTATTGTGATAAAGACACGCGTGTGCAAATGTAGGGGAATAAAAACAAAAAAATTCTCAGCATAGAATTTTTTACTATTTTACTATTTCTGCGAATGAAAGAAGAACATTACAATTCCTTCTTCTAAAATAGTGATTATTGTTTGAATGTGTATTTACTTCAAGATACAAGTGTTAATGGATTAGTTAAGCATAAATGAACATGTATAATACACTTTTAGAGATTCCAATAGTTAATCATCGTTCTTCAAATAGCAAAAATATCCAGGCCACTAAAATGTGCCTAATTGATCATTTTAACCGGATAATATATAAGAAATACAATTATATTTACATTGTATTGTGTTGTGATAGTCTTGATTTAATAATCACGTTTGAATGCATTTTATTAATTGACTCGTTTGAATAATTACGAGTGTAATTTATAGATGTCGGATAGATACATTTGTAACGAATGTAACAGTACACGCATTTTAAAATGCATGCGAATTACTTAGATGATAACAAGGGATCTTAAAATGTTATCATCTCGACTGATTTGCCTGTCATTAATTCATTCTAATTTAAAAATGACGTAGATTATTTATTTAGCTTAAAAGATGAAAACGAACCCCCTTTTATCAATTGATTGCGTTTAATATTCAATAAGTGAAAGGAATAATACTACTTCACAACAATATTATGTGATATGTATCTTGTCAAAGAGACAATACAATATTGTTAAGAAACAAGAAACAGTGAGGATATGTTCACTGATGAATTATTTACTAATACATTTAATCAGAACAATATCTCAGGATATAATATACCGCTTAATACTTGTTAATATTATTGCCACATGCATTGTGGATTTGTTTATAAGATTCGAATTCTCGACTCGAGGATTTTTTGTATGACAAACTCTTTGCGGTCGGGCCCTGGCGAGGCTGTTTTACTGTTGTGGTCGCATGCCGACACGAGTATGCGACGATTATTTAGGCAGTCAAACTATTTTGTCGCGCTATGCACTCATTTTTAAACACTTTGTCGATCCTTTGACTGGAGGAACAATCGCATACTTTCAGTTGAAATTGTTTTTTCCATAGAGGCAGCAGACTCAGTATTACTATAGTATTTACTCTTATTTTTTCATTGATATTTATCTGATTTTTTATGGTTGTAAAAATTATAGTCTGAAATGTCTAAAAGGCTGACGAGAGCCTAGTGATTATGAAGATGTGCAAAGAAGTAGTGATGAATTTTATATGAATCATAATTATATTGATGATTATGATGACTACACTGACAAATCGAACAATGGTAGTGATATTATAGTGCCTAGAAATCGGGATTACACATCGAGGATTACTTTGAAATACCAAAGAAAACTATAGATCTGTATAAGATATCGAACACAAAGATAACAAGTAATATGCACACAGCTTAAATATACTCATTTGAATAAAATTTATACGTTTTTTTCGACAATAATCAACTGAATGTGCGCTACTCAAAAATAATTCCGACCAATACGACTACCATGTCTACAAAAAATACGACCGCAAAGAGTTAATAGCTGCGTAAATAAAAGAACAAAAAAAGGAATAATTTAATGATGTATTTGAGATTTAAGGAGAGTATTTGTTATTTAGTTTTTTACAATGCTTTGAATAATACGTAAATTCTTATATACGTAAATCATCATTTTCAACATACTACATTTTAGGCATGCAATATATTCATGAATTACACAATTATCAGAATAAACAAATTATAATTTATTTGTATTAGTTTATTTCTTTTTATTAAAGAATTAAATACTCGTCTGTCTTATTACACTGTTCATTGTTCAAATACAACATCTATGGTGTCAAAATACAAATAACATTCAGATTGCAACAGTAATAAATCTAATCTACAATACTTCGTAAGTTGTATTTTTTTAACGCGTAATTAATTTCACGTGCACCAACTCCAGCGCGAACAATTTTGTAATAGCCTGGTTTCGATAAATCAACTATCGTCGATCCACGTCTCAAAGCATTACATGATTTACCAAACTTTGCTGAGTCGTAAAATATCCCACCTAATTTATCCCATAAATTTTGAAATTCCGAAGGGTATAAGCAACTGGGTTGATTGCTTAAATTAGCACTCGTTAATGCTAATGGTCCTGTTATTGCAGTGACACTATTTATAAATTCATAATTTGGAATTCTAATGCCTACAGTGTCATGATCAGGATTCAAAGCAGGATTCAGTGCTGGCGTTCGTTTCAAAATAATTGTATACGGCCCTGGTAATAATAATGTTAATAAATCGTGTGGCACATGATCGACGACACCCCATTTCTCTATATTTTTCAGGTTACTGACGCAAATAGATAATGGCTTGTTTGCATCACGTTTTTTAATTTCATAGAGCTTTTCAATAGCATCAGCATTTGATACAAGACAAGCAAGACCGTATATTGTATCTGTTGGAAGAGCTACAACTTTATTTTGTTGCAACAATTTGCTAGCTACTGCTATGGATCGTTTTCCTTTGTACATCCAATGATTACTATACTTTGTTAACGCCTCTATCTCCTCTTCAACGGAATTTAATAGAACACTCATTGGGCCCAATTTTTGTATATTTGAAATTGTTCTCTTTCCATCAAGTAAGAAACGGCACTGTATTTTTACAAAAAGATAAATTTATCAATTAGTTCTAGAGTTAACAATATGTACATAAGTACAGTGGCTAATAAAAGTATTTAAAGTTGTTAGAAAACACTTATGTATATGTGTGTCCAATTTCTTCAACCAGTATTGTAAAGAGATAACATAAACGACTCTAAATTCCAAAATAAATGGTAACGTACTTAACATCGTGAAAAATTCCGTATGTTCAGTTTCGCTAAGAACAACGTTGAAAATGAATGGCAAAACTTATCAACATGCCTTCAATCGCGCCAGTTGTGGCCACATTGAGGGTTGCAACATTTGTAGAACGTCGTCATAGGTTCGTCGGCGGATCTCGTTTGAATTTGCATGAAATACGCTCTAGGATTAGAGCACTTTGGACACCTCTCTTCAGTAGAGTCGACGTTCTCCCAAGCCGCGCTTCCGCCTAACACATCGTCCACTTCTTTTAATTTCGGATACGTACGACTGCTCACTTTCCTCACGACGTTGAATACGTACGGGCACGTGTTGCACGCGAAGCGCAACGCTTGCAAAGCTTCCTCTATACGAAGCAGATTGCCGCACGTTGGACAGAACAATAACATCGTGTAAATACAGATCCAATCGAATCATCAAAGGAGGAACTAATCAATCAAATTTGTATTGAATTACCAAGTTTATCAAACTTTCAATCAACACGCAAGTTTTCAACCGGTTCGAATCCACGTGCATAACATCAGTCAATGGTAAAAGTAAGCAGCCGATGAAGGATCAATCTAGGTACAATATAAGACCCTATTTTCATGAAAATAAAGTTTAAGTGCGCTCAATTGGAGATCAATTCGGTAGTACGCATAATTTATTCTCTCGAAGACGAAGTATTTTATGAAAGTATTTTATTCTACGTTTTTTGTTTATTTTCGAATGCGCATGTAAATATATAAAATAACCTGTTGCTCAATTATTCGTTTCTACTTTTGAGAATTAATTGAAGCGTACTTGACAAATTTCCAAATTTGTCTTCTTATATTTCGGTTTTTAGTTTTTCATGTAAAAAGCTCTTATGTAATCTTTATACTTATAATTTAAAGTTTGTACGTAGATTTTTCATGCGTATGAGGCTGAATATTTCACAGACGTCACATGAGTATCTGTCTTTTGCCATACGATGAGCCATGTGTGAATCGTCTTGCAGATTTTAAAATAGCTGGTCGCTATTAATTTAAAAAGAAATTGTTGCAAATTTCAAGTGGTTTTATACACTTGTACCTATGAATGATGATTTTAGCGTAAGTTACTTATTAGTGACATAGTATTCAATAGACATAAATAACTCGAGGAGGTAATAACTCGGCTGCATTTACAACTAAGTTCTAAGATAAATTTAGATAATTTACAAAAAAGAGAATATGAAGTTTTAACATTTTTATATTAATAATTTGTTAATTTAGATCATTGAAATCATTTCGGCGAACGAATGCACGAGATATTTCTCAAATACTATATTACTATTTCTAGATCTCCAATCATGGATTGTTGACTCGTTGTTTAAATGACTTTTCATTAATCAAACCATTAATTGATAAAGGACAAAGTTAAGCCACGACTTTCGTGATATATGTGTTTTCGTTTTCTGCAATATACCAGTCGTGTAAAATTTTTACTATATATTGTATCTCAACATGTATCAACGGTACGTACATAACCTATTTGAGCCGATGTTGGCATTAGAAAATGTTGATTTTCATGAATTAATATTGTCTCAATTGTTTCATCGTATAAATTTTTAATCAACGTTTTATGTATATTTCAGTTGTAAAAGTCTATGTTTCGCATCAAACTTACAATCAAGGTATAAAAGTATATTATCAAAAATTGAAGCAAAAGAGAGGAGAAATTTGCTGTTTGAAGAAGAAAAGAAAAGACAGAGGACCGCGGTGGGGAGAATTGAAAAGATAGAAGTTAAATATCAATCACCTGTAGAAGAAGTAACGCTTATAATGAACAAATGCATATCAACTCCCATGGATTGTGCAAAACATATTTCTGAAGGTGTATCCAAAGTTTCTGCTATTGCTATGGTTGATGGATCACCATGGGATATGAATAGACCTTTATTGTCAAACTGTGAATTAAAACTGTTGAATTTACTTAGTCCAGAAAACAAATTAGTGAATACAGCCTTTTGGCGAACTTGTTCTTTCATTTTGGGAGCTGTTGTAGACATAGCCTTTAAACAAGATGTAACAGTTCATCTACACAGCTTCCCGGTACCAGTCATAAAATCAGGTAGTTTTATATACGACGTGTATCTTGATTTGGCCGACTGGAAGCCTACGGATCAAGAAATGCGCGCGTTATCTGCTCAGTATGTGAAACTAATAAACAAGGAATTACCTATAGAGAGGATAGAGATTTCGGAAAGTCTAGCACTTGACATGTTCCAGGATAATCCTATTAAAATGACGCAAATACCAGATATCGCAAAGTCAAATAACAATAAAATTATTTTATACAGAATTGGTGATTATATAGACATTAGCAAAGGACCTATGGTTGGAAATAGTTCGTTAATAGGTCGTTGTACAATTGCTGCTGTCCATAAAATTCCAGAGAAGGAAAATTTATATAGATTTCAAGGCGTGGCACTCCCCAAGGGAATTATTTTAAACCAATATGCGTACGGTTTGTTGGAGAATCGGGCTAGAAAATTTAACAATACAAGTTGGTCGGTCTTTTCAGAGGAAAATAACGAAGTAGAGGACGCCAAAGTATTTGGTAGGAACTGATTTTAATATATTAAATATATAATGTAAATAAAAATGTATACTTTCGGTACTCATCGTTGTAATTCGCTACTTGTACGATATGTTACAATAAAACACATTTATATAAATATTAATCCTTCGCGCGTGTATAAAGTATTTTTTTATCTTCTACCAATACCTACTATTAAATATTATACCTATGTGTGTGTGTACGTATATACGTATATATACATACATACACACATATACATTAAAAATTAATATAAGACGTATAATTGTATGATATCAATGTATGTTAATGTTAAAAATTGTTGATAATTAATTCATTAATTTTGATATATTCTTGGTGGAAGAAATATACATACATATATATTGAGGTCAAAAATAGTCATGCTTGGAAGTACACGAGTTATGAATGTTAAAACAGAATGAAATTTAGGAAGATCTGAAAAAGTGAGAATTAAAAGCATAAACTCGTTAGGGATATGAGATATAAAATCAGGTTTAGCTTTTTCTTTGCAGCTGTAGGTCAATGTTTATTAATATTTAGCAATAGTTATCACAGTACAAAAAAAAAAAAAAAAAAAATGAAAAAATATTGAACGGAGCTAATACAAGGTAATTTTAGCGAGTTCAATTTACGAATAACATTGAAACAATCTGTCAAGAAACTCAAGATATTTTTGTTACATTTTAGAGTACTTTGTCGAGTTAATAACGTGCAACTGCGTGAACATCCTGAACGTTTAGTGAATGACCTCAACTTATGTTTCAATTTACTATAAATCTTCCACCGTAAATATACGTCGCGGGGTGCGTAATTCCCACACAAAGTTACCAGGTAATCTATTAGCTAACGACGCTGGGCATACGACGCTCATTCGTAAATGTAGTTGCTGACTCCTGCAAGTTCTCATCTCGTGAGTTTTGAACTCGTCTGATTTCAGTATCGATCTAGCAGCAAGTGGTGCCAAGTCCGGCGTGCATTTCAGCTCGATCTCGATCACCAGATCGAAAGACGGCGGCCTCTGCACCTGTTGTTCAGTTTCAACCGTCAAGTTTGCTGTGTTTACCGTGTGCACGAACTTAGTCTCGTACGCGTATTTATTCATATTCCCGTAATAAAAGAATCGTCCACCATACTCTCCGTATCCCGAGTAAGTGGAAGCTGGTGGAGGTCTCAATGGTAGTGTCAAAGGAATCTGCAAATAAAAGAAAATAACATTCGAGTTACTTATTGATAGTTGTGTGGCATGGAGAGCGTTCGATGGTTTGAAAAGATTGTAACATTTTTGACAGTCGTACGTACATGTATTACCATTTGATGCTTGCATATGTATGTAAATACTGAACGTCAACAAAATTTTTAAAAGTTAAAAGGAAAAATCTATCGTACTCAATTGAAAGAATGTCACTTTTCAGTAAGAAAGATTGGTCTTATTGTTTTGGTAAAAAGTACAGGTAAAAGTTATTCAACCTCACTTATCAATATGAATATATTTATTTCGTTTTACTTACATTCTTTCTTAATTTTTAACTTATTAATTTGTTAAATTTAATTACGTTTGTTTCTCGTTTTCTTATTGCTGAGAGAAATAATAATCTCTTTCTCTTTCAGAGAGTGATCGTAAAGCTACTCAATGAATTAAAAATTGCTGAACTGACGCTGTGTATATTGTTCGATGATCTGCCAATTCTACAAAGATGTAACACCTTCCAAATTTCTTCCCCCCCCCCGAACTTTTCGAACGGCACAACGTCTGTTTCAGTTTTCCTACTGTGTACGTATGTAAAAAGTAGTTGGCAAGTACCTGTAACAGCAGTTGGTGCTCGTAATGCAAATTTTCGAAGAGATGTTCGTTCACGCTGCCCACCAGGCGTCGTAATCGAAGGTACATGAAGCGTTGTTCGTCTCTCCAAGAATTCTCATCGATCTTTCTGAAAACGTCCAGGCAAGTGAACCAGGCGCGTTTCATCGTGTATCTTAACTTCATGCTGACGATTCTTCCGGTGTTTCGTTTGTTAGTCGAGACTTTGAAAAAGAGTACCTGTCGTCCTTCTACGAGACAGTCTAGGACGTCTACGATCTTGCATCCGGAAATCAGAGCCGATCTGCTAATATTATTTTGGCATTTCAATACCCACGAGAAACAAGGAGGAAATTTTGAATTTTAATCGGAGCTCTATCTCGTCCGACTAAGTATAATGTATAGTCTCGATGATTATTTATTCTGATTTCTAGGAAACTCGTTCAAAGGACGTGGTGGAAATTGTAAAATTTAAAGGAACTAAATTACTGAAATGAATGCTTCAAGAGGAACAGTTGTTATTCCTTTAGAAAGCGATTCACCTGTTCACCCTGCGTTCGGAGATCTTTTCGAAAAAGTTCATGAATCGTTTGCAGATGGCTATAAAGGGCGAGACGCTCGATTCTGGTGCACGAGGACCGACGATGGACGGATGATACTTGGATATACGACCGAGAAGCTCGTTCAGATTGTCGAGCAGACTACCGGCGTAGAAACAAAGTCTTGGAAACTTTTGCTGCTTTGTCGGAGGATGCGTGTACCTCCAAGTCACGGCTCGTAGCATTTTGTACTGTGCTTTGATCAATTCCAGAGCGTTCAAAGCTTTGCTACAGGCCAATAATTCGGTGTCTGTTTTTGCAGATTTCATGACGCTCTCGTTGCGCTTTGTTATGCTCTCCAGCTTCGTGTAAGCCGTCAGGAAGGCGCCGTTTAAAACTGCCGCTGCCACCATTGAGCAATGTCTAACACGAACGAAAGTGATTTTCAATGTTTTCAAAATGAAACGATAGACGAAATTCTTTTTTCCCTTGTTGTTCTTTCTCGCGCGAAGAGGAGGATTTTGAAAAATTTGGAAAAAGTGTTTGGGATATTGTGTGGTACATACGTAAGTAGTTAAGCAAGCAGAGTGCAGAATAGAGAATAAATATGAATCGGAATACAGAAATCAAATTGACTAGCTCTGTTGAGATTATTTTTTAAGAAATAACAAGCATGTACATACATATATGTATATAATATCAAAACCAGGGGATTTTAAAAAGACTTAAAATTGGTTCCTTAGGTTTTTGAACGATTGATACATCAGATTGGTTAAATTTGTGTTTAAATCGAAATCTTATTCATTGACATAACCAGAGTGTCCTCCTCTGTGATTTTCCTTTTATTTATCTTGTGTTTTATTTTAAATTTGACGTGGAAGTTATTGGAGACACGTTAGAAACTCTATATTCAGGAAAGATTAAAGACATACTTTGTTGCGTAATCTCTTAATTTATTTTTTAAGGAACAGCAATAGGTTCGTTTAGAGAATTCCCAAGTTATACAGAGCTTATAATTCTTATAAATTTTGAATCGTGAATTACACATAAATTCACATGGAAAATATTGTTTAATGGTATTTGGGAAATCACCTAGAAACCAAACGCACGGACGTAGCAACATCATGAAGGGGCAGCAACCGAAAAATCATCTCCAGAACTTCCGGCGGAAGCGTGTCCAACGCATAGCCATGGCAACTCCGCTCTGTTAACGGGGTTTTGTCTGGATCCTTTTCCAGTTCCTGGTATTGATCGCATCTCGTAATTGGTATTTTGGGTCGCTTGTTCACGTTCATTTAAAACGAAAGACTAGTCATATAGAATATAGAGTGTAAAAGAAATTTTCCTTCGATATTGATGCTGCTCTTTTCTTCCTGGCTCTGTTTTTTTTTTTTTTTATTCTTTCACGTCGTTAATGATCTGTGGAATTATTTATCATGTAGATTTTACGTTACAGCATTACTCCTTTTTTTTCTTTTTCTTTTTTTTTTTTTTGCTAATTAAATCATTTGCCTCCGGGTAAAAATTTAATAAAATTAAAAATGTCAGATAAGGCGAAACAAAACAAGCGATAAGTAGATCTCGTTTTCAATCGAGTTCTCCTTTCGATAATTGTTTCACAATTTTTATATACACAGGGTGTTTCAACTTTCGTACACTCTCTTGTATATTTCACGCTAGTGGAGAGCATGTGAGTATAGTGATTGTGAATATCGAAAACATATCGGGGTGTCTTTTCTTGCAATCGATTTATTAGAATCGTTTTGTATGTACAGGTTGTACGCTGTTTTGCAGTCAAGATTGTCTTTGATTGAAATGTCGGTGCGGAAATGATAGAAATGAAAATATGATAAAAGCACGGCTCTGACTGATAGAATCGATAAACTATGGATAGAAATTTAAGATTACTTTAATCGTATACAGTCGAAATTACATTATAATAAAATTATATGTAACAATCGTTTTTCGAGTATCAAATAATAATTTAACAATCTTCTTACTATAAAGGAACAGCATCAGCCCCTTGCCAGTTTTTCCTCGTCGAAACTCCGATTTCATTAATTTCGTTCCACTAAAAAACGTCTGAAATTTTCATACCGAATTGAACATGAAAATTTGTCGACGTTTGAGATGAAATTACAGAGTAGATGAAAGAATAGATTAAGCTAGTTAATTGTAAAGTAATAAAAAAATTAAAGACACTCGTCTAATCACGTTGCATTATTTTAGGGGGAGATCGAGTCAGAGAAGACTCTAAACAGAGAAATTAACAGGCATCAAAAGTGTGAATTTTGTCTGGTCCACCGGCAATTCTTCCGACACGCATGGACTGATGCTGTCCAACAGCGTTTGAATCGCGTTCTGATTGGTAGGATGCTTTCTCTTAGTATGTTCCCTCCTGTGCTTCAGTTCTTTAAACGTTTTCCCGCATTGTTCACAGACGTAAGGTCGCGCTGCTTCGTGAGATCTCATGTGACCCTCATAGTGACTCTTCCTGACGAATTTCTTGCCACACTGATGGCAATCGAATTGGAAACGGCCCTCGTGAGCCGCTACATGGGAACTCAACGTCCATTTGGTCTTGAATGTCTTGGAACAGTAATCACATCTTATCTTTGACGCTGCGTTCGTATTATTCTTCCCTGGTTGCGTGGCTCTTCGTGGATTCTTATTCAAAAGTAACATCTCCTCGAGCAGGAAATCGTCTTCTTTGTCCGGCTGCTGTTTCTCACATTTTTCCAATGCTGTTTGAGCTTCCAGCATGTTCGCCGTATGTTGTTTCATGTGCTCTTGTAATTCCTCCTCATTCCGGGAACAGGTTCCACACAGAGCACACACATTCTTGTCTGGAATCTGTTGGATATTGAGGGATAAAACGTCAGAGATAGATCTATAATAGATACGAGTCAGATGCAAAAGTAACTGACAAAGATAGACATTGTGTGACAGAATCCAATTGATTACTATAAATTGCTATCTGTTATTTTATTATCATTGGAAGTATTTCTAACTAAAGGTTATAATCTATGTAGAAAGAATCCAGTTGGTTATTAAGAGTTATCATTTATTACTTTGCTATTGCATAACGAATTAGATGCGACTTAAACTATATTAAGCATACTTGATAGAATAATTATCGATGAACCGGACAATGTTTTCAGTTAATGTAAATGATTGATGTGTTTTGTGATAGATCAATTTGAATTTACTTTTAATTATTAACTTGCCGTTGATTTACATGTAAAAGTTTGATAAAACTTGTTAAAACTCAAATTTTCGAAGGATGGTATATTTTAACGTAGTTCCATTCGCAGTGAGATACAACTCTGACATACCTTTTCGTGAGAGTTCATGTGAGCCTTGAGCTTGATCTCACTGGTATACTTCTTCTTGCAATGTAAACAGGAGTAAGATTTGCTCTCGCGTGATTCATCATTCCAAACCACGTGTTGTCTATCAATGATACCATTTGTTACATTCTCGTTACTTTCTTTCCCACCTTGCTGTTGTTTATTGATCACAGCACAATTTTCGTAATCGGACAGCTTCTCTTTCCTCATTTCATGACGAGCAATATGTCGTTTCAGATCGTGGGCTCTGGAGAAGGCTCTTCCGTACCTAGTGCAACCAGGATAAGGACATCCTTTGGTTTTATCATTCCTCAGCCGAGGATGTACGTTATTGGAGGACTGTTTGCCATCCTTGGTACAATCTTTGCAAGATTTCTCAATTTTCTGACTGGTAACCGTAGCCAACTGAGCTGATAATGGAATGACAATAGAGATGGTTTCGTTGGTTGCTGGATTCACTATAGGACCAACGTGGATGGCTGGAGGTGCCGTCAGGGATATGCCATTTTCATTATTTTTACTCATCATTGAATACTGAAATGACAAAAAAAAAAAAAAAAAAAAAGAAAAGGAAATTTTCATAATTTGTTCCATGTCACAGGAATTGAAGATCATAGAGAAACTTGTCTTGTTAAGATTTGATCTCAACTTGTGATTAAACTTGTGATTAAACTTTTTAATACGATACGATGAAAAATGAAAACAACCTGTTGGCATCGCAGGCGTTGGACTTTTAAAGATAACTGACAAGTTGATTTTGTAAATTTTGTAAAAGCCAAAAGTATGGCAAACAATACTTTAATATATCCATAATATTTGAAAAATTTCAAAGAGATGAAAAGACACATGTTGAATTTCGAAGCAGTTTTCTGGTAAAAGAAAAAGGATATGACTTTTGCAAACTTGAATCATTTTCTAAGAGAAGGAAATAGTATGAAGCTTTAAACGAAGAATTTAATCATAGGTTTACATCAAACGAATCGATATCGCCGTATAAAATACATAGTCGTATGACAATGCAAAAAAAAAAAAAAAAAAAAACGACCGTGAAACCGGTAGCAAAAGCTAGGTATTTATACTCTTTCGTTTTCAATTTCCACATGGGAAATTGGCTGCTCTATAACATAATGAATTCAGACTTGTTATTCACATTGTCTTGTACAGAGCGTTTCAATGACTATCACGTTTTAATACTCTCGCTAAAATAGAAAGAAGATGAAAAGAAAATTTGTGTCTGTTAAGTTCACGTGTAGCTTTTGCGCTAGGTAAATTACCGACCCTCATGAAATCATTCCGAATCACACGTCAATATTTCTGTCGGATAATTTTGTTTCAATCAAAAAAGAATTCTGACGAGTGACCACGATAGTTGAACCACCCTGTACATGGCAACGTAATGTTCGTCGGCAAAAAAAATCGACTTGTCCAGACGAACTTTCCCCTAGCATCGAACAAATGTACAACGTGTGCATAACAAAATCAGAGGCCATCTTGAATCAAAGAAATTCACCCTCTGCTCTCCCTCCCTCCCTCTCCTTCTCTCTCTCTCTCTCTCTCTCTCTCTGAATGAAACGAAATTCGAATACTACAAGTCGTGTGTTACTACATTCATTCATGTTTCAGGGGAACACGAACCTGTTGTAGAAACGGGTTCTTATGTGGCTTGCAACCTTGCTCCGCTTTGACTCCTCGTTGGCCTCCCTCTTTTATTCGATGCGTCAGAGACCGTTTCAATGATTCATCCACCTCACGCTGCTCCGTTTGGAAAGGGCGAGTCGACACGCGGCTCCGCGTATCATTTCTCTATCCAGCGATTATTCAACGGATTATCGTTATTTATCGGACGTTGGATAATTTTGTTCGCCCATCAAACGATCTCTGTTATTTACGCGTACGCAAGGATGTATATAAATGCGTTATCACGTATCTTTATGAATACAAGCCCTGTGATTGATGTTTCTTTTTTCTTTTTTTTTTTCTTTTTAGACTTTCTCGAGCAATTCGTTTTCTTAACCAGCACCCCACCCTGATCTACACCCTGATCCACACGGGTAGAAAAAGACGACGATTGTTCGCGAATATCGAAAGGAATCACGACGAGAGACGGTTTCTCCCTTTCTCCGCTCTTGGCCACCTCTCTTCTCCTCTCTTCTGCCACAGCCTCTCTATACCTCGTGCACACGATCTTTATGGACACGCGCGCACTCCTGTGTGTTACCGTGCATTATACACACGGCGTGGATGATTCCTCCACGGCGTGGATCAAACGACTCACTTGGCTCGCTCACTTTCCTCGTCACGATGAAAGTGTGCTATTACTGATCAGGAACGCGCACTCTCCCCGTTCGTTTCACGTACGCGGTACCTCGCGCATGTCAACTCCTGCCTCGCTGATATATTGCTCGATGAGAGCAATTGTTGTGATATTCCACTTCTGTAAATTTATTTTCCGTGCTGGTTCGTTTCTCGCTGAGTTTAATTTAGGTTTCAGTTGTATTTACGTGTATATAGGGTGTCCACCTTTTTATGTCTTTTTATGTCTTTATTTATTTATGGGAATAGTGTATATATTAGTTACTTATTAGTTATAATAATTGATAGATGAAAGGAAATGTTGATGTTAATTTTGCTTGTAACATTCTACCAACATTCGCAGTCTAGCGATCAATCGTTAAAAATTTTGAGTTGATGGGATGAATTGATTGGATTTACTCTGGAATGACTACTGATACTAATGAGTTGAATTTGAATTAGCTCAAGTTAACTGAGAATTAAAATTGAATTTAGATTCAAGTCTACTTTTATTGAATATTACGTATAAGTTAGACATAATATTTCTTATTGCCAATAATGGTGCTTATTATATTAGGCAGTAAATTATATTTTAATTTGTAAAGTTACTTGAAAGTTACCTCCACAGAAAATTAATATAAAATAACAATTATGCTAAAATTAAAGTAGACGAGATGGAACAGTGATAAAAATTAAAAAAAAGAAAAACACTATTATATCTGATTAATTGTAATGGGATTAACGCGAGTAATCCTTCTATCTTTTATGTAATCGAATCATTCTCCGTTTTATCCGTATCTACATACACACATATAGATATATAAATATTCCATGTACTACGCTGTATCTAGAAACGGCATGAAGGTTGAGCAGATCGATTCGATGATCTTAATCAGCTTCGCGCATTCTTCTCCTATACAGTATAAAATAGTTCGGACAAAATTCTCTTATACTCTTTAGTTGTTGCAGTATTAAACGATATAAAAAGATCGACAATTCCTATAGAAGTTTTGATGATTTTCTTAGAGGCGTAACAGTTAAATAATATTTTTTACACAGATGGGTAACACTTTTTATTAAAAATATACAGTGTAATAAAATTTTTCTATGATATTTTCGATCATTCATTTTTTTAAATACTTTCTTCATTTACATAATTATTTTCTTTTCTTTATTCTTTCGCATAATTATTCTCTTTTCCTTTTTATCCTTTTACACAATTACAATTGAGTTTGTAGAAATGTGAATTTGTTCTTTTCATTTTTTTTCAGAAATATCGTACCAATCCAGAGTATATACCTACTTAATTACGTGCGTGTATTTACAAGCACACGTTATAGTACAAGAATTCTTGGATTCTCTAACTACACTGTGTCATGTAATACAATGGAAACGCTTTTAAACGACTTAATATTAAATGACACACCTTAACTTCCCCTGAGATTACACCAAGCTTAATCAACTAATGGCGCGTTTAAAAGAAGCGTGCAAGAAAAAATGATATTACATTGCGTACGTGCGTGAAGTAACTCACAATTTTTAATCACCTTCAACGAAACATGCAAATAAGTATAATATAACACAATGCAAAGAAAGAAAGTGTTGGTTTTATCGTATTATATTCGCAACGATAATGTGTCCGGAGATTGTCAGAGGTCAACGAGAAAATTTCAGGAAACAAAATGTACGATTTAATTAAACGCCTGTTAAACACGGACACGTGCACTGACAACGACAGCTGTGCCATTGCGTTATATCAGAGAGCTAATGTAATTAGTAATGTAATTAGCTGCTAATCAACGCAAGTGTGACGGACACGAAAGGTAAACTTAGGAGTCCATCCGCGCTTACTTGATGGCCATTCTATCCTTCTTTTCTAACAATATTTGAATTACCAGACTGTGAATGTTTATACGCAATATTCCTGCTTTTTAGGAATGTAACTGGAACACTAAAACCCAAGCAAAGATTTACTTCATTCATTAAACAGAGTACCGTATGCAAATAGTGTTATTTGATTCAGGCTGAACAATTTGCAAGCGATCTACGTTTGAAAACAGCTATTTAACTCATTATTAGTGGCGTGATGTGAAATATACGCTGAAATACATATTTATGCCATATATGTGCATTTACTGAGGTTTCACTCGGTGGAAGGAAGAAAGGAAATTTATTTGATCAGTGGTAATATTTCCAGTTTTAATTATCATAATGTAATTGCATCGTACGTGTATATTTTTGAATATCATAAATACACAAATACTCGTGGTTTAATACCGATTTCGTGCCAGGCCAGAAGATATCAAATGCATAGAATAATAGTGTTCATGAAACTTGTTTGTTCGACGACTACTTGTCGTTGCTGATGGAGAAGTTCCTCCATCTCCTCCTAGTCCCCTTCAATGTAAACTGTTCTCTTGTAAAACGCTTGTCCTCTTGCGAGTAGCTTGTTCTTCGTTGAATAATTAACAACTTTATTTAAAACACCCCCTTGACTATAGACGAGCGGATTCTAATTAAATAAATTTCAATTCCGTTTTAATTTTTCAAGATCTAAATATATAAAGAGAGCAACAGGTGCGAGAGGTTAATGAATTATATAACTTGTAGCTCATGGTTAATGGTGTGATATGGACAAGTTATACATGCACATGACGAAGAAATTCAGAACTGCAAAGAAATCGACAAACGGGTGTTGTAAATTCTAGGCAAGAGAAACACCAGCGAGTAGGCAGGTCTGTAAACGAAACTCGATCAGAGGATGCTTTTGTATGTTAAGTGGCTGGTATTAAGTTAATTAATAGATGCACCTTGGCATAATTTGTGTGCTCAGGCTCTCTCTTAGTTGCCATAATGTACGCGTTTCTCTGCGATAGATCGATACTTCTAATTTCATCGACTGAAGAGGCGCAGAGAGGAAATGAGTACGGAGCGAGAGGAGAGGGAGAGGAGAGAGAGAGAAGGAGAAGATAGAGGAGATGCAATCGCTCTTCGCTTGTCCACAATCGTGAAGTTGCGTAACGTCGAATTTACAATCTGCAACGTTCAGAAAGGGTGAAGCAACTTTGGATCCTCTTCCCCTACGAGTGTCGTATAAATGCAAATATTCCTATTCCATCCAACGTATCGTTTCCAACTGTACATGCGGCAGCTCGCGAAAGTATTCCAACGCTTGTGAAAACTTTTTTAAAAGAATATAGGCAGTGTCCCACTTGCAAAGAAACTTTGCAAGTTTCTCTCTAAATTAATAACAATGAACTGTTCTAGGAGGATTCATAAGAATCATGTACATGACGTATAATTGCTCGTGACAAAACAAACGCTTGAATTCTATAAAATATTATACACAGTCGCTAACACAATCTACGCGCATATACAGTCTGCATACGTGTGACATGTATGTACGCAATAAATGTTACCCGTTAACAGCATTAACGAACTCTCGATTTTCCTACATGTAATAGCGTTCGAGTAATTTTGTGAGTCACTGTATATTACAAGTATAGCAAGTAAACTGTGTATACTGGCGTACGTGTGTGTATAGAAAATAGAAGGGTATCTTAGCCCCTGGCAAACGGCTCGCCTTTGTAACTTTCTAGTGGTTGTGCTTTCATTTCCATAACATGCCGGCAGGTTGTGTACACGTACCACGCTTGTTCTATTCCTATTGAAATCGAACTTTTATGGTTTCCAGATGCATCGTGTTCCTATATGCAAGG
The DNA here is from genome assembly GCA_036937485.2 of Tetragonisca angustula. Classification (NCBI taxonomy): domain Eukaryota; kingdom Metazoa; phylum Arthropoda; class Insecta; order Hymenoptera; family Apidae; genus Tetragonisca; species Tetragonisca angustula. The sequence continues at coordinate 211,920 of JAWNGG020000148.1, forward strand.
TATACAGATTTTGCGATCGTGTATGGAAAATAATGGAAAATCTGAGCAAATGAGAACAAATAAGGTCGACAGGGAATTCAGTGTAGGAAGGGAAGAGTTAAGGAAAATTTCAATAAAGAAATTTGGATCAATAGAGTTAGCTGTTTAAAAGGACCATTTCACGGACCAGAGGATAGAGAAAGTATTTTTCTTTATATAAAAATCATACGTTCAAAATATGAATCATACATGGGAAAATGTATACGCATATGTACAATGGTCTCTATTTGCCTGTTTGAATAATATTTACATAATTGTTGCGTCTACATTTCAAGGTAGACGCCACAATTAATAATATACTGATTACAATTATAAAAATTGCGTGTCATCGTCGTTGCTCATGATATTTCTTATCCATTTCACGTAATACTGTATCCTAGTGTAGACATCGGGATATCCTGGTCTAGCACATCCTGATCCAAAAGACGTGACACCTGCCAGTTGCCACACTCCGTCTGCTCGACGACATTGCAATGGCCCTCCAGAATCACCCTTAAAAAAACGTTATTGTTTCATCAGTTGAAATGTTATTTACACAGTTTATTTACATGCTGGGTGATTCACGTAACTTGCACACTTGAATATCTCATTAGGTTGAAGAACCAATGCTTGTTTTCTTGAAATTTAATATTCTTTCAAACTATGATGAAAAAAAAAAAATATATGGTTCGATTAAAAAAAAGGTGAAGATGAATACTTTGGAAATTTCGAGACCCCTCACACAAAAAGACCATATTTTGCCTCGCTTAAAACCAATTACAATTTTTTTGTATTAAACAACCTTTCATTAGACGCAATTTAAAAGTTATTTTTCAGGTGTGCAAATTACGTGGATCACCCTGTATATACACATCTTCCTAAAGATAATTGTAACATTGATTATTGAAAATATCTTTCGTGTCCTACATGAACTTAATAATCGCAAAAGGAAAGACATTGAGCATAGTATTCGATAAATAATTGAAACAGATTATTAAAACTTAAGAGTGAAAATTTCATGGAATAAATAGCAATTCTGTAGAAAAAAAAAAAAAGATTGACGATTCGTCTCGATTGAGCCTTTGTCGAATCGAATGCCAAGTTGAAAGCAATTGTGTAGAAGACGCGGAGATTTCAATCTAGTTGCAACGATGAAAATAGCCTTACGACTTTGAATAACCTTATCAAAATGCTTCTGAATTCGAACGAAGGAATCGTCATTTTCAAAGTAATAAATTTGATGACTTTGACAAGTTGTTAATGAAACCAACGATAGGTATGTATCTATTTTCGGTGAAAGTGAAATTTTCGCAGATTCCGTCCTTTTTACAAAACTGTATGAAAATGAGTGACTAATTTGCTAAGAAAAACTATTTTTCGTACGAGTTAGGTTAACTTAGGTTCAGATCCTCGAAGGATTGAAAAACCAGTGATGAGATACGAAAAGTGTCTGTACGTATTCTTATTTCCCAGTGAAGTGCTTTTTTCAATCAGATTCTACATTGGATACGTAGCATCAAATTTTTGTACAAAAGTACCGCGAGATGAAATGATAGGAAATTGAACATAAGTGAGTAGGTATCTGAACTTGATTAATACAATGATGCAAACAAACATTTTTGTACTTTCGTATTAAATATTATATTATGTTATATTAAATATTAAGTATTAAATATTATATTATATCATAATCGTAATATTAAAGAAAATTCCAGCTTAAATTCCAACTTGAGAGGAACTTGAGAGTAAAGTAATACGAAAGTTAGTAACTTACCACGCAACTTCCGGTCGAACCATCAGTGTGACCAGCACAAAGATGGCCGCGTCGGAGCGGTACTGATTTTCCATAAGCTCTCATACATATTTCAAGATCTAGCAATGGCACTGAGGCTTCCAAAAGTGCAGTGGAAAGTGACTGAGAGGGGCCGTATCGACCCCAGCCAGAAGCAACGCATTGTCCATTCGTGAGCTCCTCTTCCGGCTCCGGTAAACATATTGTTCGTACTACTTTCGACAAAGGAGCTGGTCTGGCCAACTTCATCAGCGCTAAACAAAACATTTTGTAAATTGTTTCTCCTTGCTTTATTTTCTTCGTTTGTTTGTATAAGTGTATATGTTTGATAAGAGAAAGTAAAATACTTTTTTACTGAAAATACATTTACAACAAAAGAAATTGTAAGGGTTCGAGAAGACTAACTTTTGGAAATTCTACGTCGAAGAAATAGATAATTTCAACGTTGTTTTTCAACATCGATCATTTTGTCATTGAAATTGTTCCAAATTTTTCAATATTTTCTTCTTGGTACCTTTCGACAAGGTACGACGCGTTCTTTAACAGGGAAAACAGAACAAAGATGATCTTGAAGGAAATCACACAATTTTTAGAAAATTGCAAAAATTAAGATTCAAGCGAATTTTGCAAGGAGAGAAAGAGAGATAATAGGTGTTACAACGTTAGATATCTTTCGTTTGAAGCAGCGTTTCCGTTTCAAATATTTTGAATTTTAACTAGAACACATGTCAAATTGTGACTTTAAATTGTTTATATACCAATATCGTGTAAGTAATTGTTGAATCTCTCATGGAGGATCACCCGTTCAACAGGTAGTCTTGCCGAGCCACGTCCACCAGAGTCTAATTCCCATTCGCCGACCACCGCCGTCCATAATGCACCGATTGGTAAATTGAAAAGCTCGCTGTAAATGAATATCGACCAATTGTTTCAATCAATATTGGCATCGAAATATATTCATGTCTGTTTTTTTAATCCTTTAAGAACATTAGACACGTCTAAGATAAAATAAAATAAAATGTTATTCTATCATAAAAGGTAGTTAAAAGTTAAATTAATTTTGACAGAGTCTATATTTCTTATTGTCTTGCAATTAACACACGCAATCAACTTTAGAAACAATATATTCTGTGTGCTAATTTTCATACTAGATACTTTCCATGAAATAAACTAGTAATCTTGAAATATCCTTGCAACTTTTTGTTTATAATATTGCTCCCTTCATAATTTAATTCATATTTTCATTTCATTCAAATTCAATTGAATCAACTTTGTTTGTTACTTTTTATGAAACCAATAATTACATATGTATGTAAACATATCGTACACACATGCTTATATTGATAAATTTAATTAGACAAGTACGTTTTATATTTGTATCAATGATAATCATAAACAATCCTCCGCTCAATCTTACTAATTCAATAAATTTTTTCAGCCCTTTTTCACACCCTATACCGATAATCTACTGATAATCTCAAAACTGGTCGCTAAGCTCTTATAGTTGGAATGAAAAGTGAGACCCACTTATGAATGCAATGAGCAGCTGTGACGACCCAAGTGGGCTCGATGAGAACACCGCCGCACCAGTGACCGATAAAGCCCAACTTTGGATGGAGGAGCTGCAGGGACACCTGCCAGGGCCAAGAGCCTCGTTTGCTCGGCTTTCCGTTGAATATCCGACCTGTCGTGCTTCCGGCGTCCTTTCCCTCCGCCACAGTGGAGGAAGTGACATTTTTCACCGATAGAATCGCACGTGGCTGCCTATGCGACGCTGCTGGACATCCGCACGCTGTTATTCAAAAACTCAAGTTTCCCACTTAGTTGACTTTTACTCATAGTCAACGAACGTTGATTACTGAACGATTCGATGATTTTTCTTTCTTAAGATCTACTATATCTGACGCAAATGAAATCTGATAGAAACTATATTGGACGTTCAATTCAAGAAATAAAGATGATCTTTCAAAAGTTAAGAGAGCTTAAGAGGCTTCGAAACGGTCGAAAAATTTGCAATGTAGGTCAGAATTGTGAGAATTATAAATTCAATTGTATTTTATAATATCAGCTGAAACAATTAAATATGTGTGCTGTCAGTATAATATAATATAATATAATACAATATGATATTACTCTAGAATATAATTTCTATGATGAAAAGTAATTCCACAATTTTTATTTGCATTGTACTTTATAGAGACAGACTCAAATGATTTTTAACTTGCGAAAGAAAGACGTCTAACTGTGATCCAATTGTGTCTAAAAGTGTACATTCGTTGCAAGATAAAAGTGACTTGTTTTCTAATCGGAGAAGATCTTGCCAAAGTAAGGAAAGCTTTCTATAACTAACGGGGATATATTCTAAAATACATTGTGATATTTAAAAGATAAGTGTAAAATAAAAAAGAACGGTAGCTTAACATCGAATTATACTTACAGAAATGATTTTCCTGCACGATCCTCAGGATCGTGCAATCAACATCCGCGAGAATGAAGAAAAGTAGCGCCAGGCCACCGCGGAGATTCATTTCCAAGAAGAGACGCACACCATGTACACAACTGTCTTCTGTCAACCCCGTACACTTTTTACTAGCTCATACTCTTCATATTCCTTTAACTTTTAACTTTTACAATGCACGCGAATTGAAACTTCACGTCTTTGATTAATCAATTTTTATCATTTCTCGGTAACATCGCGACGATATCGAACAGACACGCATATTCGGAGAAAAAAAAAGGACGAAGGAAATGCTTCAACGAAGATGTATTTATAAAAATTTGCAATATCTGACGGAGGCAGGTAGCAACAGTAATCCTTGTGGCGGATCGTTCACTAGAACGAGTAAATCCTTCGAAGGAACTTACTTAGAAGAAAGTGATCGTTGACGATTCCCATCGAAGAAGGGGGATATACTTGCGATCGCGACGAACCAGTGAAAACTGGCAGCTCTTAAACAGACGAATATCGCTCTCACTAACGAAAGTTACCTCTCTGCCGTCGCTATTTACTTTATCTTTCTCGCTCTTCTCATACCAATTAGAAACGTCCATTTTTTACGAATCATTACGTGCAGTAAAGTCCTCTGACCAGTGGGTACCGTTTTTATAACACTAGTTATTTAATTCTCAGTTGGAATTTTTCAGAATAGAAACATTTTTCAGTAAATTTCAATGATTCTGTGTTTGAAAAAAGAAAGTCTCTTCATGGGGGCGGGAAAGAAGGTGAAGTTTTGAAAAAGACACTGTTTCGACTCTATTCTCATTCTAATTAACGAGATGACCAGCGATTGTAATTCAAATTTGATACTATTCAGCCTAATCAGTAATAAGTCAGACTCAATTTTAACGCGATATTTAATTTAGTACTAGTTTTAATTTCATCTCAGACTTGATACACATACTATACGTATGTATAAAACTTGGCATCTGAAAGAAAAGATATTTTTGGGATTGAATGTTCAAGTTTCAAATTAAAAAAATGAAAATTGGTTTCACAGCCTGCTCTGACTCTAGAAAGCTGAGACTTCTGTTATAGATGCTTTCTGTTACAGACCTCCCTTTCAATCTGTAACGTATAATCCGTTATGAATCATTTAATCGTAGTTTCTCGTAATTACGCATCATCGAGACAAAAAAAGAAACAAACGTTCTCTTTCTTTTTTTTTTTTTTGGGCTGACGTCAAATTACCCGATACAGTGGCGTGATTATCAGCAAACCTGTTGATCATTCTTTCGCGAGAAACGGGTTCTCGCTGAGAAACACACGTACAGCTTGACTAGACGAAGAATAGAAGAAGATATCAGTTGAGCAACGCTGAGCAGCGAAGCTAGAGGACTCTTCAAAAATTAAATCGTAAGATTGTTCAACGGTTACGGTTGAAGAGACAATTCTTACAGTTTTCAAGTTTACTTTCATAGTCATTCTTTTGTAGAAGACAGGGAAAAGAGTTCAAATTTTCCAGAGACGACGCTGATGCCTTGGAAACGTACAGTTGCTACATTTGTTGAAATATGCGTGACTCAATAGTGTAAGCATTAGGAATAAAGTACGAATACGTAGATCGTTGATCAAATAAAGTTGAGGATCGAAAGACGATAAATTGTTTTCTTGTTTTGAAACAGCTTGTAGAGTTGCTGTTATCGAGGCCATTTCCACAGCGCCAGCGAGGAAAGCGAGGAGGAATGCAATGTGATGTCGAGATAAATAGTATTTACAAGTTGAACACGTTTCGCGAGAACATTTTTTTCACGCTGCTAATTCGTTCGAAGAAGCAATTTTCTAGTGTTATAAATTACGAAATTCCACGATGAGTTTTGGTTGAAACAAGACAGGAAGAATGTGAACGAGATTTCCTCCTTTCTCGAAAGAAAGCGACCCGAGGTAAAATTGTTTTCTACGTCCAATTAGTTCTTTCACCTTTTACCGAACAATTTTTTTTTCTTTTTTCTTCACGTATTATTGCCTTTAGAAACGATAAGTAGTAAGAGTGATACTTGTACAGAATCGGCTATAATTGTGAAAGTGAAGACAGTAAAAAGCGATGAAAGCGATCCTTTTGTTTTTTTTTCTTTTTTTTTTTTTTTTGCAAAGCGATTTAACATGACCGTGATCTCCAATATGTTTCACGTTCAATTTAAAATTCCTTTACGCAGAGAATGAAAACAATTTCATTTCTGGTTTTTTTTTTTTTTTGACCATCAAAAGGATGTCAAAAGTTGACTCTTGTTTCTACAGAGTGTAGACGCGATAAAGAAAACGTTTCTTCGTTTAACGATCTTTGCATTCAATTGTAAAATTACACGTTTTTGACATGAAAGACCGATGCACATTTTCACTCATTAATTACCGTGGAGAAAGTTCTAAAAAAAACTGCTTTCTGATATTCTTAAAGAACGTAGCTGTCTACTTGGGTATTTCTCAATTCTTATCCAATCTGTCGCAATTTTGAAATCTGAAAAATGTAATGCAAATTTTAAACAAATTGATTAATCAATTAATCAAGTATCTTTTTGTCACACAGTTAATAGTAAATAAATACAGGAAGTGTTGTATCCAACAAACTTAGGAAATTAAAAAACAGGATCGCCAAGGAAAGATGGATTTGTGAGATAGTGCAAGAGAACGCATCAAGATCAAGTTGTTTGTATTTTGATCAATCAGCTATGACGTTGATATATGACGCTATACTATTGGTGTGTACAAGTGTGTATTTATATATAGGTATATTTATTTATTTAGTTATTTATTATTCCTTTTTTTTTGTCATTACAATCGATTGCTTTCTCTCAACAATTTCAGTCGATACAGATTAATTGTAAGATTCGAATTTACAGCAATGCATTGTGAGTAAGCAAATTAGCCTAATTGATACTGCGTTTCTCTCGAGATCGAGCAGACTCGGGAAATCGTAGTTACATATGTATACACGTACAATTAATAAGCGTGCTGAACGTGTAAAAAGACGGAATAGATTAAATCCATATAGGAGATAAAAATCGCTACAAAGTATCTTATAAAATGTAATTGACAATACAATGATATATAGTCAATCAGAACGTCTCCTATTAAGCAATAAAAAACAAACAAATTGTACCTGTCAATGTTGGACGATTGCAAGTATACTTTACACAGGCATACATACATACCTATGTGCTGATAAAAAGTTTTCAAAGAAGTTGCAACTCATGGAGATGCCGACAATAAACATCCGCAGAAAAATATCGAATGAAATTTGACAAAGTTTCTCACCTGTTGCAATCATTCAGCATTCTTTTTTGAAATTGCGTTTGATCGACAGACCAAGCAGAAAAAGGAAAAGGGAACAGACAAGAAAGAAAATCGAAATACCCGCGCGTTCAACTGTGTGTCGTGGAACAACGAACAGTTCGACCTCTCTATTAATTCCACCGCATCAGTAAATCGGTATACAATTGATCGATGTGCGTAAGTGAATAAACGAGTGTATTTACAATATCGATAGAGACAATATTTATAGACGTCGAAAAGTTTAACAAACAGTTTCTCGTGCCCTTTCAGATTTTAATCCACGTCTCAATTACGACTTTAATCCTCGACGACTAGTGATTGTAACAGCATTGCAGGGAAACGATCACGTTGTAGTTACGAATCAACGAATTGCATAATAAAGGTAATCCCAAGCGGACGACGCAACACGTCGCAAGAAGACGCGAGGAGTCTCGAGGAAAATCTTCAAATTTGTAACGCGACATTTCCCTTCACAGACGATTGCTTTTTTTCTTCTTTTTTTTTTTATTTCTTTTTTATTTTTTTTAGAACTGTTCTTTATTGTCTGATTATTGTTTCGCTTCGCACAACGTTCGAGCAATCAATTCACTTGCCTCTTTCGAAAAAATTAAAAGCACACGATCGAAGGGTGGGAGGGAGCAGCTTTTCAGAAATTTTCATGATCCGTTCGCGCCGTGATTATTATTAAATTATGCGTGCTCGTCGTTTCTTGTCGTCTCTTCGTCCAGATACACACGTGCGTACGTAATTCCTAAGAGATCGTTATCGTTAGTACGTTGTACATTGTACAAAGGTAACGAAGCGGAGGAACATTGTCAAACGATATCTCATTGTCAGCTACATCCTAAAAATATGTATTCCTTGCGCAAAGCTTTCTTTTTCTCTCTCTCTCTCTCTCTCTCTCTCTCTCCCTCTCTCTCTCTCTCATTTCGAATTTCCTGTTCTCGTCGATACATCGTTTTACGTTTGTACACGAAAGCACGCGAAGTACGTTTTAACCCTTTCATAGGAACGAGAATTATCCTTCCGTGTCAATCAAGATCTACCCTTGCTACATTGGATGAAGCAATATGAAAATATCGATATCCCCCGTTTTTTTTATAAAATTATATTACACGTTAAACATTGTTTCAATGAAATACGTCCAATGCGAGCAGCGCGCGGTAGCTCGATTAACTCAATTTGTAAAAAAATAAATAAATTGACTTTACTAGGGTAAATTTATACATATATATACATACATACATACATACATACATGCATACATACATACATATATATGTTCAATATTCGTTCAATACTGAAATTTTTTTACTTTCTCGTGAAATTCAAATTGTGCCTACGAAAGGGTTAATCTTTCCCACGATCAATTACATTTAATTACACACGATATATTGATGTTAATCGGGTCGTGACGCAGTGTAAAATTTATCGTAATGCATAGTCACAGGGAAGATCGTATCATGAGATAGACGTGCACCGCTCAAAACAATTATCGTACGATATTGGAATTAACAAAGCTTTGTAATCACGCCATTTAAATTTCATAAACCTAGATATTAAGATGAAACAAAATATACGTATACGTACATGTGTATGTACATATTTGTTTACTGTATATTAGTCTACGCAAATGTAACAACTGTATGTATATGATATATATGTATATGTATTCTTTTTCCTTACATTGATATATACATTACAGTATTTTATGATATTTTGATCAACAGTTTGATTTGATTGGTTACGTAGGTTTTGAGCTTGTGTTTCTTGACGGCGTGTAACGAATGATTCTGCAATTGTTCTGAGCAGTGTATATAAAAGGGTAAGATACTGTGACAATAAAATATTCTACAATATCTCACTTACAAACATGTATTCCGCATCAATCGCGTAATTTTGACGGACATATGTGAGCAATTGATATTTTCATAAACACCGAAAAGTCATAAAAAGTCGAGAAAATTGTTGTTAAAACGTTCGCGAAACTACTCAATCTCAAAGTAGGAAGAAAGAAAACACAAAATTAAAACAATTTCGACTTCCGTGTATTTTTTTATTTTTATCTTCTTCTTTCAACATAAAAGAAAAAGAGAAACGCGAGTAAGCTTGCACATGTCCTACCTACGCACAAAATATGTTGAGCAAACTTGACTTTGTACCGTACGAACGTTCAAGTAGAACCTAACTGTCGTTACAATGTAAAACACGCTGACTTTAAACGCTAGATAAAGATACATGCATACGTATATACATACGTATATAGGTAAATAGCGACGTGTCCGAAACATATTCGACGACGATGTGCGCACAGAAACGCCATTTGACACCCGTTACACAAATTTACACTTACTTTCATCAGCTTTGTACTAGCCAAAATTACAGCTCACTTCGGTTTATCCCTCAAGCTACGTTGTTGCTACGACTCGCCGTTCGAAGCATCGATAAATTACGAAATTTAAAAACCTTTCCCAAATCTCGATCGTTTGACTTCTTTTCGAAGCTTCCTGTCTTCAAGAGAGAAATCAGATCGAGCTGGTGTACTTTCTCAAAATACAAAAATCATTTTCCCGTCTCTCCTCTTTTCTTCTCGTACATTTGCTCTCTCATTTTGCGAAGATAAATAAAGATATCTTTTCCCAGTTTGATTCACGAAGTTACGACTCGATTTGGAATTGGATCCCGATAAATTTCTTTAAAATTGAATGTTTCATGCTTTTCGTGAAATTCATAAAAATTTCTCTCTGTACCGTTGGCAGACTGCACTCGCGAACAGTGAAGATGGGGGGGGAAAAAAAAATCACCGAATCGTCGTTCTAACCTCTCTTCTGTTTCTCCCGCCAATTTGATTCGCCGATATTCGAAATGTTGGAAGCTGTCGGGAAATAATTTCAATAGCAAAGCTTTCTTTTTTTAATGTTAACGTTAACGCTCGCCGTGGAAGATAAAATGGAAGGAATGAGACGCTTTCGAAAGCTTCTTGCGAACGATTCGACGTTCTCGTCGAACGATCAAATCTGTAACGAAGCATTTTACTAAGGAAATATACATTGACGGCACGTACTATATCGTATTACATTGTATATCGACGACAAATCGCAAGCGTGTTCGTTGCTTAATTCCAATTATCGATCGTCTTACGTAAGGCTCGATTTATACACGATAGCACCTTTTACTTTGCAAATCCTTTTTCTTTCTCTTTCTCGTGGATGTCATTTTGATTCGTTGGACAATATTGAAAGATTCGATTGGTTAATTCTTGTTCAAGTAAACCGATAATCTAATATATACAATAATAATAATACTATTAACGATGTTGTCGTTAGCCGTTCATGGAGATTAAACTTTTAACTTTGAGATTAAGCCCCATCATCTTACCGGCACGACTAACAAAAACAACGTGGTTTTTAAATAAAATTTGCTACCGCGATCGTACTGTTACATTCGACTCGCATTTCGAATTTAACAGTCGATCTAACAATTCCATTAAATACAGACATTGCGTCGTCAGTTACGTCGGACTTTATATTAACAATTCATCGTGGTTGGTACGCCTGCTGTCTCTTCGCCGATTCTAGAGTAAAATAGCGTTGTTTCCTCGTGGTACACAGTCTTAAATTTGTCTCGTACTACTCTCGCTCTCTGTTCTCATCTTAAAACGTTTTACTAGACGTAGTCACACACTTTCTTTTCTTCTTTTCTTCTTTTCTTCTTTTCTTCTTTGTTTTTCTACGCAATTAGGCATATTCGTTTGTTTGTGGTTTATCGTTCACGATTTTCTCGGTTACTTTTACACGTTAGACGATAAATATTAAATGTGTTTTTTTTTTTTTCGCTTGTGAGTTTTGCATATACCGTAAGTACTAACACGGATTCTGGCTCTTGTTCTTACGAACAAATAATTGTATCCGCGTGATATGGTTCGCTTTGTTCGTATTTTACTTCTTTTTTTTTCTTTTTCATTTTTTCTCTTTTTTTTTTCGTTTTTTTTTTGGTTCCAGTTCTTTTTTTTGGTTTCTTGGTTTCAAGTGGTCCGTAAATTTCGTGCTCGACGCAATAGACAGTGCGCGTGATAAGGCCCTAAATGTACATTCAAAAAATTCATAAAAACTTCTCGGCAGTAACGATGGATAGACACGTACGAATCATTCGATAACACATTTCCCGTTTGTGGTATGCTCGACACACACGTTACGTCGGAGACAGTGAGACATATGTGAACCAGAAAATACGTAAAATATGACAAATAATAGTAAAACGACACTCTGCGGTTGCTGGCAAATCAGTGGAACTTATAATTAAAAAAGGAAAAACAGAGAACAAAGAACAGAGCAACAGAAATAAATAAAATTAACAGTAGAGTAGACAGAATCGAGATTCCAGCTTAATGATTTAAAAACGCAATCCAGTATACTACTTTGAACTCTATAAAATTCAGTGTACTCCACTTTAAAATTTCCACTATAAAAATTCAATTCAATCTAACGTGTGTTTCCATTAATTTTCATGGATTTCAGAGTTGTCGACGCGTCAAGGAGAATTCGATTTGAAGTGTTCAAAATTCGTCGACACCGGTCCCCATGCAACGTGCACGAGGTGATGGAAGTGAAAAAGTTCGCGAGAGAACTTCATCGTTAACTGGACTACGTTAACAAGAATGGTGAATGTAGAAGACGGTTCTGGTAAGTATATCTTTGCAAAAATTCTGCGAAGCACAATTATTGTGCTTGAATTATTTCGGCGGTTATCTCTTCGCGTGCACAATACGCAAAACCTAATTTGAGGACGGTCATTTTCGTCGCTAGAATTGAAAAAGCACCTCCTCTACAATATGGTAACTTTGAAATTTTCTTTCGTAGTTCGACAATTCTACTCGTTCTTACTTTTAGTTCAATTCGCACGTGTCTGAAAGATAATAAAGCTGCATATTACGTCGCACTTTTGCATGTAATCGTTGGGAAATTATTTACATTAAAAGTCGATCTCGTTATATATATATACACACCAGGTCCGGGTATAACACATCTCGGATAGTGTTTAAGTTCACCGAAACGAAATCGCATCTAAAGCCAATGTAGTTCTTCCTGTAAGTTTGTAATTTATAGTACTGTCCATATCTTAATTGGCAGGATTGACTATTGCCACCTCCATTTACTCCACACTAGAACTACCAAAGTGGTGAAAATGACCAATTTATAACTTTTGTTAAACGTTTTACAGGCGTGTGTTTTTAAAGAATTAAATAATTTTTCGTAAAATATATAAATAAAATCTTGTAACTATAAAGTTTCCCTATTTTTTGGGCTCCAATGTCTCTGATGGAAATTTTATTTATGCTCTAATCGTTGGTAGCTCTAACTAGTCCAACCAACGTCGCTAGTGTTAAAAGTAAAAATATATAATTTGAAAGCAAATGTTCACGTAATGTGGAGTCGTAATATTATATAAACTATTTAGAAGTCACAGTAACGATCAACCTCGTTGATTTAAAAAAAATATGGAATACTGTTTTAGATATTATTTAAACAAAGTGGAAGTAAGTTTATATATCATTGAGTGGACTAATATATTTACCATCAATATTGAATATTGGATGTCACAGTTTCATACTACCTACACGTTTATTTTAAACAAAGACAAAATTCTTGAGAAGAATTCTCCCTTGCCAGCCACTCGGATTTGAGTCCAACTTGCCTGTTATATAAGACAGCACTATACATTACTTACTTTTATATTACAAATATTCAACTGTTCGATTAAGCATCGAGCTGGTTTTTGATTTCCTTCGGTGTGCTTTTTAATCGTACGTTTTTTTTTTTTTTTTTTGCAAACACGACCTTGACAAAATGTCTCTGGTGTTGTTCAAACATCACTATACACGTATGTGTGTGTATGTACGTGTATCAAGAACTTCGATAATCAAGTTTCACCTAATTTTTCGACTGTGAATCTCTGAACACAAACTGGCATCGAATCAGCTTTTGTATAATTTGTATTCTTTGTTTTCCTTTGTTCTAACATTACTCTTGTAAGTGATGTTCTAAATGATATTCTAAGTCCTAAAGTAATGTTAGTATAAAAGAATGCAAAATGTTCTCTCTTAAAAAGAAAAAAAGGATTGTGAAAACTAGGTGAAACTGCATTATTGATTTTTTTTTTACAGTTTATCATTGTGTGAAAATAACATTTAGTTTCATCGTGTGTCGGTGTATGTATATATTTACAGAGTATAACAAAATAAGCATCGTCTAAAGTAATTATTTTACATGATAATGTATTTCAAGTACAAATTACCATGAAACGTAATGAAGAGAAATTTATTTGATTTAATGATCTTGCAGATAAGATATTGATTTTCATCTCTTTCAAATATTAAATGATTTGCAAATTGCTACACACTTACGGATGACTTTAGCAATTTTGTCGCGTTTTCATGATATTAAAAACGAATGTACAGTGTATTTAGAATAAAAATTCCACTGCATCTTTTTCTACGTTTCTTCGCTGGTCTATAATTATTTTATACGACACTTTTTTTTCTTTTTAAATACCTTGCATATATATATATATATATATATATATATATATACGTACACCTATATACTACGTAGGTACACACATTTCTCGTGTATGTATTATACACAGAGTAGAAGTAGAATTCTTTCGAGCTAACGAAAGAATCGAAGAAACGGAAATTAATCTCATCGATCGAGGTGTAAACAAATTCGAGAAAAGGTCAACGCTTTCAACAACGACGGCTCATTCGCGTTATTGTAACAAGCAATAACAAACGAATTGCGTGTATGTGCGTGTACAAAATTGAAAAATACACAATCCAGAAAATGGAAGGAACTTGAACAATATCTGTACAGTATGTACATATACATTACACCCAGTTTACAGAAACGCAATCTTCCACGAAACGTATTCCTGTTTGAGAAACTTTGAAGCAAGCATGTGGATCGAGTCGGTTTGTACAAATTAATGTTAACCTACATCCAGCTATGACTGGATCATTTGGGATTCACAAATGATACAGAAGATATATTGTATGAATTGACAAGCTACAACGTGCCTGCTTGTAACTTGTCGATTCAGTTATTGTACAAGGGGACTCTAGTACATGTTTTCAACATGCAATAATTTTTCCATGATTTTTCCTACAGAAAGAGAACATTCATCCCGAAACAAAATTCATATTCAATTATTATAAATTCACGTATCAACGAATTGTACAGTAGTTTACAAAAAAAAACACGATGCTTATGATCCAGTCATCCATCGTTCCAAGGTTAAAAATGTTCACAGCGTTGTGACTCGATTGGTAAAAGAAATGTATAACGTACAACAGTACGTTACGTGTTTAATCTTGAGACTGATAGTTGGAAAACGTTTCGACACTTAAATATTCAAACTTTATGATTATTTAGCTATCTTATCTTGAATATTTCTATTATTGTTTATATATTAACGAGGATGGAAGCGTCGAAGCAGTAATATCACTAAAGTAATAATTAATCATCTAAAGGAATAATAATCATTTTGTCAATATTCCAAGTAACTGCCACGTGCCGTGCTAAATCAATTCAATTGTTATTAATATTAACTGTCATAAATTATTATGCACATAAATATTGTAAGTAGCCATTAATAGCAGTCATTAATAGCAATAACTGCGTGAAAATCTAACAAAGTATATATATATATATATATATATATATATATATATATATGTATATATATGTACGTATAATTATCTGTACGAAATCGAAAATATTACATTCATAAAAAAAATTGTTGAATATAACAATTCAATTCAGTTAGTTACAATTAAATTCTGTTAGTTAGTTGTACGTTTGGAAGAAATATATTAACAACTAGATCGATCGTACGTACGTCGTACTTGTCAAGAAATTAATATCGGAAGCTTTATAAAGCTGATTGTTAAATAAGTTACGAATAAACATACATATCAAATATTACGTGAATTTCTCCAAGTATAGAAACGTGTCTGTGTTAATAAATTATTTAAAAAAAAAAAAAAAAAACCTGTAATGTAATATATTCGATGCTTGTTTAAAAACTAAATGGATTAAAATTGCCAACAGCAATACGTAACGTTCGACTGATTAATAGTCAGTTTAAGTTAAGAGCAAGCTTAACGACTTCAATATTTATATGTACATGTGTACTCGTGTGCATGTTTATATATACAATATTCTAAGTACTTCACGGCTGGTAATAATTAAATTATTTACACGGACATTGACGCGAAAAAGAAATGTACAAAAATCGTAATAAAAACTTGCAATTGAAATATTGTAAAAATCTTTAGATCTGAGCTCAACGATACCATATTGCGCCATAAAAAGCAAGCAACTGAAAGGATGCATGGCATTTTACTATGATCACGCGCCACGATGAAGTGGAAAGTTGATTAAAAATATCAAACTGTACAATTTTACTCTCCGTTTTAAAAATAATGTCTGTCCCCGTTTGACTTTGTATACGCGTTCTCGGCGTACATAAATTACAAATAGCAAGTGAAAGTCTACGTGTTCCATTGTAACCTCGACTTGGACAGTCTCGTCGAGTCAGATCAACGTGTAAAGTGTGTAAATTGAGGTTAGGTTACCTCGAGGCATATATCTCGTTCAGCACATGGTCTCGGACGCCGGTGCAGGCACCGTGGTTAGATTCTTGTCGTTGGGATCGGCGCCTTCCGAGTCCCGGATCGGCGGCCTCGAGAGCGTTTGCTCGATCTCTCTAGTCACGCAAATCGTAGGCGGAGGCCTCCGAGACTCTTCGTCGATGGCGGAGGCTCTTCGAAGCTGGTGCCTGTGCTCGTTCGATATGAATACGCTGGCTTCGTCCGCGCTGTGCAAAGGCTCGTCCTCGTCGGCGAAGTACCTCCTCTGTATCAAGTCTTCCATCTGCTGGTAATCGCACTCCTCGGCGTCGCGCAGATGTTCGTTCTCGATCTGCCAAGCCATCTCGGGGTTAGACATTTCCGACAAGTTCCGAACTCTCGAAGGCGGTGGAGAAATTGGCGGTGTTCGCGGTGGACTTAGGAGGCCGCAGTAGCTCTCCAATTCGTCCGTTATGCTCGTATACTCGGCGTGCATGGCTAACAGGATGGACCTCTGTGTGCTGCTGGTCGAGGATGACGGAATCACCGCGACACGTGGCTCTGCCCAAGTCACTCCTCTCGGTATGCCGGATGGATGGACCATTATATCGTCCGACTCGGAACGTGTTCTGCTGGTCTGTCTGGACGGTCGTTCCGTGGAATCCTGTTTGGGAATGGATTCGGAAGGTGGGGCTTCGCTGCTGGCTTCTCTGCTTGGTTCCTTGCTCGTTTCCCTGCTTAACTCTCTGCTCGTTTGTCTACTTGGGTCCGTGCTTGGTTCCTTGCTGCTTGGTTCACCGCTTGCCTCTCTGCTGGTAGATAACGAGCTCTTTTTTAAAGTTTCTTTCTCGCCATCGGCCTTGCTCACTTCAGTCTCCTGACTTGTGGTCGTCTTTATGTCGTCCTGAATAGTGTGGCCATCTCCGCTTATAGAGGACTCGTTTCTACTGAGGTTCTCGCGTGATGCAGCGGTGTCTGAATGTTTCAGCATCACATCGTCTATTGACGGACCTAGATTAAGAAACGTGCCGTCGGTCATCGATCGGACCAGTCTTTTGCGTTTAACCGCGATACTTGGTAGCTGTGTATGAGAATCTGTTTCCGAGAGAACTTCTGAGCGTTCTGACACTCTACGCTGACGACCGTCTATATCGAAACCGGACAAGCCCTCCATGTTGGGCATGTGTGTGGCCATGAATCGATGGATGACCCCCAAGTGTGCCAGAGTCTGTTCGTTC
Source organism: Tetragonisca angustula (assembly GCA_036937485.2). Lineage (NCBI taxonomy): Eukaryota > Metazoa > Arthropoda > Insecta > Hymenoptera > Apidae > Tetragonisca > Tetragonisca angustula. The sequence continues at coordinate 229,364 of JAWNGG020000148.1, forward strand.
AATTCCTCCAGTTTGCGGATACGAAATTCCACGGCCTGTATCGAAAGATTCGTCGCAAGCTATTGTAATATTATACGTAATGTAATTGTCACAGAAAATGTTGGCGTGATCACCTGAAGGGAAGCATTTTGGCTGTTCTCCTTTTTGTCGATGTCTTCGATCTTCGAATGCATATTCTCGACCCTTTCCGTGGTAATCTTCACACGTTCCTCCGTGGACATTTGCAGCTTCAACTCTTGCTCGCGGAAGTATCCTTCGACACAGTCCTCTTCGAAATCGTAGAGACGCTCCATGTCGTCCGCCTCTAAGAACAACTTCAGCCCGTTGTCGTAGGTTTCGCCAGTACTTGCCTTTCCTTGTGTTACATATCGCAGCAAATATTTCACCACCAGATATATATGACAAACTACAATAAGCGGAGGAGGTAAAACTGGCTTCTGTTCGTACTCCATAACAACAGTAAAACGTTGGAACATCCAAACTTGGTGCGCCACCGCGTTTACCTCATTGAAAATATTATTGAATACGGCAATCAAAAGATTTATCAGTAATATGTTTGCAATTAAAAGATAAATTGACATTACAGCAGGTGTGATCCAGCGGCCTGGTAAACAAGGGATCATTCCTGGCTCGTCTCCGCAATCTGGATCTATGTTATCTGCATACACCTCTCCGTACAACATAAAATACGGTTCCATAAATATCTACGAAATAAATACATATTTTTGTACACATACATGTAGAATATTTAGAGTGGAATGAAAAAGTATAACATAATAGACAGTTGAGAAATTGGCAGTTGGGACGTCGCAGAGATAGGACTGCACTTTGCCTGTTTCTATATATTACCTACACAATTTTCAGCCAATATGAATGTTTGACATTTACTATATAGTCTAATAGAGCCGACTGCCATCTTCTCAACCCCAAATAATACACACGTCGCGAATAATCCTGAGTTTTGGTTCAGCATTCGGGTTCAAAATTGCCTGTCGGGTGACTCCAAAACTCATTAATACCACTACCAAAAGTACTACAAAGTATGTCATATTTTTTACCATTTTTCCCATCATAGTGACTAACGGACCTAAACACGGTAATATACAATTTATATTTACTGTTCGTGCGTGTTTGGTCTTAAAATGATGTCGATTTTTCATTCAACTCGCGTCACGTACCAAAGTATTTGTTCACGCCAAGAATGTTCAATATCCTTAAGTACCAATAAATACTGTCGACGCAATAAATGACACGGCCAACTTCGAGAGTCGAGTGTCTCAAGCGTAAAGCCAGACCAATTTGAAAAAAGATAATGGCAGCCGCGTCGCACGGGTTCCACATATTCCACGCCCAAACGCTGAATTTATGCGAGAGAGTAGCTGGTTCAGACGTTGCTATTTCTCGTACTTTTTCACATCCTAATGTGCAAATGTATGCGATGGCATAAATCTCTGCTAATGATGGATGATCAGTCATATGGATGAGAATGCAATACGAGAAAAGTACCAAGAAAATAATGTACGCTATCTAAAATGAAAGAAAAATGTACAAGTTTAGGAATAATAGTGTAGTACATTTATCAGATACTTGATGTAACTTGATGAAACTTACAGCGTTAGCCCAAAATTTTGTGATAGGAGCTGTATAAAATTCGTACAATTTTTTCCTCAGTCTCAATGGCCTGCTGTTCTTGATGTCATAATAGTCAGAGTGTATACCGTACGCACGATGAATCCCATCGTCGTTATCTGTCAGTACTTTGCCATTTTCTTGTACAATTGTCTCCTTGATAACAGTAGTAGTGTGTTCGTTGCTGATCAAAGCCTACATGAAGAAACAGAAATTCCAGGATAATGTGTACTAGTGTCAAGAAATAAACTATATGGGACATTGACACATAAATAGGAATAATTTAGGTATATAATCAGACGACATGTAACAACACTTGTCTTTACTAATTTTTGATCATTCTCAGAAACCATTTACAGTACGAATGTTGCCAACAACAAAATAATCACGTCATTTCAGAAATCATTTTAGACAGAATGACACATAACATGTAAGAAGCAAACACTAAAGGGTAATGTTCTCTCTGGCATTCTACGACACTATGGAAAGTAGGGGCAGATAAATGATACACATTCATTTCTGTAAAAGTACATAATCATTTGTCTTTATATGCTATCACTATATGATCATGTGGAGTTATGAACGAAGTGTACAAGCATGATTAAGTTGTAATATATCCTATGAAAGGGAGAGTAACTATCTGAGGTGTTGTAGTCCAATGCAGAGATTCGTGTCAGGTATCGTGATAGGAAATTAATTCAGTACGAAGATATTTTAAGAAATCTAAAGGATTAAAAGAAGAAAAAGAAAGTGTAAAGAAATGAACTTATTCGATAGCTACAAGACTGAGAAATAAGAAACGACAGAATAGAATGCAGGTAGTGTTAAAACTTATGATTGCGTGGAACATAAATTGTAGGTGCATTTAGATAATGTGATGAAAGAAAAACGAAAATTTAAAATAATTACATCACCGAACGGTATTTTGTTTCCTCACTGAATTGATTGAAAACAACTTTCCGAATTCGCTGACATTTGGAATACATGAAGGTTTTACAACAAATCATTGAGAACAAATTGTCAAAAACATACGACTGACAATGGTTAGAGACTATTTAACCGCTAAATGAAAAACATCGGTATGTGAGGATATTTAACAAATGTAAAGCCGATATACATGTATAAACATAAACATACATCGAATAGCTGCGTTATTATTTGCGTTATAATTGTTTCACAGGAACTATACCGATATTTTAGCGGTACTTTCTTTTTTTATTCAACATCAAAATGGACGATTTTTTTTTTTTTTTTTTTAAGTATTAAGTATTAAGAGTACAACACGACTTGTTTTAGAATAGAAGCGTTAGTCATCATCCTCACCGGTACGGATTCCGATACTGAATAAATAGAAGTTTTCCTTGATGATAACTAATAACATAAGAAAGATAGTTGAAAAGTGCACCGGAAAGTGTGAACTTATTTGTCATAGAATCATTGCATTTCAGGTCATTATAGATATACCTTAGCGCCTTGTTGGCTGCTGGATTTGTTGCGTACGCTCAGGCTCCTGCGCTGACGTTTCTAAAAAACAATTCATACGCATACCCACATAGTCTATGAATCACAAAAAACATTTTCAATACCTCTAATAGCGATTGATACACTATATGCCATATAATATTGACCAATTACTAAACATACAATACCTTTTCCAAACAATATATGCTTAACACATTATATATTGATAACAAATGAAATAAAGTTATAAAACGTATATCTTTATTTGCCTACGCATACAGAAAAATAAAATTTGAGGATATAAACGACACGGTTCCAATGTAATAATAATATATCGATAATATTTTATGCTTCGTGTGATATTCTTAAATATAGATTTAGATGCATGTAAAAAATTTTTTTCTCTCATATACAGAAGGCAGAACCTATATGTGTATACGTCTCTACATAATCGTTCAAGTAACTATTCAAAACCAGCAACCACATGTACCAATATTGTGTTACTGAAGATTATCTCGAGAATTATTTGTATTCTAAATAAATTATTAACACTGATTATATTTTACATCGAATGAAAATTTGTTATTTACAAGTGACGATAATTTCTATAACTCGTATAATGAATGGACGACATTTGAAAACGTTATTTAAAATAACAAAGCAGTGATTGCCGCTATGTTCAAAAATAATAATTGCAGCGTGAAATGTGTAATGATGAACTCTTATAAATGCAATGATAAGATGTACTAATTAATACCAATATACTACCAAACGTGTTTTATTTTTCATTTATTTTATTGCTCATACTGAGTGTAAGTTCATACTAAGCATAAAAAATCAATATCAAAGATTTTCATAAACCTTAATGTTCTTGAAATACCAACAACTAATACGTAATTAGTTAAGTCTCACATTATTAAAAAAAAAAAAAAAAAAAAAGCAAAAAAACATTTATTACCTCAACGTCTGGGCCCGTTGGCATACCATGCTCCGAGTCACTATCTTCTTTCTCATCCTCAAGAGCGATCAAATGTTCTTCCTGAGTTTGTGGCATCAGCTGCAATTCCTCGCGACTTTTAAATTCCAAGCACACTATATAAAATGGACAAACTAGTCCAAGTATGACCTAACAATAAATTAAAATAACGTTACAAAAAAATAAAAAAAATACATATTTATCGAGTGTTAAAGAAAAAAACAAAATAAAACATATATCTTCTAGACCATATTACCCAGTTACCTTTAAATTCGTATTCTTTCTCGTGCGAAGACCACCCATCCACAGATCGGCTAAAATAATCTGACTACAGGGGTGTGCTAAAAGTGGTCGATGATTAGCCGTGACTGCCAACGAAAGACACGTTTGACCAGACCAATTTTGAAGTTCGGAAGTCAATAGCTGTTTCGTTTGATCGTCATCTTGACGGTAACAATAATCTAACAATTCCAGAGCTACGAAAGAAAATTACGTTGTAAAAATAATAAAAGAAAAAAGAAGACGTGATAAATCAGTCGACATGTTATTACCAATATTTTCAAATTCCTTTCCATAACTCCGCAATTCGTCGTACACTTCTGTTTCAAGATCATCCTCGGCAGCCTCGTGCGCCATGGCTTTGTACAATTTAAGAGCAACCAGTGCTTTTGCTAAAGCTTCTTCTCCATGTTGCCACATCAACAGCGCCATTTGTTGGCGTTTAGTCAATACAGCCCATATGAGTAACTCATTGAAGGGATAATCGAAAAGCGGTGTGTCTCGGTTAGCTGGCAAGGTCTCAGCGAGCAAACTCATCGTCAGGCTATCCTGTTTGCTGCCAGATCCCGAGTAGTAACGAGTGGTGTTGCCCAGGACGCAGCTATTTCGATGCATGTGTTGGGGATGTATACCGGATCTCTTCATCACTTTGGTATAGATCATGCGGAACCTTCTACGCGTGTATTGCGATCGGTAAGCACCGCCCATTAATTTATTTATCACGAGTCCGATGTCGTGCAGAGTATACATGTAACCTCGTGGGATATTTGGTCGAACGTCACGGAGAATGTAGCCCAGTGTATTCGAAGGGCCTTCTTTCTAAATAATCGATGCATATAAGAAAAATGTGCTCGTCGTATGATAATTGTGTAGGCACAAGATATCCCAGAATTTAATCTATTTACAATCTAATTATATATACACATTTTATCCATTTTCCATAGGAAATATCGAGAGAGTGTGGTTGTTAAATCTTGAGACATCCTGCGTGACAACAAGAACATAGAGAACTTACGGTATTGTACAGTTCCTCGAGGCGAGGTATGGATAAGAATTTACGCATAGAGACTCCATTTTCCAAGAGAAGTTTCACAAAGTCGATTCGGTCGTGTTGCAAAGCTTGCATCATTGCCTGTTCCAGGGCACCCGGTGGCCAATTCTGCCCGTACACAAATATTTCACAGCGCGCTATGTCCACTCTGTTCCAAATTAAAGACAACGATAATTGCTCGGCAGGGGATAATTGCTTGGACTTGAACAGAGCTGTCAGGATCGTTTGATCAAGTTCCTGTGGCCGTTCTTGACTTATTCTAAATACTGTTATCTATGAAAATTAAACATAGTATACGAAATAATTGGCCTGTAATTACTATACAAGTAATTTATTTATATTGAATACTCACCAAATGTTTCTTACGAGTACATTGCAAAAGTTCGGAATACAATTGTGACGCCTGTTCGACAGATACCTTGAAGGTGCGCTTGATAGTATCTAAAAGATGTCCTCTCATACTTTCTAATGGTCCCTCGTTCTCCCCATTCTCTCCATCTCCTTCAGACGCGTATCTAAATTTTTCATTTATTGTCGCTCATTGCCAAAATACGATTACATTAAGAAATATGCAGTAATAAAACTGTTGTGCCATTATTACTTATGCATAAAAGCGATGAGATCTGCCGCACGACCTGAGCCATCACATACTACTACGGGAACAGGCGGAACGTCCGTAACATACTCTAAAACCGATCGAATCGTATTCGTTCCCCCTTCTATTACCAACGCTACGACGGGGATACTGCTATGTGTGTCTACAATAATAAATTTACCATTACGAAGATTATCTGAATTGAATGGCGTTCATTTACGTTTCGACACTTACACGGCTGCAATTTTAAATTAGAAATGTATTTTTCTAATCTTCTGCGTAACACAATTTCTGCACCGTACCGACCACCAGTGCCATTATCCACCAGTAAAAAATATGCGTGACGGTTGTTTAAAACTGCGTATTTAGACCTACGAAGTTGAATGGGTACTGAGACAGGTACTTACGAAAAATTGCATTAATCATAAAAGTTGTATCTTACCAGGGGGATGAAAGACAATCGTAAGGTACTTCACCCCCACGGACTACAAGTTCGTGACTTTTGTCTAAAATTCCCCATGGCGCTATGCCAATGCTCACAACTCGACCTTGCCTTTGAGACTTTTCTAGTAGCAACGCATCTCCCACTTGCCTTGTTACACCTGTGAGAGAGATTGAAATGTAACATTTATAATGGAACTCTGACAAGACTGATGCTAACAAGAAATATTAATTTAATTATTTGTTTGTTTCAATTCACCTGTATTGGTTCCACCTGTGAATATCCACGCGCCAGTTGTCTTTGCAGCTTTTAACAAACCTTTTCTTAAAACCTTTTTCAAAGTAGGTTGCAGTTCGAAGTTGGAACGACCACCGTGCACAGTTATTAATAGCTTTGGTAGTCCCAAATTCCATTCACGACACAACAACTGTACTATTGGTTCTGGCCTCGTGTCGTAAGCAAGCCTTACATACTAGAAGTAAAACATTAATACAAAACGACGAATATCACGATATGCATGTTTCTTGTTTATTTACCTGAGCTTTAGTTGGATGAGGGCCACCTTGAAACTCGATAGTGCCATATGCATCAGTAGGAAATGGACGTGTATTTTTCCCAGGAGACCATTGTTCTCTATCTTCTTCTTTGGTATTACTAGGAGTGTAACTTTGAACATCTATACCAGCTCTGCAGTGATGAGTATAAGAATATCCACAACAACATCTATAATAATCAATCATTTATTAATACTTTCACTGTAAAGAAAGGACTAGATGCAAATTGGGTACAAATAATTTTCAAATGTTATAGCAAGTCATAGTTTCTTTCATAAGCAGAATATTGCATAATGTTGTTACATACAACTGTACCCTTTTGCAACTAATCTTTTTTCTCTTTTTCAAAAGGATATCCTATGACTGTACACAATATATTTCTATGTCTGTTCAACACAGTTTTCTCGTTATATAGGGAAACTTTTAAGCGTACAATTTCGGAGTAACTATTAACTACTATACAGGCAAAAGTTTGACACACAATAGATTAATTGAGATTATTTCCACGACAGGTTTGTTTGACATAATTGTTATCCAAATACTGTGAAGTATAATAACTTCTATATAAGTATGATCTGATTACTTGACCGCATGGTATGTAATGAAATATGAACTCTAGGAAAAAACGAAGCATTTTATGAAAAGCATTAAACCAAAGATAAATTTAAAATAAAGTTTTATTAGTGAACTTTTTTAAAAAGAAGCGATTCAATGATTATATAATGCAATTTTGGTGCAAGATTTTATGTACACTATAAAAACTTAGCGTTTAACAGCTCCTTTGGTACAAACCATTATTGCTGAGAACTGTATAGAATGCATGTAATGTAACAGTATTTTATTAATGACTATGACTAAGATATGATAAAAAGTATATATGTTATTATTTTGTCTTTGAAACTGAAAAATTATTCAACTCACAAGTAAAGAAAATGGATATGACATTATTTCGAAACATAATTAGACATATGTATATATATTTGCAGAAGCAATATCAAATATTTGTTAAATCACTTATCATCTTCATTTTTATTTTCTTTTCCATAAAGAACGTGAAATTTTCAATTACGACAAAACCCACAATGAATTCTCACCTGGAAGTGGTGATCACATCATACTCTGCATTCTTATCTCCCTTTACTTGCATAAACCTATAAATGGAATGAAAGAAAAAAAAAAGTAAATGAAATGAAAATGAACATAAAAAATTATGTTAGTAATGATCTGGAAAATTTCAGAAATAAATTTTTTATGATAGATATCTAAATAGTAAGAAATATTAATAATTGTAACTACCATAAAAATGCATATTGCGTAAAGTAAAAATTAAAAAGCAATATCTCACAATATGACATTAACTACAGTCTACGACCGTCATTGTTAAAAAATTATGCAATCATTCTGCTTGTACATATTGCCTCTGCAAAAATATTGTTTCTTCAGAGAAACAAAGTACGTATTTGTAGCTATTTATCAATATGCAATAATCATGTTATCAAAAACCTAAATAAATAGATAAACATAGTAATTCAATAAATGCATGATAATGATGTCAAAAATGGTACTCATTGAAAAAAGAACTTATTTATTGTACTCCACAAAAATAGTATGTTTGAGAATTAAAGGAAATTTTCAATTTAGCTCATTTTCAATATTGTAAACATCGACTGATCATTATGTGTAATATGTCAATGCAGTTTGTAAAAATATCTAAATAACAAATTAAAGATACAATAAACATTATACATACTTGTGTTCATCATCTGCACTTGGAATAAACTTTGAGCATTCTCTTTTTTGAAATGTAGCCTCTATCCAACTGCGTTCAGTTGTCTAAGATTTGAATTATATATTATTTCTGAGGTGTTATGAAATGTATTTTAAGTATATAAAAACATATTACATGTATTCAAAACAGTGATCAAATAAAATGTGATGTTTAAATAAAATGCAAAAAAAAGATAAATGAAAACATGGTATACCTTTGCCTTTTTTCTCTTCATTTTAGGAGTGTTGGCTCCACAAATAATACTTCCGATTGCCATCTTGATATGTACATGCATTCACCTTAACATTGACCAATATACTAAAGAAGCAATGTTAAAAAAAAACTAAATACAAATACAAATCAGGATAAATGATGATAAAATACACATATTGACCCAACTATTCCTAATTCTTGTTCATTATTATTTACAAGAATCTCAAACCAAAAGAGACACTAATACAAAAACTTGAAATAAGTCGTGTAATGTGTAAAACAAATTATACTTTATACATTACATTACATTACATTACAAATTAAATCACTAGTAATTATAAATTACTTAATTGTAAATACTAAATTTAACTGTAAATGAAAATATACGTAGTAATGAAATAAATTTTTGTAATAAGACTTTTATAATACAAAATTATAGATCTGCTTTGTAAAGTAAAGTAACTAATAAAACAAAAAAACCAACAAAACTTACATGTAGGATAGATAAGATAAGTGATATAGATATAGATAAGAAAAAGAAATCTTTAACGTTCTCTATCTTTGAACATGTACCTTCTATGCAAATCTTAATTACACACAATACAAGTATACTTTTATGGCAATTGAAATTCATTTATTTTACTTATTATACATAAATAAACTATGTATTCTTGCAGCTTTGCTACAACAATTCTGTGAACAATACATCTACAGAGTATCATTTGATTCAATATCCATTTCATTTCAATTATTTCACATTTATTTCAGTAATAAAACTAATGAATCATTAAATAATCTAGAGTAAGAGAAAAGGCAACAAGTATGTTTTCTGAAATAATGTCTTGGATGAAAAAAAAAACTAAGTAACATTGTTAAAGCAATGTGATAAAAGTTATATTTTGAGTTAACAATATCCTATAGTACTTACCATACGACAACTTTTGGTTTTGTCTATCATATCTACATAGAACTGCATGAACAATATCAATATGTTTTTAGCTTAATAAAACAACGGAAGTTGCAGTTTAGAAGTAATGATTTCGATTGGTTACTTTGGACAGATATTTCACTGATACAGACAAATTAAATTTGAAGATCTGAAAGAAAGATTAAAACGTCATTCAAATGCAAATGTACACTATACGTGGTAATATAAATCATGAGACTATGGTACATACGATCTATTAGGTTTGTGGTTTTTCTTCAAGTAAAATTTTAACTATGTTAAAGCATCTTATTTTTTAAATAAAAAATTATTCGGTTATGGGACTAAAAAATTAATTGGAATAATTTCTTCCCGAATAATTTCTACATAGCAAAACTTGTTTAAACAGGTCAGAGAATGCCTTTAACCTTCGCCAAATGCCAAATTTATGTGCATTTCCAGCCAACGTGTGTGTGACATTTTTTTTTCCAAATCCAACACGCGTAGAGAAAATTACGCAGACATCTAGGCGGCAAATCGTTCGCGACGACTAGCAATTTAATTACGATGCTTTTTACTCTCTGAATTTTCCCAACGTTGCGTAATTTCTAACAAATTTCTTCCTTTAACGCGCGATCAGCAATAATTAACGACGAAACGAAATTACTGCTAAATTGACTTTTTCACTCGTTGTGAGTGCAACATCGTGTTTCTCCTATCGTTGCTTACGTTTGACACGATTAGCGAAACTCGTTCGAACAACTGGATATTGTTATCGTCGACTATTAAATAATGCTTGTTGTTCAAGTTCGAAATCGGCGGGAAAATTCATGATCTGTCATGTGCTTGTAACTTAACCTCACATTCTCGCAGGCACGACCTATGGGTAATTTAAAAGCCTCGGGGCTCAATTTTAATGAAAAACAACGTAACCATCGATAAATTATTCAGATCGTACAGAAGATAAATAAAATCCTGTAATGCCGAACGGAGGATGACAATAATAATATTTACATACCTTAAACGTACGAAAAATTTTCAAGTAATCGTATTCATCGTGGGAAATTAGACTCGCGTGTATCTCTCTTAGTTTGTTTGCTGCGATATCCCTTGCGATTCATAAGATCCTTTACTCCGATTTTTTTTCTTTTTCTTACGTCACGCAGATTACCTGCTCGATATTTACGTACGGTGTTTGCATTTTTTTTTTCTTTCTTTCTCTCGTTCTTACAGAAGCGTTGCAGAACGTTTCACTGTTCAATCTTGTGTTCTACTTGTCTTGACTCGATCCACGTTGATAGAATCTGAATGGGAGACAACGTGGTGATACGTCCCGCACGGAGTTAATTCGTCCCATAATCCGTGTATCATCCCTTGGAAATATCGAGCTTGCTCCCCTGCATCGTTCTGACAAACTAGGCCAAGAACAAGGTTAACACTCGCACGGTCGATGGGTGTCTTCTTAGACTTAGCGGTGGATTTTCTTCCTTCATTTCTGACATATTTTACGCGTGTGTACGCGATAATTTGATACTCGATAACGTGAAAATTTGGGGAGTTACTTTCGACTTGATTAGATTCTCAACCGTGAGAACTCTTGGAAGGAAGAAAAAAAAAAGAAAGAAAATCTCTGAAAAAAAAGAAACTTTCTGGAGGAAGAAAGAAAAAAGAAAAGTTGAGACTGAAAGATTTGAAACCTGTAATAAAGTTCTTCTTAGATCCAGCAATGAATTTTCTTTCATTATTTCTGACATTTTTCACGCGCGTGTACGCGATAATTTGGTAAAATCGTGAAAATTTGGGGATTTACTTTGGACTTGATCAGATTTTCAATTGTGAGAATTCTTGAAAGAAACTCTCAAGAAAAAAAAAAGAAAATTGAAACTAAAGAATTTGAAAACTGCAGTGAAGTTAATTGAAATTTCATTTTATTTTTGAATTGAGATTTTATAATTAAAAGCATCGGAGTATCGTGCAGAGTTTATAGCGATTGATTTTCTGCAGATACGCAATTTTTTTTTATTTAAAATTTGAACATGGCTGTTGATATTACTGTCCATATTCGAATCGATATTAAAATCAACGCTTGTAAATAATTATTTTAATATCGGTCTGTTTAATTTTTATAATGAGACTTTCAATAAAAAAAACCGCTTTGAAAAATTTGGACCAAAAGGCTTTTAATTTAAAAAAAAGGAAGACACAAGTAAAATTCAAATAAAATATCACATATATCAACTTTTTTATATTTGACAAAATTTGCAAACGCAATTACATCGAAGAATCCCAACGTTACATGGATTTAAGATTTGTTACCATTTTTTAAATCAAAGAAATACATTCATGTTATTGATCTTTAAATTATTTGACCATAAAAATTTACAGTGATTTGTTTAGATAAATAAAACTTTCTCCAACGTACCCTTCTGATCAAATAAAATATTGAATTATAATTTTCAATAGAAAAAAAAAAATAAATCAAAGTCTTGTTAAGAAATTTAATAAGTGAAAATGGCAAAATTTTGAACTTAATTGTCCATTTACACGTTCACAGACGATGTAGCAAGCAAAGTATCGGCAAATTTCACAAGTTATCCTATATTTACATTAGATGTGTATAATAAACATAAGCATATAATACAAGGTATAGAAAAAAAGAAATTTATTCCGGTTTTTCTGGACACGATACTTTAGGTTTGTTAGATGATTCAGATTCTGTCTTATTGGCCCTGTTCGATCGCAGAACCGCACCTGGACTAGGATACGGCCTCATCTGATAAAGCGGCCCCGAAGCAGTTGTGTCTGCTCCTGTTTTAGCTTCGTTGTGCCTTGCTAAACCATCGGACCATTTCCCTCTACAAAAGGAGGATAAATCATTTAAATTGTGCGTTTACGCAGATACATATTTACAAAAAATTAATAAAAAGAAGCCACACCGTGGAATATCGCTGTAAGATGCTGGATCCATAGGATCCAAAGTTTTGTCTTTCTTCTCTTTACTCTCGGATCTTTCTAACCTTTGATTTCTTTTATTATCTACCGACTTATGTCTCGATCTGTTTTCTGACTTCTTATCCTTTTTTATCTCCGGTTCCTCCACCTACGCCATTGAATAATTATTAGTCGTAGCAATAAAAAATACAGTAGACATCAAATTATTTACTAAATTGAAAAATTGATATTAACTTCCATCGGTTCTTGTTCACTGCCACTATCGTCACTGGACATATTGTCATCCTGGTCCGCTGCTTTCAGATGCAACTCTTCCCTCAATTGAGAAGCTGGCTGAGATATCTGACACTTTGGATGACCCGGTGGTAACCAAGATACCAAATCGGACGACCAATCCCAATAATAATGTTGACCACTGTTGACAAATTAAATAATTACATTAAATGAATTCAATATGAATATATCCCAAATTAGAGAGGAAAACGAAGACTGATACTGACGATCCAGGATCATAAACAGCTTTCCAAGTTTCTGGCAAAGGATACCTCTGTATCAATCTTATCTGTTTCTTCAAGTATTTATCAGAGGGTTGTACATGTCCAAGACCCCACAACTCCTTGCATTTCTTTGTGCATTCATGATAAATGTTATATTTATTAGGGCAGCCACTATATCCCTAAAATGAGAAATACATTGTTCAACTTTGACTTGTGAAACATTATTCATATAAGTATTTTATAACAATAGTTGAGGTAATATATTTACCATAAACTTTTGTGATATGTCTATTTGATTAATGTCGTCCTTTGTGCTGTCATAATCTTCAGCTATTACTTCTTCATGAATCTTCTTCTTTGGCTCCTTCTTCGCACAATCTGAAACGCAATATTTTATTAATAAACAACTCATGAACAATTGTTGATCAGTAATTAATAATTCATTAATAAATAACTCTTTTTCGTATTTCCTACATATGTATTCGAGTTGTAAATTTGTACTGTAAATACATTTTGAGGTTAGGTTTTGTTTTAACATACAACAACGAAATTTCTGTAACATTTGTAAGACAATACGATGAGAGGCACGATGAGATCTTTGGTTAGATTATTAACATACTGAACAAAATTCTTGATCACATTTTATGCATAAACAAATGAGATTATTATACCGTGTTTTTCTGAGCCAGTGATGAGTCCTCTTTTAGCAAGCCGTGCAGCCAATGCAGCTGGAAGCGGCATTTTAAAATTTTGAGAACCTCTTTACTTTCTCCTTTCACTTCTCGTGTAATATTCGCACGATTTACGACAATTCCCTTATTCGAATCTGAAGTGAGATTCAATCGATTGGTACATGCTTGAACAACGCTTGTCGATGAAAACGCAAACCGCGCAAAATTGCTAGCAGCGTCTGTGTCGCAAAAATTGTAGTGTGCACGTTTCCAACTATATTTAAGAAAGCCTCCAATTTGAATTTCAACTAAATTTGCGAGAAATTAAATGTCATTCGAGTCGATATTTTGACGTACAAGACAGACGAGACTTCGATCTATTCAGCAGAAATTTCAAATCTTCATTAGTGTATTTTATGGGTCAGTCGGAATGTTGGGAAAAAATTAAAGATCTGAAAAAGAAGATACAACTGCAAAAGTTCATAAATTAATCCTGTTAACAGGTTTTTTCTGCAATTCAAAATTTTCTCGATCCATGGACACTGAAACGCTAGTGTCACGTAGCGGTGAAACGGTGGAACTAAAATCTATCGCTGTCCTTGTCCCACATTGTTGCCCACCTTGTCAAGCCAATGAACGCTGCCATCTATCGGATTTTTCCTTTTTCTGCTTTTAGTTCCAGTTGAAAATGAGAGGGCTTAGATGGCAGCACCATCCGTAGACAAGGAGCGCGATAGTGTGTGACAAGGACAGACTTATGCAATGTGACAGACAAGGAGCGCACTACTGTGCGACAAGAACAGCGATAGATTTTAGTTCCACCGTTTCACCGCTACGCAGCGCTAGCGTTTCAGTGTCCGTGAATCGATTAAATCTGCATTTGTAAAAAAAACTAAATTAAGAGATTTATTAACTTTTGCAGTTGTATATTCGCTTTCAGATCCTCAGACATCTCTCTATGTTTCATTTAATTTGCAAAATGCGTGTACGACGATTTGCAAATTCAACAGATCGTAATATTTCAGATCGGATAACTACATATTTAATTTCTCACGAGCAACATTGTCAGACATTTATAAGTTCGAAGAAATATCGTATTTCTTCAAATAGAAGCCACTTTACGAAATGTTAACTTTTTTAAATGAGTTTTATTTTTTAATGGCGAAATGAATTAAACATAGGACAGGATTTAATACGTACGTAACTCACTTTGACATTGCTTCTCGGGTGAATCACGCGTAAGAAATTTACTATTCGGAAATTAATTTGAAATAATAAAATGACACTTTTATAATTCTCAAGTATATTTTATTTAGTAAATAAAATCTGCAGGAAATTTGTTTAGAAAATTGTAAAATAAAGCATGTAGTTTGTTTGAGAGAAAAAATACTTTTCCATTTTCCCATTTCGAAACTTATTACTTCACAGGGCGAATAAAATTTTTCTAGACCATGCGGGTGAAAACATATTGAAGCAACGACACGAGAAACGAATAAAAAACCGATGTCACGTAAAATTTCATAAATGCTCGATTTGCGATCATAAAATTCGTAGTTTATTTATAACCTCTCAAGGGAATTTCGTTTCGATTGAAACTATTGCTAAATATACATCATCGATCGATGATGTGTACGCAGGTACGTCATGTATGCATGTACCTATTGAATCAAGTGACCGCGAAAAGTGACGTTGATCGTTGGGACACGACGAGGTCTATATTCTGCCCTTAAGAAACCGTATTGGACAGTACCATTCTCGATATAACTGAGAAAAATGCCAAGCAGACGATAAAGTAGGATAAAGTATAATAAACACTTTATGCCTGTTTATGCACGTGTCGTTTATATGTAATTGAAAAGAAAGCAATTAGGAGAGGAAGCTTCAATATAACTATGACGACGACATGGCGCTATAATCGAAACTGAACGCACCGTAAATTGAGCATCGCGTTGAGCAAACGTTGGTGACATTGTTCGATGTGAAATCTGAGACAGAGCGATCGCGCTGCGTGGCACTAAAACGGTTAAGCAGGTGTATACACAACACGTATAGATGGACGTACATGCGGAAGAGAATGGCTTTGAGAATGGCTGGAAAATTAGTAAAAAAAAAAAAAAAAAAGAAAACGTACAGCGTAGTTGTAGTAGGTACAGTACAGTCGCAGCACAGAGATATTTCACAGAGATTGAAGCACAGCGTTGAACAGAGGTGGGGAGGGAGGGCAGGTAACGCGCGGGGAAACGGGACAAACGTAAACAAGGGTAAATCTCGAGAAAGTAGTCAACTCCATAGACGACACATGGTGACAATAATCGTTCAGAATATATTTACAAGAGCAGTACAAAGAATAACGCGATATTACACGTACATATTTGTTGATACGTACACTAACAAGTAATTGGTAAGCAGGTGAACAGTTTAATTGTTAATCGAGGCACGTGACAATAAGGCATTTCTACAGAGGACAAGATACGATCGTGCATATGTAAGATACCTTGTAAGATACACCTGTATGTATGTATGTGTGTGTATGTATTTGTTTCACTCTTTGGAAACTGACTGGTTCGTTCAGTTCGCGCGTTTTGCTCATTGTTTGATCATTTGATCAGAGCCTCTCAAGCTTGTTAACACTGGAACTACCGAAATGGTCAAAATGACCAATATCTAATTTTTGTTAGAGGTATAAACAGCATGTTTTTAAAGATTTAAATAGTTTTTCGTAAAATATACGAATAGAAACTCCAGCTTGTGTTATAAAGTTTCTCTGTTTTTTTCTTCAACTTCAATGTTCCTGATGGAAACTTTATGTTTCAATCGTTGGTAGTTCTAGCGTTAATACGTAATTGTAATTATTTGAGAATGTGTTGGCGACTTCGGCACGTATGTACGGTACTCACATACATACACATATAGTATATATCGTGCGTTTCTTTTGAAAAGCTGACAGAATCGTATACGTATCCGTGTATGTATGTACGTATATAGGTATTTGCTATTTACATACCACACGTGATTATCAAAAAATCTCCAACGCACACGTAGGTACCCTGGTTTTTTGGAAAAGATTTTCTTGCATTTTCTTTTTATCAAGAAACGCGATTCAGAGGAATTTAATTTTTTTTTTTTTTTCATCATTGAATTGACACGAATTTCAAGTCGTGAGTCGTACGCGACACGTAGACAACAGAGATGGAACGATCTGCAACAACGTAACCTTGGAGTAATATTAACTAGATTCAAATTACATTGGCAAATATCTGTTTTAACTTTATTGTTAAAAGACGCAAATGACGAACTGACATGTTCAAGGTTATGATCGCAACATAAATCACACGGTCGGTACTCTCCTTTACCGTCAAATAATTCAGATCTTCTTTCGAGGATCGTGTTTGCAACTTACTCATGTATGTACTGTAATTCATCGTCGATGAATAGATCGCGTTTATTTACGCACTGGCGGGAGGTTTAAAGCTACAAAAATCATCGGGATATACAGGTGTGACACGTACCTATGACTTTTTTTTCTTTTTTTTTCTTTTTTTTTTTTTTTTTGCTCGTTACGTCTCCCAACGAAAGAACACAGTGTCTATGTACAGTTTACAACAAAGTTTACGACGAAGTGAAGCGAGGAGTCGATTAATCCCCTCCGCTTGAAAGTTTGAACGTTTCGCATAAATACTTAGTGTCTAGAGCAATTAACGATAACTCTTTCTTTCTCTTCCTTTGTTTCTTCTTCTCGTTACAATTATTTTAAAAGCAACAAGGGCGTTAGAGAACATTCTCGGCGTGTGTTTGTCACGCACACAAGTAGCGTTAGGCACCCATTGCCAGTGTCAGCCACAAGTGTTCTCTCGCTCGCTCGGAACGTCTTCGAATCTCGAAGTTGGCATAATAAAGACAGAGTCGCAGGAACGGCTTGCTCGCCTTACATGTACACGATCGTACGAATTACATTAATGGACGTCACAATGAAAGTTGTGTTAGTTAGTACACGTCGGTGCAAAAAATGCGTATCTGTGTGTTATTTATCGCTTCTTCGCGTATTCTCGTTTACACCGATTACATAATAGTATACAGTATACCACAGTACTCGTTTAGAATGTGTATGCGTCGTGTGTGTGTGTGTGTGTGTGCGCGTGTGTGCACAGATTATACAAACGTGGTAGAAAGATTTATCGCTAGAAACTTAATTACAAGTTCGAAAGAGTAAAGAGGCTCGAGATCATACACGAGAAGTGTTCGAGTTCGTACGTGTGCCCGTGTATACGGTACGTATGTATATGTGTATATATATATATATATATGTATGTATGCACGTATATGTACATAGATTAATGACGATCGAAAGATGATCCGATACGGTTTGTACTTGCACGCGGCAAATAGATATATAATATGATGTTTCAACGTCATGTTCTTCACACGGTAAGAACGCCGAGAAAATGGAAAGAAAAAAAGGATGGTGGGGGGAGGGAGGGAGGGAGGGAGAGGAGGAAAGAAACGCGCTCTTTGCCGACACGCAAGAGAAACGGTCAGACCGATGGACTTATTTAAGAATGCTTTTTTACGTTAGGGGGAAAAACGAAAAATTGAAATTGTAATTCCAGTCTCTCTGCCAAAGGGACCTGTTTTATCCAGAGAAAAAAAACACCGAGTGTGTACAAGTAGCTATGTATGTAGATAATACGCGCGTTTGCTTTTCTTTTTTTTTTTTTAGATCAAAAATGATCAGAAATACGAAACAACAAAGATGTACATAAGTATATATATATATATATATATATATATATATATATATATATGTACTTTTGGACATGTCTTAAGCGGCAACAGGCCTAAAACACGAGGTGGACAGTCGATCAATGCAAGATCACCGGACGAAACGTCGTGAATCAAAGACGAGAGATGACAATGACCGCGGAGATAGTTGGTGCAGTAGTCCCCACTTAGGCGTCCGTCACTGTTCCCATCAGTTCCTGGAATTGGGACCGTCTCACTCTAACGCTACCTTATCGTGCAGTGTGCCGAAGGTCGCGTGAAACTTGTACAGTGCGAAGCGAGTGATACACCTGCACGACTACGGACGCTTAAGTGGGGAGGCCACTACTGTAGCAACTTTATCACGATCGCGGTTTACCGAAACGTGTCGGAATATTTTATTTTCGTCTCTTTCGTTTTGAAACACGACACGTGATCTACGAGAACAAGCATCATCGTAAATTTCGACAAATATTACAGACGCGACGTTTTCTTTAATTTCGTTCGTTCGATTCGGGCATGTCCAATGAATCGACAAAGACGCGCGCTACGTGTACGAGCACAATTCACGTCACTGGATTGTAACGAAAATGAAACACAGATAATTCAACGTACACTTTTTTTTATAGCTTTGTCGATCACTTTCCCGAGAAGAGTTTCATCTAACGTTTCCACTGAGTCTAAAGGAAAAGAAAAAGGGGAAAAAAAAGAGACAAATAGACAAACGAAAGATTTTAGAAACAGGAAATGTTTCGAAGGATCGAAAAGATAAATACGCGGTCGTAAATACGCGTTACGATCCAGTAACTTTGAAGAGGAGACAATGGAACAGGCAATGTAGATATGTACGTCGATATATAATTTTTGCGTGTACAGCGAACGAATAACTCTTTAGTCCCCACGTGTTGTACCTCTCGACATCGTATCATCCGGTATCAGTTTAATTGAAACTCGTTCTCTATAAAATTTCCTTCCTCCTTATGGTAAACGTGTGTGCCGCGCGTGCGTTAGAAAAATATTTCGCTATCAATTATATACCTATTATGTATTTCTGCGCTTCTCAAAATATGGCACTTCCTCGAAACGTATAATGTAACGTGATGCGATGTGATGTGACGTGAGGCGAGATTCTTCGTGCAGGAAGTAGGTGTAGATCGCAGATTGCGAGTTCAAATCGATTTTCGTTTGAAGAAAATAAATTTCGCCAGTTGCGAGGGGAAAGGGCAATTCTCGTGCAAACTTTGCGAGTACAAAGTTGAAATAAATGTTAAAAGGAAATGTTAAAAGCGTTTCGAACGTGTGACCATCGGACAAAGAACTCGTGATAAATGGAAATTACAAAGATCTGCCTGTTACAAGTTCAATTAAAATTGGACTTAATGACAAACCAGTGCGTAGAGGTGTGGGAAACAACAATTTGCAAACACGTGCGAATTCGACAATTCTTTTCACGCAGATTTAAACGTAATTCTCGACGTGGTATCTACGTTCAAATCTCTTCGTAACATCCCGGAGGAGCGTTTTATTACGCTTCCCTCTCTAAACTCTGCTGCGCTTAACATTCTCAATCGCTTATCTACGTTTAACCTCTCGCGCTAGTAACTTGGCTCACTAGTTGCGGACCATAACGAGTGACCAAACCGTAATTTAATAATAATAATTCGTCTTCTGTTTTGAATTCATCGGTATATCACCGGATAGAAATTACTAGAAGAAGCAATCAATTTATTATTTGTTTTGCCTAGGTTATATTTCAATATACTATATACTTAAAACTGAGGAAATATTGCAGTTTTGAGCCAAATATTCTGGACGTGCGTGACACGTCGTTCCAGCGCAAGAGGTTAGTCTAGAAAAAGAAAAGAAAGAAACAACTGTCATGTATAAGTGAGAAAGAAGTTATAAAAATTTTCGTCAAGTCTTGAAATCATATTAAAAGGACGTTAGTATTCTGCGATAAAGTAATCTTAAATAGTATCGTTCGCAAAAAAATATATATCGCTATCAGTGTCGATAGTATCGTTATCGTTATCGTTACTATCATTATTATCATTATCATTATCATTATTATTACTATCATTATTTTAACCAACAAATTACCGAATCTCAAGATTTAGTAAACTCGTCTTTCAATCATTGGATCGATTCGATTCGCACATGGCTCGAACGGCGCTTAAATAAAATACTGCCAAATAGAAAAAAAACCAAGTAAAATGTATTCTATGGGAAACATCATATCATATCATATATATCATTATGCTGATACACTGAAACATAACCACACGCGTTTACAATATTTCGCGCGCACATGTGTGTCGTGTACATACGTGTGTATACGCTTTCTTGCGTGTATAGTAGTAGTATTATTAGTGTAGACACGATGTGTGTGTGTGTGTGTGTGTGTGTGTGTGTGTGTGAGAGAGAGAGAGAGAGAAAAGAGTTTTGTGATGTGCACACAGAGACCCAGAGTTTAAAATATGTATAATGATCTCTCAGACAATATGCAACTGGTTATACTGACCGAGCAAAATAGGCGATAATACAACGCGGATGAACGTAATAGTAATTATAATAATAATAATATTAATATCATTATTATTATTATTGTTATTATTAATTAAAATTATAACGACAATAATAACAATCGTATTAATAATAATGATGATAATAACGATGATGTAGCAATAGTACGAATAGTAATGATTGTGGTAACAGTAGTTAATAGTTTATAGTAATAGCAAAGAGTAGTGTGATCGTTTATGACCGATGAATGATGGATCTTGATAAGGATTCACGATGATGATGATGATTATTATTATTATTTGTATAGTATATTGACAATAATATAACATGTAACAACGACCGGATATGTCGAGCACCAAAGAAATTACGCGAATCTATCGTTACGTTCAAATCGGGCAGTTGCGAGCACTTTGAAACAAACGTGTGGATTCCGTCTTCTCTGCGTTACAATAATAACGAGAAGGTAATATTGGGAATATCGACGATTCGAATAATTTTTTTTTCCCTTTCCATCAACAGGTTGACCACCACGGTGGCCGTCGCTGAATGGCGCCCATTTCAAACTGAAAACAAGGCACACATCGCGAACATCGCAGAAAAATCATCGACTCGCGAAAGTAACAAAATGAAAAATGCTCTGTCACTGCACATTCGTGGTAACGCGACGTTTTGTTTGTTAAAGTTAAATAGGGACATTTAAATGCACGCTACGTACGTATATAGGGACATTTAAACGTGTAAATTTCGCGTGGCCGGACAACCTTTCAAAGTGACGCTGTTAACAAAAATATTCCACTTGTTAAAAGAAAGGTAAGGGTTTATGTTTAAATTGAAATTTAAGTACAAACCAAATTCGTTCAATGAGAAAGTGAACATTGGAAAAACTTCGAGAAGAGAAGGGAGTGACTCGCGCGTGCTCGATTTTCACGCGACAACTGCCAGTTCTACTCATTTTGTCAGGCGTGTCCCTGATATTGTGATCATCCTTAGAGTGTGACGTGTTCTCAACCGTGCATCACCAACGAACAAACAAGCATGCCCTTCGTACGATAAGATCGGATCGCCCCGCAAGTTTCATGGACAAACAACCATCTTGGCAATCAACGTGACGAGAGCGACGAATTACAATTAGAGTTACAGTTACAGTTACAGTTACAGTTACAGATACAGTTACAGTTACAGTTACAGTTACAGTTACAGTTACAGATACAGTTACAGTTACAGTTACAGTTACAGTTACAGTTACAATTATATAATTACAATTACGAGCCTTCGATAGTCCAAGAATATCGCCAGAAAAAAAGAACGGATAGAAAGAACGTAAAGGGCAAAGGAGGTGGATCGAATGTAAATAAAAACGAAAAAACGACAACGGGATACGCAAATCGAGAAGAGATGATCGATTTCTCTGTCGGTGAGAAACGTTGACGACGCTATTTCATCAATTGCTTAGGGTGAAAAAAAGAGAAGAAAAAATAATAAAAAAGAGAAAAAAAAAAAGATCACTTTCCCTTCCGTCTTTGCAGATTTATCGCTGGCTACTTAATCGCACAAATATTATGATACGCCGTAATATATTCTTTCTGGTTTCTGTTTTTTTTCTGTGTTTGCCTGTCTGTTTAATAATAATAATAATAATAATAATAATAATAATAATAATAATAATAATAATAATAATAATAATAATAATAATAATAATAATATCTATTACGTTACGTTATGCGGTTACTTTTTTTTTTCTTTTTAACTGCGTTATAATTACATGTACAGTGGTTGTTGTTTCTTTCTATTGTTGAAAATCCTTTATACATTTCTTTCCTCTTTCTCTTTTTCTCGCTCTTCGAATCGGCCGCTCTCTCTTTCTTTCTTTCTACCTTTGCTTATTGGTTTTGTTTGTCAACAGTACAACGTAAACGATTTTCATTTTTCTCCATTTGTCTCCTTATGTATGTATGTATGCATATATATATATATATATATATATATATATATATACATATATATATATCGTACAAATAACAGTATATCGCTACGTAATAATATTTAAAAAGTATGTTAATAATAACCATACACGCGAATCCCGTCTCGAAACTATCGATCGATCGATCGATCGACCAGTTCAAGCACAGTAAGGATAAATCTCTTGGATCATCTGTATATATATATATACACACTACACGTTTTTTATTTTTCCATTTTTTAACATTTTTCTTTTTTTATTATTTACCAAAAAAAAAAAAAAAGAAAAAAAACAACGTCGAAAAAAAGAAAGGATCTTCATCGATCGAAGGATGAGTTTCAACGACAGACACACGGCCGGTGATTAACAATAAAACGGCGGTATTCTTGAGTTTTATATCATTAAAAATGTGATGCTATGTGGCTTTACAGATATGTTCAGTATCTTTTTTTTTTTCAAATTTTTACCTTTACATACGTATATATATATATATATATATATATATATATATATATACATACATATATATATATATATACATATATATGTTTTATGTATATTAGATTCACTTTTACTCTGCAGTGACAACAGTTGTGGCTAGTACATTTATATATATATATATATATATATCTTCGTAATATTATTTATAGTTCGGCTTTCCTTCCCTTCTAACGCCATTTTTTTTCTCGTCTCCCTATGTTTTCTTTTATTCAAGCGATCGCTTCGCCATGCTACTTCATTCATTCGAAAAACTGGTATTTGTGCCGTGCTTCAAGTTCTCGACCATTGTTGTACATTTATACATTATGACGTACACGTTAGTTTCACGTTTCTACCTGTACTCGGATTTTCAAGCCGAAATTGCAACGTCGATTTCGATTCGGATACTCGATTCGATTTTTCGCGATCGATCCGCGGACAACGGTCAGAAGGTAGGAAAATATGTACTTCGAGATAGCTCGAAATCGTACGAATATGGGAACAGAGAAACACTGTTGAACTTTCGAGATCTTTTCAATTTTTTTTTTTTTCTTTTTTCTTTTTAATTTTCTTAGCAGTATCGTTATTTTTGTGATAGTCGTGATTAACAGTCAAGCTCGGTAGCGTTACAAAATATCAGCTAGTTTTGCTACGTGATAATTCTACGAGAAACGCTAGGAAAAATTTACTCTTGGCTTGACGATCCTCGTTTTCTCTCTCTTTTTTTCTTCTCTTCTATCTGGTTTTCATCTCTTTTTCTTTCGCGAGCGACAAACAAATAAAACTGTCCGACGAGAAGATCCGGCACGCGTAATTTTTTCACTTTTACAATGTTGATATAGATCGATCGCGTAATATCTCGCGAAATCTCAAATAAAACTGATCACTTGTTCGAGAAAATCGATTTGGTTCCCAACAGTTCACAACGATTCGTTTTCAAAGGCACGCAAGGTTAATAAATCGATTCGTCAACTAAATTCTTTTTATATATATTTACAACACTTTTCTTGTCACGTGTGTATGTGTATATATATATATATATATTTTTTTTTTTTACACTCTAACAAAACATTGAAGTTTCAGAGATATTCAAACGCGTGGAACAATCTCGAATGTCTTGACTGGGACAGTCATCAAAATCGCTTTGATGCTTTCACAGTCCACTGCGACGTAACAATAGCGCCACCACGGTGAAACACATGTCAAAACGAAAATTTCGAATATTTAGACCTCCCTCGGTACATACGTATGTACAAAATATCCGTGTTTAAACCGATTGATTAGTTTTCCAATCGCTTAACATTCGACTATACAGAATTGCACCGGAATTTATCGTCTTTTACTTCAAAAAGCAAGAGGAAGTTGTGAAAAAGAAAAGAAAAAAGACATGGGGGGGGGGGGAAATCGAAGCGAGCATCCATTCAAGTTTCACACGTGACCAATAAAAACATGGTTTTCTCAATAACGGTCTTGTCCCAACAACTTTGCTCCCGTACAAAAAAGGCTTTAATTCTGTTTCTCTACATCTTTTTCTTTTTTTGTCTTCTTTTTATACTTTTTCCTTTTTTTTTCTTTTTTTTTTTCTTTTTTTTTTTTTGTTAACTCCTTTGTATGTCCTATAATTTAATGCATACGACAACATTTTTTTTTTAAATGATGGTCCATTTCGTTTCACAGCGTTTCCAATAACTTCGATAATAGTCTCTGAGTTCTCAACTACTATATAATAAAGCCGACGCTTTTTACACACATTTTTGCGACCGAATATTTTTCCGTTCGACGCTCGCGCGCTGCAGGCACAACCGTTCCACTAATATCGGAGGAGAGGTTAGAAATTATTCCACTTGAATTAATTCGATCGATCCAACTTAGAAGATGGTTGTGAACTCCCTCAAAGATTAAATCGAGCAATGATAAAAACCACTTTTCATCTTTCTCTGTTACGATAATATATTGGCAAACGTCAATTATATAACGTTATATATAATATGTATATATAACACTTAACAGATAAGTAAATAATCTTTCAACACGTTTTAGAATCGATGTAACAGCATTAACAAGGGGACCAAACCATCTAAAATGATATTAGACTCCATATATTGATTTCTCGGTTGTGCCACAAAACAAGATAGATACAGACTGAATTTGCTCGCGTGTATTCGAGTGTAACTTACGCATACGCTTCTTCGTCGTCATATTAAAAATATAGATTAAAATGGTACGCACAATCGTGTCGTTAACGTACACCATTTAACAAGTTCCCTACCTTAAGAGATACTACTACGTATTCCTTACTTTTTTTTTTTTTCACGTGGATTGTGTCTTACAATAAAATAGATCGGTAAGCAAATCGTAATCCTTGCCCCGTTGTATGAGACCATGAGTTACTGGTGGATCTAGTTAGAACGATTATTCTCAGGCAATCTGGCATTAAAAATACGTCTAACAATCGGCATTTAAAATGTAAAAGAATGCATATTACGTGCTTCACAACTCTGTATGAATCATTGAGATCGCAACAACAACAGTTTGAATTTTAGATTTTGTGCACTGAGCGAGGAAAGTGAATCTTAAATGGATTCACGTACATATTGATTTCCATAAGTTCGAGATTAATAAATTAATTTCTTTATTTTATATCTATTTGACATACTGAAATACGAAATAAAGAAAGATTTTTGTTTCAATCGAGAGGAACTCCCGTATTTCATCCTTTTGAAATACAAATACGTATTCGACTTGATCTCTCAAACTTATGATCAATACTAGTTGCCTCTTGTGCCAAACTTACTTGTTGAATCTGTGTGAGACTCTAACCATCTAAGTATTATTATTTAAAAGTTTGTGCAAATTGCTTTGTCTTGTACAAACAAATGAAGCACGTAATAACGTTGATCCTTTGAAACACTGCCGAGAAATGGTCTTGCAATATTAAGTAAATGAGAAATAACACAATTCAGATGTAATGTAATTGTATCATTCAATGCGATCCACCTGTAGCGACTTAAGAATCAGAACCAATATAATTGTATCGCAGATTATCTTCCAAGGATTTACTTCAGGCATTTACACTCAAGTTCAGATATATATATATATATATATCTTATAAATTTTGTGTCAATAGGAAAATGTTTAATAACTAGTGGAGACATATATATATATATATATATATATATGTAAATATATACATACATACATACATACATACATACATACATGCATATATATATGTATATATATATTTTGTTTTTTTAATACATTAAATCTTACTTTTTTCGTTATGAAAAATAACAATTTCTTTATATTTTTTTTTCTTTGATAAAAAAGTGTGTTGGCTAAGAGATTGCACTTTGTGATCATCTTAAAAATTTGTGATTATAATCATTAGTGACTATACATAATATATCTTATGTTTCGCACACCGATTGTTCGTACAGTCATTAGATACGTTTCTAATTATAACGTTAGTAAAGAAACAAATTAATCTCTTCTTCCTTTACCTTTTTTAACGTACGCATAATATAATCTTCTTGGTTACGATATAACCAAGACTGACTTGCCAGGTTGTCGACTCACCGGCAGAACGTTGCAAAACAAAGTCTACAATTCCACTAATGTACGTAACATGGACAACCTTTCTACTCTTTCACTCTCTCTCTATTCTCCTTTTTTTCTTTTTTTTTTCTTTTTACTCACCCTATTCAACATTGTTTCATTTTACTATTTTTTAATTCACTCTTTTGTATCTCTCGAATACGATACACACTTTCCTTTATCTGTGACTTGTCGACGAGTCACCTTGTGCAGACAACGTGAACAAGTCAACCTGAAAGAGGGCCACAAATGGTGCCAGGCACTATTTAATCATATACCGTTTGTGTGTTCCATTAATTATGTTAATTAATTACAGTAATGTACCAAATACGATTCTCTTGAGAGCAGCTCACACCAGGACATATCCTGAGATTGAGTAAAGCATAGGCTGAGACCATCCCGAAAACGGTTTAACTTGGGAAGAAGACTTTTTGTTATTTTATAATTGCAACCCTATCATGCCAACTAATTATGGATTCCACTAATAAAGCATTTTACATCATGGTGTACTATATATAATAAATATTCTTTCTCTATACTTTATATTAAATTTAAACGTGTATCCCACTGATGTAGAAAAATTGTGTGCAATGAATATTTGACTTAAATGCTGTTTAAATAAATTTCCTAATTTTCATAGATTAGTTGAAGATAAACGCTTGCAGAAGTTTACAAGCTCTCGTTGTGTATGACTTAGGCGTTAAGGGTTGCAAAGTTTCTTCCTTTCGTGTCACCTTTTTATTTTTTTCTTCATATCAAATGTGCAAAATACTTGTGGAAAATGTATATAACGTATGTATATATGTATACATATGCAAGTTCGTGTGTATATACCTTTCTTTTCTGTCTGAATAATCAACGCTATATTAGATGCTTATTTCACATATAATATGTATAATATCTCGTCTATTACCTTATAATAATCAATATATTAATTTCCGATCGCGTTTTTTTTTTCTCTCTCTCTACACAATATCGTAATTATTTTGAGTACACCAGCCGATTAATCATTCGATACTTTTTTTTCTTTTTTTTTTTTTTTATTAGCGGACATAGACCGTTAATTAGTTCGCTAAGAAAAAGGATGAAAGAAAAAGAGGAAAAAGAAATTCCACTATTTTAAAAACAAGCCAACGCATACCTAAAGATTTAACGTCAAAACGAAGATTCGAAACAATCTAAGACACATCTGAGTGCACATTTTCTAACAAAATGTTCGTACGATTTCTTGATCATTTATAAAACATTTTTTTTTTTTTTTTTTTTTTTTTTTGGAATAAAGGAAAGAGATATTGTAATTACAAAAAAAAGAAAGAAAAAGAAAAAATGTAAAATTACAATTTATATACTAATCAAATATCATTATTTTCTGACTAGGTAATTCAATTAAGAGAGAAATTACGTTCATTGCTCTCGATACACATTATGTGAAACCATCAATTAACGGATTATGCCGCGGATTTGCTTATCTACCATTATAACGCACAAAAAAAAACAAGTAACAAAGTACAATTATTTGAAAATCTCTAAACTGCAAAATTATTAAACGTTCTCGCAAGCTCTTAAAAATTCGGTTGTCGATGCACTTTATTATTTCTCGAAATATCGCGCTCCCGGTTCACATCATTTCTCAACACCAACCCTAAACGTACTGCCATTTCCTTTCTTAACTCGGAAAGCGATAAATCTTCGCCATTAGCGACAAGTATCAAAGACACAATATGCCATATCACGAGGAAAATGACAATGAATTAATGACATATATACAAACAACTTTCGCATTATATACATGAAAATATATATACATATACATACATATATGCATGTCTATACACATATATATATGTATATGTGTGTGTATCCATCATATATATATATATATATATATAATATAATATATATATACGTGTAACGCTTCAACATTATGGCACCGTTATTTAATTGTCAAACAAACGTATTTTTTTTTATATATATGTGTATATATGTATGTGTGTATGTGTACGTGTATTTCTGGGTTTTTTTTTTTTTTTTAAATAGAAACAAATTTGTGTTCTCTGTCCAGCTAAAGTCGGACTCCTCGCGAGGATCGTTCTTTGTTTTCACGCGCGCACCCGATCACAAGAAGAGAGGGGAGGGAGGAAAAGAAAAAGAAAGAACCGTGGCCGAACGTGTGTATAATAATTAACGAGTCTTCGACTTCGAGTCCCGGAACTTTTCACAAAAGCACTATACGCCGTTGTACGTAGAGGTATGAAACGATCGAGCGATTAACCATTACGATTGATATTAAGTCGCCCACCCCTCAGTGATCCTGGAACGCTTCATCAGCGGTCCGTTCTCATAGTCTGAGTTGTTGCCCCCGTTTCCACCGGCGTTCGAGTGACTCGTTCGGATATCTGCCACTGTGCCGCTTCCTGGTGACGGAAGATTTGTCGGTGTTATACTTCCAGAGTGAGATGGCGGTGGATTACTGCTCGGTCTGCTCGATACAAGATTCAATGACTGTGGCCCGGGATGAGGTACGTGGTGTGGAGGTGGTGCACCGGTACTGGACGATGGTCCTACGTTTAAAGTTGTATGATGAAGATTGCTGGTGGTCGGCCCGCTGCTGTTTGACCCACTGTTGCCACCGTGAGGATCTCTAGGTGGACTGATCGGTTCACTCTTTATCTTCACCGGTAGTGGCGACGTGGCTGGCGGCGGTGTACTGCTCGACACTGCTAGATGAGGAAGACCACTGTAATCAAACAAGGTTGAACGAATGTTAGATTCGATTACAAAAATTTCAACAGTTTACTCCATGCTTTCGATGAAAGTATGTTAGTTGAAGTTGTAAGACAGTTGTAAACTGTGTACAGTGACTGAACTGAAGATAAATCAAGACGTAAACTGTATACAATGACTAAGTTGAAGATAAGCAATTGCCAAAGATAAATGAAAAGCCTCTTTTAGTTACAATGTATGTAAATGAATTGCAGTCCTCGTGTATTTCTTTTAAATTATCGTTCTTTTATCATATTTTAGATTTGCCAACGCACGTTGATTATTACAAGCTTTTTACCAGCGTAGCAAAAAGTAAAACAATGAGCTAGTTTGAACAGTCAAGCTGACAAATTGATTAAAATGTTTTTGTTTCAAACTCTTGTCTCTTCAACTCGAAGAGTTTCAATTAAATTGATGCGAGAATAGTTTTAGTTATATTGAAATGGATGAATAAGCGTGGATTAGAGTCTGAACGGATGGAAAAGAACTTTAAATCGCGATGGAATATTGACGTGACATAGTGGCATGCTACAAACTCCTATCCAAATAAGAAAAAAAACTATAGATCTCCAGTGGACGTTGTTTTGATATTTTTATCGCCGATTCAGACAAATACTGGAAGATACTGGAGTGACTTGTTAGAACAAGTAAAAAGAAAAACTATACCAACTGGATATATAGGTTTTTTTTCACAACAATAATTATGGAATATGATTTACCTGATGCTGGACATGGTGGCTGCCGAATACATTGATAAGTCATCAACGTACCTCTGATGAGACCATGCTAGACTCCCTAGGTCCGAGGAATAATCCGTTGGTCCAAAACTAGAGTATCCGGCTGGAACTGACGGCGTTTGTAGTGCTACTACTGGCGTATTTAATGCGGATTGTGCATGGCCACTCTGTATATCAGAGAAAAAAAAAAAAAATCAACGATAAACTAAAATGAAAGTATCGGTTCAGCTAGTTTAGGGTTATCCAAAATATATGAAACTGCGCGCAATTACAATTGGACTATCAAGTCTTCTAGAAAATTTTTACAAAATATTTCTAAATTACATCCGAGAAATGAAACAAAGTTACAAATGACACAGTACAGTATTAATAAGAATCCGGAATTTGAATTTTCATAATCCCTCTCAGATCAGAGTTGAGATCCCAGATTAAGAGAAATAAAAGTTTTTGCAACTTGGTTGCGAAAAGTTAACAACGCAGAAAGCACTCGACGCAGTAGAAGAGAAACGTAAACCGGTAAAGTATATAAAATAACTCGATTCTCTAAATTCGAAATAAAACTTTGAATGGACTGGGTAAAACGCATTGAAATAAAGCACGGTGCGTACTAACATCGTAACTAGTGTCTTCGGAGAGAGGTTGCGTAAGGGGTGTTGGAATAACTACTCGAAGATTAGTCCTGTGAGGATGAGGCGGCGGTGGAGGAGGCGGAGGTTGTGGTGAATGCCTAGACGGATTACTGCCTTTGTTTGCGCTGCCCCCTCCGACTCCTAGCGCCGGCGAAGGACCTGGACTAGGTGAACCTCCTAGTGGTGATGCTGATGGTGGATAACCATTGCTCATTTCCAACATCCCTCCTGGTGGATATACTAAATAAAAGAAGGAAAAAGAGAAACAATGAAATTAACACGCATTGTCTTCTTAATGGGGACTAGTACAGAATTGTATCAATCTACTAATGATTTATTGTATCAACCTATTGTATCATTCATATTATGAATTAGATTTTACAAATTGATACCTGAGTCTGTTTCAGAAGACGACGGTCTTGGAGAAATGCTGGTATGCGCCATTTGAGGACTAGATCCAAGTAGAGATTCGCCGTAACTATTCACTGGTACGGATACAGGTAGAGTGTAATTGGATTGTCCCATTGCCTGAAATCGCAGTAAATCAACGACGACATTATTAATAGAATGTTCACCAATGACGGGCTTCAAGACTATTGGCAAATTCTGATAAGATCTTCGTTTTCGAGACTACATCTTCATTACGCCCTTGCCCATTTCCGCTAGATAAAATTCAACAGCAAAAATAAAAAGAAATATAATATGTACATACATGAGATACTCGGCTAAACAAAATAAACACACACAAAAAAAAAAAAAAAAAAAAAAAGAAAGAGAAAATTCGTTTTCATCATTTGTATAGATAGATAGAAAATGGCAATATACACATACGTGAAATTTATTTCTAATTAACAAGATTTCTACAAAAAGTTAAATAAAAGTGTCATATTTATGTAATTTTCAGATATATGTATATTCATGTAAAAATAACCATTATTAAGAAAGGAAAGAAAAAATAAGGACACCTCAACCATATTTTTACATTTATGTTAAAGGCTATGAACAAGATTGAATCTTTTCACAGTTGTACAATATCCAAGGTTCCTTAAATTCTTAAGACGCTCTATTGCTTACTCTGCTTGCCAAAATAATTATGAGTGCCACCTTAACTATTGCCAGCTGAAGCTCGATACAGTGTATAGCGCATACAATAGTAGTTCCAGTAAACGAAAGTAAAAATAAATTAACAACTGACCAGGGATACACGAGTACAAGCCTACAGTATTTAAATGCCTGCCAATGGCACGGCTTAAAAGTAAACTTACGGGCCCATGTTGCGATAATAAATTAAACGGTGCGAATTAAATCGAACCGCGTCACTGACAACAAATTGCTTGATGGCAGTTTGTTAAAAGCTAATAAATATAACCAGGAGGACTAACAAATTGCTTCGAGTCATGTGAAAACTCCGGACTGGAGGTTCCCAAAGTGAAAGACCAGGAGGACGTCCCATTGTAAATTTTAGAGTCGCTTAAATTTGTCAAACTGACAAAGAAGAAAAACGAACTATTACATCGTAAATTGTACATTTGTTGTAGAAAATGTTTGGCAGTTACTCGAAGAAGTCATCGTTAAGATTGATCAGGTTCTAGAAAGATGAAGTTATACATATAGGTCAAATTCATGCTTGTGTGATGATAATTTAAGTAATTTTAAAACATAAATGTATGTTGTATAAATATTCAGAGAGTATATTAATCATATCTTTGAAAAAATGTATATGTATTGTCATTTTATTAGTTTCAATAACAATTTAAATATAAGCATAAATATTTGTCCTGAAATTTTTTTAGTTTATAAGGGAATTAGACTTGATCCAGAGTCAAAAATCCCTGTAATTTTATATATATTTTGTATTTTTATATTAAAATGATTAATTAGAGCAGAAAGCAGTATTTTGAATTAGAGTCAAATGTAATTTTTGAAAATTTTGAATTATGCAATTCCAACAATATCTCTCTACACAAAAAAAAAGTTCCTAGAATCTGAAACATTTGAACAACAACTCACGATAATGAATAACAGAATTTTCAATTTTCTATACTATCTCTATCATTTAGTGGCAATGTACACTTAAAGTGTACCACAAATATAATATGGGCACACGTGATAAAGTAGAATAGAAATACAATTTCTTTATATACAGAAGAAAGAAAATTCCTAGCAGATCGAGTATTCTAACAACAAAAATTTCAACAATTTGAAATGAATTTCAAACACACGTAATATTTGACATATTAATATTTCAAACAACATAATTCTTTACACCAATCCTCTACACCATGAAATTCTAACCAGCCAGCCAAATTTCAAAAGTATTTATAGCAAATGCCAATTTGATAGATGTATGACAAGATGTAAAATATAGAGGAATAACAATTTTCTCAACGGAGGGAAAAAAATCCCTAGAATTCAAATACTCCACCAACAGTAATCTCAACAATACCAGTTCAATGTCAATCATCCCACATACCAGTTCTCAATGTTCTACACTATCAAATTCTACAAAACAAACATCAAAAATTCCGAGCAACGCCGTACGCCTAAAATGCCCAAGATCGACAATACCTATCACCGACGGACCGTCGTTGCGAGAGAGAGATCCACGCAATTTTTCCTGCCGTCCGAGGTACACATATTCTCCTGGCCGGGACTTTTTCTCTTTCTCCCCCGTCTGTCCTCTCGACGTCAGTCGGCCGTCGAATAACATCGAACGACGACCTCCACTTACCCGAGTGCCGTTATGTTGGTGCCTCTGCATCATCAGTTGAAACTCCTCGTCGATCTTCGTGTATTTGGCTTCGGTGCGCGGAGTGAGATTGTACTCGATCGCGTCAGGCTCCGGACTTTCCGGGGACATGGCGCCCTTATGTTCCTTCTTGTTGAGTGCCTGCAAGTGTCAGCAGACAGGTTCACGTGACCACACCGCCCGAGGGCACTCAACCTTCGCATGCACGTTAATTTAACCGCCTAACGTCACACATACGCACATACATATACATATACATATACATACACGAACACAGTCGACCAATCTCTCTTAGTTATTTCTCCATCTCTCTGCTCTTACGTATACAGTTTCGACGTATTGGTTATTCGTGTGTGTACTTTTACCATTTGCATAGTAAGTAATGTTACGTATGCATTTATATTTATGGGTGTGTACGAGGGGAAGGGGGGAGGAGAGGAGGTATCGCGTGTCACGCGACACGATGATTGACGATGGATTC
The DNA here is from genome assembly GCA_036937485.2 of Tetragonisca angustula. Classification (NCBI taxonomy): domain Eukaryota; kingdom Metazoa; phylum Arthropoda; class Insecta; order Hymenoptera; family Apidae; genus Tetragonisca; species Tetragonisca angustula. The sequence continues at coordinate 264,054 of JAWNGG020000148.1, forward strand.
GTGTGGAGGATCCATGAACGACCCTGACCATTATTATGCTTGAAACAATTAGGGGACTGGGTTAGGGAGCCGATGGATTAAACGATGCTTTAAGGGTTGCGATCGTTTTAAGTCAGGTGTCTTACCTACTCGATTGTTTAATAAATAATTATTTCATTACGCTTCAATTAATTTCGTTAGCTTCGTTCTAAACTGTACATGTATTGCTCAATTTATACTTTTGAAGAACATTGAAGGATTTTCAACCGAGTTTACAATGTCGAATTTCCTTTCTTAAATTTTTTTTCAAAGGATCAAAGAAGTAAAAAATTTAATTTGGAAAGAAAATCCTGTAAATGTTTCAAACATAATACATTATAAAATTATGATTCTTCTACAAGAAGTTGAATATATAATAAGTTTAATCTACGTAACCTGTCTGGTATTATTTTCTACTCACCGTATCAATTTGAATATTGCAACAAGATTTAATGTATAATTTATATTGACACAATTATCCTCTTCCAATCGATTAGGACAGCTTTTACTACTAACTGTTATCGCTGATGTACTTGAAAATATAAGAAAAATACATGCGTTTTCATTCTACAAAATTGAAATAGTTTTTATATTTTATATATATATATTTTTTATATCGTAAACAAATATGCTGCAATTACTACAAATAATAAAATAGAGACAAGAAAGTAACAAAAAAGAGTACATAAGAAATATCAATATATCCTAAATCAATGTACCAGTATCGGAGACATAACCTTAATATTCATAATAATATGAAAGTAAAAGAGGTGATCTCAAAATGAAAGTTTCTTGTACGGTATTTATTGTATCCGGTCATTTGTCTTTGATCGTTGAAAAATACACGTCTTTCTCCCAAATATATTGAACAATACACGCAGTAGAACCAAGCTTTACTAATGTACCACCCTGTATATCGCCGGTGAAAAAGAAGACGCGCAGGAAACAAGAGAAACTTGTAACGCTGCGCATGTAGATTTGCCACATAATTTCGATGATCGGCAAACTTGAAAAAGTTAATAACCAATGATGATACGCAAGAGAATTTTTTCCACTGTGAAATCTCTCATTTACAAGTATATCAGCGATACTTCGAGTTATAGTACCTGCCTTCCGGCTAATCCAGACACGACAACTCGTCGTGCTGGCAGCAAAGCAGGTTATTTGAAAAGTATTGCCAATTCCAATGCCGTGCGAATTCCACGGTTTTTGAAGAATTTCATCAAATAATTCAGTTCGATAATTATTGTGAATTTTCAACTCGATGAGAAGCAATATTTATTTAATTTTTCTTCTTTTCACTTTGTTAGAGAGTTTGAAAATTTGAAAATAAAAATTAGGGGTCTCCGTGGAGTATTAGACCTACTGTTGCTAGAAAATTTTAAATACTAAAAAGTGTCACTTAGTGCTAATTACTTACTGTTTTTAACTCTTTATAGTTCTTTTTCATACTGTTAAAATTATTCTTGAAAATCTTTAAACGCCTAAATGCTGTTTATTTTGTGAAACAAAAATTTTTTTGCATTTTGCAGAAACAATTCTGATTAAAAAAACTTCTGTCTAAAATAAAGAAAGCACATCCCCAAAATGAAACTCTAAATATTAATTCTTAAGCAAAAGCGAGAGAGAGAGAGAGAAAGAGATTAAATTAATTGAAAAACTCATTTTTAAACTAACCAACATCCAATACGTACAATTCAAAATAATCTTATTTTTCTTCTGCATATTTAAAATATTCTTTCTAGAGTGCGCCTCTGTAACAACGTAGCAATGAAATAAATCATAGACTGTAGATAGCTGTCGTTAATAAAATGTTTTGGCTGTTGCAACAGAAAATACGAGAGCAAATAATATATACAGCGGAGTATAGAATCTCCAGGATAATTATTATCACGGTCGCATAATTATACCGTATGATTTTTATTGATCAAGGGTAGTTTTATGATTTTCTTTTTTTTTTCCCTTATAAAATGCTTTCCAGTCTGTTCAACAGGCTCGGCTTGAATAACTTGAACGTTGTATACATAGTACCTTCTGGAACAGCCTAATCGGCCTTGGAAATGCAAAGACGCGCTTCAGCATACTCAGACATATTATTTACATGAATGTGAGACAAGTCTTTCGGAAACGATACTCATTCGGATTTGAAACACGTTCACCTTAATTTTAAAGAAACGTTTCCATTATCTAGAATGAAACGTTATGAAAAACTTCACGAGGAACACACAATTCCAAATTTTTCTTTTTAGGGTAAGAACGTGTACGGTATTTTATATCCATCGCAAGTAATGTAAAAATGAGTTCTTCAATGTTTTAAAAAATATTAAAATGCGTGTTCTTGATAACTGCAAAGACAAATAATTTAAAGGTGTGCCAATTCTAATTTGTGACTTGCAAAATTTCACTGATATTGTGCGAGAAAGTCCAGACAATATATTTTCCGCAAAATGTATTACCAGTTAATACACTATCTCTATTACAAAAATTAAACTCACAAAATTTGTCCACGATACAGGAACCAGCTACATATACTTTAAACTACTCTATTCACCAGTGAAAATTCTCTAGATGATAGCCATTCCTTTTTCTACCAATCCATCGTCTATTTACATGTTCTCTGGATGGTGAAAATTCGGAGAGTAGCTTGAAAATTACTATGGAGAAATCGGCTCACCTCGATGATATTCTTGTTGGTGAGGGACTCGTGGGGTTCGTTGTACTCGGTGTACTTGAGAAGAACCTTGTCCATGTCGGTGCTCGCATACTGATATAGTTTGTTACTTGAACTGAAGATAATCAGGGCGATCTCGCAGTCGCACAGTACCGACAACTCGTACGCCTTCTTCATTACCCCAAACTTCCTTTTGTTGAAGGTCACCTGTTGGAGGGGGTCAGTAGAAATCAATCATCTTGTTTGTTTCCGCCATCTTGAATTATTTGTTAATCAATCAAAGCTGAACTTGTAATTGACTACTTCGGTATATTCTATTATTGGTGAGTGTTAAATATCACAATAATATTTATATTTTATATTTTATGATCTAATTTTTAAATTCAATGCACTGATGTTATAACATTCATGTTGCATCATTCATGCTGCAATGTCTGGTAAAATCCTTCAAATGAAGTTTTGTTTCGAGCAATTGCCAACGTAATACGTTGAATGAATGATTACACAACAACGTGTATTTTTCACAAAAAGTGATTTCGACCTTAGTAGGTTTTTTATGATTATTGCTTAGAATACAAAACATTCGACTGGTATCGTTATAATGGAATTATTATCGGTCTCGTTATATTATCGGCTATTTGTATCGACAAAAATTACAGAAAACACGCATATTGCATTAGAAAAATATGCATTCTGGTAGAAGAACTTTCGCTTCTGTTTTTTAATAGAAGATTATAGTACCTGACGATTTCGTTCGTCCGTGATGCGCGAAATTTGAATCTTTTTTCGACCCATTGTTGCACGGCGTTGTGGAGATGGGACAACTCTTTGGAACCACTGGATGGATTAAAAGCACTGTAACAAAAAGAATACTCTTGTTTCATTTATACTCTTTATGCAAAAATGAAATCTCAATAAATTGCATGTACGTAAAGAAACAAAGAAATTTAATCTTTTGATGGAACGTACTTCTTCTGTAGCATAACCTTTTACCTACTTTTCAAACACCTGCTATATAATGCTATATGCTCTTTAAATAATTTAATATCATGCCTGCTTATGCAGACACTTCACTCTGTCCCGAACAAAATATTTTAATTCTGAAGGAAACAAATACTGTATTCAATACTGTATTGAGGTTATGTACAAGATACGAATGAATCTGAAAAAATTTGAATTTGAAAACTGGGAAATTGAAGAAAAGAAAATACAAGAAAAAGTGGGGGGGGAAAAAAAACAATTCAGACAATTTATTATTTAACATACATTGGCCATAACGATAACTATTTGAAAACGAAGAAAAGATACAACTCGCGCGAGCCATTTGAATTTCTAAACGGTCAACGAAGCCCGCTCATTGGATAGAAATTTCTTGACGAAACGAGAAGAATGAAAAGAGAACATAACCCCTAACGTCGAACAAAAATTCACCGGACGGATTTAAGTTTCGACGTTCTAACGATCGTCACGATGGAATTCAAGTTTGAAATGGCGGCAACTTTCGAACGGCGAACAAAAGGAACGCGATTTAACTGACGGTTTGGAAACAAAAAGCGCGCGGCTACCCATAGAAAACTAGAATATGTACGCGGCTCGCTCTTTCTCTCTCTCTCTCTCTCGCGCGGCACGTATATCGCATGGATGCAGTTCGAAACGTGCGCGACAGAACTGGACCATGCGTTTCAAGTCTAATGGTGAAACGTATATAAAGCACGTGTTGTCGCGTTGGTGTATCGATTAACGTCGTAACGGCGAACCAGTCAACTAACTTCGATGACACATTAAATTCGACGGAAAATAGCGGACATGTCTCGTTCGCGTTTCCTCCATTGACGCCAACTGAAGTTCCATTATCATTCGACTAACCTCACTTTCGATTATCGTTCCGTTACTCGGAAGCGCGCGTTTGGCGGGAATTTCGAGCAACGTTATGAATGAAAGTTGCAAATGTTATGTTGCGTGCGCGAAAAATTCTCGTCTGAACTGTTTTTTGGAATTTTTGAAATTAGTAATTAGTAAAAAATAGTGTTTTACTATTCGCCAAGCATAAAACAGAAGAAAAGGAAAGAACTGTGAAAGGATGAAAACGATAAAGTATAAATGTTTTCTGTTAATTTACTTGCAACCGAAATTAACCAAAACAGGCCAGCCTAATTTCGTTGTACCGATGAAATCAGGATGGAACAAGATATAACGTGATTAATTACAACGTTACTGCCATTACTACGGGTAGTATGACGCGTAATAAATCGATCGATCCCTTTCCATTTTATAGTTAACGTACGCAATAATCGACTTTGTCGCTTGAGTTTTCCTCAAAGTGTACAGATACATCGAGTTACGTGTCAATTAATAATGGCTAACGAAGGGAGACCCATGAGCTCATTAAAACTGATATCATCATTTGGGGAAATTTTCATTGGCACTGAGACATTTTTAGAATTATCCATCTGAACTTTTTGCTTTCAATGCTCGCTCTCACGTTTTAATCGACAAGCACGAGTATCTTCTTCTGTTTCCCAAAACTTGGTTTGGAGTTTAAGTTATTTTCTTTTTAAAATTAAAAAATCGTTTCGTTCATTTATTTATTCAAGGAATGGAGATGAAAAAAATCGCCACCGAGTATAAATTGGAATTTTCAATTTCAATTGAATTTGAAGTCAAAGTATAAATACACGCATTTTTGTTTAATTAAATCCATTGAGAAGAAGTTGTACGAAAATTTTACAAGCCAGAATGATCTGTCAGTCGACATAACCGACGTTCGAACGAATCTGTAGAAACAATTTGCAATGTCCTCAGACCGAGGCAAATTGTAAGAATAATCCAACTAATAGCATATCCTTCTTTCTTCTCATCATTTTTAAACGAGCCCTTTGGTCTAAATTACAGAGATCACTGTCATAATCGACAATTGCTAGGTACGTCACGCTAGCGTAATCAATGCTATTGTAATGTCAGCGACAAATGAGTAGGAAAGTCGAGTTACGTTTGCACCAGTAGCGATTAGATAATGTGTGTGTGGTTTTGTATCTCGACGGGATCGTGGCGTCGAGAGGCTTCTAATATCTCTTCGCGCTTCGCTTTATCTGAACTTACCGTAAACGCGATGGAACAGATACCAACAAAAATAATTAACTTTCGCGCGAGTACGCGACCAAGTGGAAAAGAACGTACCGACACACCTCTCTTTTCAATTCTTGTCGAGTTTGAATTCCGAATGCTCGCAATTCCGATAAATCTCGGCTGATGCCGGACTTTGTCGATCTGGTGAAATAATTTTCCCCTCGGTCGAGACACACTCCCGACATTCTCGAGACGAACTCGTTTGGCATTTAATTTCGACAAATCGACCTCAAACGAATTCATATTTTTGATAAGAGATTCGCGACTCGATATTGTTATTCGACAAGTCGAATCGTATCGAGCGACGATACGGTGGAGTACACACTAGAAAGAGAAAAGAACGTCGATTCTCGTCACGAGTGGTCTTAAGGATTAAAAAAAGGAAAACGATCGATCGATTTCGATGACTTTCCCTCGATCGAAAGAATTCCAATGCTCGTACACACGTACGGTGGAGAGCACAAACCCGGTAAAAATACAGGCTTTAATGTTGTTCTAATTCTAAGCTCCATCAACTATATTTACCGAGCCCCCCCTCCCCCCCCCCTTTCATTCATTCCGAGCACGCGATCTCTCGCTATATGAATTAACGCGCGTTTCACGGGCAAACGTTATTTTTGTCGCGCCTATCTTGTGCATCGCGAAATTATATTGCACAGTCACTGCGGATCGTAATTATATCACACTCGTGAATCCTGTCGGCTTTTTCACGATCAAATCAAAGTCGATTTCAATACACCTCTTCCCCCTCCCCCCTCCTCCCCCCCTCTTCCACCCGCGGCCCGCTCGCCTTTACAAGGACGTTGAACACCAATCGCGATTATTTTCTGTATTTTTTTTTTTTTTTTTTTTTTGTCCAGCTGTTGACAAATTTTCTCGAAAATCTTACGATTGTACAAACCACGTAAAACATTGCTTCGTTGTTTCAAAACCGCGAAACCTCAAGAACGTGCGTGTGTATAATTGGCAAGTATAATTTCCGAGATTTCGTTTAATTAGACGAAATGCTAATATAGTATTCAAATGAAACATTTCCAAGACATTGCGCGACTGAATCTACGTAAACGATGCGCAATATGAAATAATTTGATTTTTTTTTTTTTTATTCAATAATTGGAGCGAAAGATACAGGCTCTTTCAGAAACGGGCGACAAACGTACAAAGTTGTGCGAAAGAAAGAAGATGAACGATGATACGCTGACAAAGTGACCTGAGCTCTAAAACCTAAGTTAAATATACAGGTGACTTCGTTCGAAGCATAATGATCGAGCAACACTCCACGCAGGACCTGCCAGAACGAAACGCGATGTCGAGCACACTCGTAGCGAAGGGTTAACCCTTTTACTGCCGGCCTCATTCACGCAGATATTTGCGAAAAACAGCCGATTTGTCGATTTCTGCTACTACGTACAACATCTTTATGAGGAGGAAAATGCCGATTCCCTGGGGGGGGGGGGAGGAAATCTGTATTTATTCTTTTTCAATTGTACGCTTCTGTATTTACGTATCCTTTTAAACTCACTTTAAACGATGTAGATGAGTTTTTTTCGTAGCTCTGAGTCTTATTAATTTAACAATCATTTCTGTCGACTATCATTAACAAAAATTATTAAATAATTTTCATTAATTAATTTATTGATCAATAATAATCAATATTTCAGATGTGGATCATTATCGGCCCGCTGGCAGCGAAAAGAAAAAGGGGGGAGGGGTTAACACCGTGCCTAACGTGCGCACGTGTACTGGAAACTTTGGGACGTGATAAAGAAACGACGATCCAACTCCGGCCGATGTGCTTTTCATACATGTATTATTACCATACGTTTGCGCGACAAGCGCGAAGCTACGACCAATGGCAAAAATTTCGTCGCGAATTTATCCGTTTGTTTGTTTCAAAAACGGGAGAGATAACGCGGAGTGAATCGTTCATTCAGCCAGAGCCGATCGCACGTTTCTCGCGTTGCGGGAACACCGGCGAATGAGATTATTGGCTATCGGTGTGCGCGATGGGAAAAGAAGGCTCGAGCGAAAAGCAATAGAGGGCCCACCGCCCGCCCGATGCCACTCTTCGCAAGTGACAATAAAGAGAACACTCGCGGGGAGAGGGGGGGGGGAGAGAGAGAGAGAGAGAGAGAGAGAGAAGAGGTTGTCGCTCGAGCCTGTCGCCCGATCGAATTCGGTTTATTATACAAGAGCGTAGAACGCGAACCGAGGCGAGGGTCAGCGACCACCGCCGCGTATTTCTCTATACACGTCGTATTTTGCACTCGCGTCCACAAGCTATTCCCTTATAACCTGGCCTCTACTATCCGCGTCGAGTAGAAGTCTGACTCTCTCTATTCTCTACCCTCTGCTTGAAATAACAATCCTTGGTCAATGGATTTTATAAATTGAATCGCTTCCCCTCCTAGTCTAAAGGTGTTGACATGCGCGACGTGAAGTTTGGTTCCAAAATTTCTCCCTTAAAATTTTTTCCTTACATGGCTTCATACGTGCGATCTTCTTACCTTATTTAGTTTCTAGGGTTCGTTATAAGCAAATGACTGACACTTTACTTTCACGAGTCGAATTATACCTTTCGATGCCATTCATTTGCAATATCGCGTGCTGCTTTTGTCCAATGCGTTTTTGTGACGTGTAACGGAAAAAAACCTAAATTTGATAGAATCACCTTGAACTTTACAATGGATATTAGCACAGAATCCACAATCTACATTTGACAGTGATAATGATATTGATACTGAAGGAACTATCACACTACCACTTTTTACTAGACGTGAACCATCCTTACGTCGTATCAGGGAAAGTTTCCAGAATTTTGTGAGAATTCTGCGACCGTTAATTACCTAGTACGAACTTACCAACGATCAAACAAAAGTCTATTCATGATGGCGTCGTTTCCCTAAATTTCTAACCTAATACAACTCTACGCGAACTCTATTTTCCACGGATGGTCGTCCCAATGATACACGGTTATCAAACATTGATAACCAACAGAACGTTTAGCGCCTGGTTACAGACATTGTTGTGGCAGTTGTACCAACGCTGCTTTTAATTCTAACGGTAGTGTACGCAACATAATGCGGATTCTCATGTCTGCCCTCTGTGGAATATCAACACCACCAATACCGATGTTTAGACGGTAACGGTGCTCCAAACATTGAACTAGTTAATTAGGCTAAGTTGCAGATGGGCTACTTCAATTTCGTGCGCCAATTTCGTTACAGGGGGGACAAGGGGAAGAGAAGGGGGGAGGACGAAGGGGGGGAGAGAGAGAGAGAGAGAGAGAGAGAGAGAGAAAGGCCTCGCTCGTACGAGCTGTGATAACGTGTACTTTATCGCATTGAAAGCGGAGCTCGTCACGCGTACTTACAATTAGTACACAGTGCGACACATTGAACTTTGTCAAACTGTTTTCCTTCGAGTAGTTCGTCCGCAACCGGGCAAAACGTTATCTCGATATCGCGGCGAGTTTGATTCGTTCGTCGATCCATCATGCGATTACGTCGTCGTTCGCAAGGAACGCGCGAGCGAAAAGAAAAAACAAATACTCTAGAGACATTTTTTTCCGGGGAAGGGGGAGGGGGGAGAGCAACTAAAATCGTTTCCCTTTCTGTTCAATGCTTGTAACATCCCCTACGCAATATTTACGTACATTCCTCTCTAATAACACTACAAAACATCTGTCTACTAAAACAAGGACATGAATACATGTACATAACCTACAAAACACTTCCCCTATCCAATATTTAATGTTACGTGGATCATGATTTTTCGTACATCATTTGTTGTAAATTAATACGCAGTGTAATCGAAAACGTTTACGAGTACATCTATTTCTTTTTTCTTTTTAATTTAATCCTTTATCGACTCGAGTAAATCGTTTCAATGGAAACGCATCATTTTGGAAACTCCTCTTACTGGGAAGAATGTGAGAAAAGAAACTAGAGGTTGACTCGTTTGTTTGAAAGCATATGTTAAAGAAATGTAAAAAGACGATTTTTATAAGAACATTATACGTTGCTTCAGTAAATTTTTAATTTAACTATTATATATAATACGAATTTTGGTAATCAACAAATGAATTGAGGAAAAATTACACAACAGATTTTTTAAACGTTAGAATCGTGTGATCAAATCGAAGGAAAGAGATGCAAAAAAAAAAAAAAAAAAAGAAAACTAGTAAGAAAAGTAAGAAAAATAAAAAGAAGTATCATACTAATTATACGTATTCCAATGAGCCAATTTGTAGAAATTGCCACGATGCGATATGTATCAAGTAATTTTTCTTCTTGCAAAATCTCAATTTCACGTTATTCTGTCAAACGTGATTCTAGATATCTTTACGAAATTTTTCAGAATCCTTTTGTACAATTCAAACGAGCGAAATTCGCGCGGAATTGACATAAACGTTAATCTCGATAAACTCACCGACTCGAAGTGAGCTCGATCAGTAGAACATCTCGACAACCCGTTAGCCAATCGATCGATCTTCTTGCGCGCACTGAATCGATATCAAAACAAAGATGGCGAGAGATCGCGCACTCTTCACAAATGTTGTTATCACAATGTAATTGGAGGATCCCCGTTTAGGCACTCTTTCAAAAACTCATGTGTGTCTGTTATTTGTATCAAAATTCCATTCGCGTCTGGCTAAAAATTTGGATTCGTAAATCGCGTTATGATCATAGATGGAGAGACAGAGACAGATATAGATATACAAGATAGATAGATAAATAGATAGAGAGAAAGACGTATTATTCAAACGATATAGTATTTGCTTTCAAATCCATTTCCCGTCTAGACAAAACTAGAGATTCGCGGAATAGCCCGCATCAATCACAAAAACAGTTGCCTCGTTTTTCAAGTTTTTTGAAAACTAGCCAGCATCTGATATTCATTTGTACGTGTACATACAAATACACATACATGTAAGAAATATATGTATGTATATATATGCGTGTATGTATGTATATACGTATGAGCGTGTGTGCGCACATATGCATGTACATACACACACGTGTGTGTGTGTGTGTGTGTATGTGTGTGTGTATGCACGTATAATATACACGTAGCTACATACGAGTGAGAAAATACAATTATCGAGAGGTTAGCCTAGTCAAAGGTACGAAGAAAAGCTCGTTCTCCAGAACGGACGTCAATGGTCCCACGATCGATATCTCCCCACTAACACCCTTGCAAAAGGTACAACTTTAAGATCAAAACAAAACTTCTTTCCAAACTGATTACGCAGAAATAACACACGAGACTTTGGCACGTACATTAACTTGCACTTGTTCTTTTTTTTCTCTGGCAATTCGATCAACCACGCGTCACTTGGTTCGCACGCTGAATTTCATCTGGAATTCGTCAAACATCGACAAGCGAGCCAATCAACATATCCCATTCGATAACGATAATGTTATGTACACGAACACAACTGTAATTGATCGTTTCCTCTTCGTCTTCTCGCACAATTCTCGTTTCTTTCTTTCTTTCTTTCTTTCTTTCTTTCTTTCTTTCTTTCCTTCTTTCTTTCTTCGTTTTGCGTGTTTCTCGATATATGAATATATATGTGTGTATGTGTGTGTGTGTGTGTGTATATATATATATATATATATATATATCGGTGATATATCGATATATATATTTCTCCTTGCGAGCTCTCTCTGGTCACACTTTTACAAGCTCCGAGTCAGTCTTGCCGTGTTCGTTAAACGTAATACAACCGCGGGCACCGACGACGATAAACGATTCTTCCAAGGATCCAGCTAACCAGGAAGCTAGGTTAGCTAGGTTAGAATTATCCTGGTTGACTAGAAACGATGACTAGAAACGCGCGTCCGTGTCTTAAAATATATTTTTCTTTTCTTTTCTTTTCTTTTTTTTTCACGTGCGGCAAGCCGTCGATTCGCACACTGTGCCTCCCGTAGAAGATTCAAATTTAGAAGCGTCGTATCGGACGGTAAAAAAGCGGGCCGCGCGCGCCTCGACCAGTTCGCGGTCGAGCCTGAAATAAAGATTTGAGGAAGTCGCGTGGAGAGCACGGGAACGAAAGAAAGAGAGACAGAGAGAGAGAGAAAGAGAGAAAGAGGGTGAATGGAGAGGAGGAGGGAGGGCCTGGCCGTGTTGCACATACCAGTCAGTCCACCTCGCCTCTGAAGTTTGCCTCGGCACGCCGAGTTAACGTCGACGAGGTTCGACCGTTGATTGGCTCTCGCGGAGACCAACGTCAGACGCCGACCCGCCAATTGCGCGTCGCCATACGCGCCGCGCATGCGCACAACCTCCAGCCTCGACGATCGCGCTGACATTCCAGCTTCGACCGCGCATTGAACGACGTTCACTTCGGTTTTGTGTAATAATTTTCAACTGTCAATTAATCCTCTTCTCTTTCCTTTTTTCCTCTCTTTCCTCTCCATTCAATATTTACACCGCGTCTTTCGATTGTTTTCACAGACGAATTTCGATATTTTGGAAAATTAAGCAATCTCGATCTAAAATAGAAGAGGAATTTTTTTTCTTATCGGGAAAGCTACGTGTTTCCTTCGCGTCTTTTCTCCGCCGTTCGTGTTTCTCCCCAATGCCGGAACATATTTGATCTCCTTTCGTTTCGTTTTTCACGCCGAGGTTTTCTTCAAAATGTTAGAGGTCGTCCCGTTCAACGAAGCAAGAGCGAGACTTGCAAACGAGAGTTTGAGAATCACGGCAAAGTCAGAAACTAGATAAAGCACAAAAGACGGTAAAAATTGACGAAACGTAAGGCATTAGAGGGGAAACGAAACACTCGAGCGTTTATAAATATATGTATACGCATATGTGATGCGATGAAAAATGATCAACCTTTTCATGTTACAGACATTGTTAATAAAGATGTAAATTTCAACCGACGGAGCCTTCGAAGGATCAATGCACGATAGAATAGTTTAAACGTAAAAAATTTTAAAATAAAACAACTTATACGTCTACATCTATACCTATATTTTCTCGAGATTACAAGAAAATAATCGAAACATTACCAGTCATTCATAAACGGTTCTGCCATAATAGTTAGTCGGTACCGTGAATTATAACTGTGAAAGTTCAAACAGCCACGCGTAAAAATGGCATCTTTACACTTTATTAATATTTCGCCGGCCAGAAATAAACCGGCGCGGATAAAGAATTTAACAAACGTTTCTACATTGTGTCATTTGCGGCACTCGAAGCGTACGTTGGAGCTCTATAAACGCGCGAGCAAGTACACGTTTGCTGAACTAGGATTATCGATCGATATACGCGTGCCCTGGCGATCGTTCGAGTAATAAATCGAAGTCGAATGTTTCGTTTCTATTGAGCGAGAAAAAGGCGCTCTATCGAGTAAACTGTCGCAATTAAGAACGATATATTCGATATATCTGACTTCGATTATCCGCAAACCGATCTCTATCTCGATTCGACTTTAATACAAAATGATCTCAATTTCATGATCTGTACGTCATAGAAATTTGGTTTATAGATTCAAGCCCCGGGCTCAAGATCCTTGGGTCATCGAGTATGAGATCATGTACATAGACACGACACTGTGCATAATGGGAACGTCGCTTTTACGTGTCGATAGCTCGGCACGAGTACAGTACCAGTAAGTATAATGTCACAGCAGAACTATCAATGCACCTATCTACGTACATTGCGTTACATGTACGTTAGTCTCGTTTATTCTCCGCCTAATCCGTTACAAACAGGTACACGACACGAAGATTTTTAGTCGTACGCGTCTACTCGTAACACGACGCGTATTAACATCCTTTAAATATTCATCGAGTACGCTAACTGTCAAAATCATTGAGACAATCATTTGTATATGTTTATATCTGCCTAGAAATTTCCATAGATGTCGTTACGTAGATCTCCGTCGTTTTTATTAATCAGTTCTTTGCTTGTGTTGTCTAATATGAGGTTATGTTAATCGCTGCCTGTGATGGCCGGTTGCACGCAGCGCGAAACACTTTTTATCGTGACAAATGGAACGTTAGGAGACAAATGTGGACGCTGGTCGGTCGGTATCCGAAAATTGACAGGACGACTGATGGAATATGATGCGACGAATACGTCGAATTATGGGGTTAGACAAACAGAGGCAAACGGATACACTACCGGTAAACTCTCGAAAATCCAACCCGATAAATATTAAACGAGCCGAGACGTTTGCGATGGCTGCTAGCGACTAGCTTCTATCAGTTATTCGCGAATCATCCGACAGCCGTACGAAATGAAATTGAATCGAGACAGAGAGAGAGAGAGAGAGAGCCACGAGTCATGCGAACGCTTCCAAAACCTGGTTATATAACATTTCGAATCGATCTCCGATATGTGTTGGGCAATGATTTAAGAAAATGGCAATTGTCGCGTTCGAGTGATAACTGAATTTCGGCATTTTCATTTCATCATGCTAATAGAAACATCATGGTGGCTACGTGTAATTCGAGCAATCGTGGAAGCTTGATGTAAAGTATTAACAAGACGAAATGAGTTGAATTTAATCGGACGACAAAAATGGACAATTTCACGCAGATTTGGATACATTTGGAGGGTAAGTTTAATGAGCAAAAGGTGCAAAAGCCCTGGAGGAGCGGAATATTCTTGTTCTAACGCGCTTTTAAAATCTTTGAAAATTATTCAACAAATCGGATGAAACGGTTAGTAGCGATTGAATAATGAACTTAGCTCGATCGAGAGGATTATTTTCTCGGAGGAATGAGTTCATCGTGGAGGGTACACGCGATCGTCACAGTGACCGGAATTTCGGGCGAAATGAGGGAAAAAGGAGAAGGAAAATCAATTGACCGAACAATCGTAATCTCGTCGAACTGCGTGATGAAATTAAAGACGATTGGCAACACAAGCGAGGTAATATCGCGTTTATCAAAATTCCTCAATGTAACGACGAACTCTAAGGAATTTGGGGATTACAGAAACGTACGATTAACAAAAGTCTCGGAAGATCATTGTAACCAAACCGGTGTGACAATAAGGCCATCGATAGCGAGTGTCGCAGCGCTGAATTTCAAGTTCCCACTGGAAACTAATATAGAAACAGCGAGTGAAAATAGAGACGCTCGTTTTGACTTGAGAGAGAGAGAAAGAGAGAGAGAGAGAGGGGGGGGGAGGGAGGAAGGAAAAGCAAAGACCATCCATAAGACTGACAGAGTAAAAACGTCCTGTCGAATCATCTTTGTGCGCGAAAAAAGCTCACGAGCAAGAGCTAGGCAATGCCTGTCGATATTTAACGAATTATCCCAGGTGCGGGTAAATATAAATCTACTCCAGGTCGGATCGTATGTATTATGCATGAGCTGCAATGTAGCTGTCCCCCTACAGAGGTCGGATAACCTAACCCGTCGAGAGAGCCGGCGAGTGTTCAATATATCCTAGCCTATCGATCTCGTCGACCGAGCGCGAAAAGACGCGAGAAACGGGATAGCGGATAAGTAATTAATATTCTCCGGATGTGGATAACGATAAGCGAGTTAGCGATATTGCAGATTGTACGTTGTAGACTGTAGACTGTAGACTGTAAACCGTGGACCGTGGACTGTGGACCGTGAACCGTAGATCGTAGATCGTAGTAAATAGGTAGAGGAGAGCGAGACACTGGGCAATTTCGATGCACGCGTCTCTCTGCTCGTCGTCTCGTGGTATTTACTCTTGACCCCAAGGAGAAGGCGACGCGCGCGATTTTTGACAGATAGCTGTGCAAGCTGTCGAACATTTGAATTGTAATGTTCTTTTGCAGGAAACTTGTCCGAGCGCGCCGACAGAGCAAAATAAAAATATCAAATTTCTTTGGACTCTATCGACAAACAAATCGAGGTTCCAACGTTCGATCGTTGTCTCATCAGAATTCAATTTTTTCAGGTAATGAAGACTTTTCCGCAAGATGGAGTTGAAACGTGAAATTATCGAAAATGCCAGAGTCGTTTTGTTTGCGAGAAATATGCGGCTGCGAGAACCAGCCAACCAGATAGGATTAACTCTTTTTCAGACCGAACGTGGTGTTATTGCGTTTGATGACGTGTAAAGATGTTTAACCGTCGTAGAGGAGACAGTGTTGTTGCAGCGATGTTGGCTGATCGATGGCAACTGTGGCTGCAACAATGGCAGATGTCAAATTGTCGGATGATCTCCGTTGAACGCGGAACGTAAGCTACTTTTGTGCGAAGACACGCCGATATACATTATGCATTCTAGAGCGTGCAAGTTTACGCGAGATGCTTTCGAGAGGTTTGCATTACAAAAATACCTTGCACGAACCGCTTGAAACTCTGGATAACTCGCCGCTCGCTACGCAACTTTTAAACGTCCGCGTAATATGCGAGATTTTGTTTCTTCTCGATTCTTCACGAAAAAAATGATCGACAACTTCCGATATGTTCATCCAACGTTACGCCGATATTACGATCGATGCGCACGCAAGAGGTACATTCTCGCAAAGAGATTTCTACAATGCCGACCTTAAATAAAAAGTCACGTGATCAGCGATCGCCTTCTCGTTCTTTTTCTTTCCCTCCTTTTCCTAACCTTCCTACGTAACTTTGCGAATTGAACGCGACAGTGGATACGAGTGCAACGGCAATTAGGTACCGCAACCTGTCTCTACGGAAGATGGTCCGGCAAGGTGGAGAGATAATTTTGCGGCGAAGACAGAGAGACGCGGCGAGGTAACGCAAACACAAACACAATGACGAGGAGAGGAGAGGAGACGAGACGGAGAGAGCGCGAGAGCGTTTCCATTTCATCGATTGCCGGCGTCGCGACTCGATGGGACGGAACGTGTGTATCGGGTAAACGTCAGCGTGGCAAGTTGCGCGGCCGGAATAATCGGCCCGCTGAAACATAGTTAATCATAATGCCGATTATTTCGCGGATTAGTTTGCAGGAACCGACGTCTATTTCCGTTTCACCGTCCGTCTCGTTTCTGTCATTCCCGATGCGATTCTATTTGCGCGAGGATCGACCGGGTCACACGGTTAAGCGTCGTTCATCCGATAATGAAGATGGACTTCTCGAGATTTTCCAGCAGAATTTAATATCGGATTGAACGCCGGCACTGATCCCGTCCCACCGACGAGCGTCGGAATCGGGATTCCCGAATTCGGATCCCAAACGTTTCCAACGGCGTTTCGACGACGACGACGCCGCCGCTTCTCCATCGATCGAGAATGACGGTTTTTCGTGCACGTGAGATTTCCAACATGGCCGACAGCCTGTTTCTAAAACGAACGATTTGCAGGTTAGAGGCATCTGTCGGATGATCGGATATCAACTAGCAATACATAACTAAAAAATTGACCAGTTGAGAGCAGATTCCGATTTGTATGAAATTTCGTCGCGAATTTCGATACACAGGGTAATTAGAAAAAAAAAGGGGGGGGGGTCGCAACTTCTACGGTAAACGACGGGATCTAGCGATAAAGTTTGTATAACCTATAACTTTGAAACTATTAATTTTTCGACCCATGTTCATTCGAACATTTTTTCATGTTTCGATGAGTAGTATCTACCCGGAAAGTTACGAACCCTTTTTTTCTATTCATAAATCCTGCATATCAGTGACGGAACAGGAGGGAGGGGGGGGGAATATTAAATTTGATACTAGATACGTAGGAAACGTTCGATCGCGTAATTAAAGGATTTCGTTTGGATAAGCAAAATTAGAATAAGCTGGCGTGTGACTAATGGCAGACTGCACATTCCTCGCTAAAGTTTATTTATAGGTTATGTAAGAGGGCAATAAGACATTTTAACGGCAAGCTGACCGGTGGTGCGTGGTATAACGGACTATTGGTGCACGATGCACGGTGCACAGGCATAAATTCACGGATGATTACTAACGGGGGTCCTTAATTACGAAAGGGTTAACAACAAACGGTTCTCTGTCGTCGTGGGTCGCGCGTACACACTGGATTTTTCATTCGGACCTGTTAATACTGGAATCACCAAACTGGACCAAAATGACCAATTTATAACTCTATAAACAGCGTGAAACACATTTTTAAATAGTTCAGTCGTTTTTCATAAAATGTAGAAATAAAAGGATAATATTACAAAGTTTCTCTATTTTTTTTTTCACTAAAATGTCTCTGATGCTTTGAAATTTTATGCTTTTAGTCGCAGTAGGTAGTTCCAGCGTTAACTTCATACTCTGCCACTATTATTATCTCGAATCAAACATTATTTGAAATCTTTTGGCAACCAATTGACAACGCGTTGAATTCAGGAAATTTTTATAGGAAGGCGAGAGAGACGCCACTTGCCGCGTTCGCATGACCAACGTGTGAATTTACATGAGTATTTGCATGCGGACGTGGCATACTTAAAGGTTATCGTTTTGTAAATCGATAATATGATTTATCGTTATATTTTGACAAGATCATGGCGGATGCATCGACAGGTATAAATATCATTCAGTGAGAAAATCGCGCGACGGCGCAATTGAAATTCAAAGATGGAAAATCCGTTTCGCGACGTTTTTCGTTTCGCTCGGCTATTTCTATCCGACGGTTGAACGTCGTTCAACGGAAAAACATATTTAATCGAACCAATTATGTAAATCAGCTCTATTAGTTTAACTTGCTTTTAACTGTAGATAATGCGCCATTTACATACTTGTCTATGTATTTGTTTGCTTACTAATGGAAACGATTTTCCATAGGCATTTGTGCAAGCAGCATACCACGATCACAATGCGATAACGATGACGATAGTCACAAAAACAAAAACAACAACAAACAACAACAATTGGAGATTAAAAATAAAGTTGTTACGTGAAAGCGTTTCAACTGTAACACAATTGCGGTTTGTTTCAACTTTAAAATTCAAAATTATTATGTAATTACAAAGTTGTGCATTTTTAGGTGATTATCCGGTGTTTTGCAAACTAAATTCTGCTCGCCAAGAGAATACCAAGTACGAAATTAAATGGTACGTTAGTTATTATTGGAAAACAACAATACTCGCTTCAATCTTAACAAGTCGCCACGGTTGCAGAGAAATTGTACGGAAATTGGACAAAATTTCACAGGAGAAAAAAATGTTCGTTGGTGCAAGTCTACTTGATGTTTCATACGTAATAACAAAAAAATTTCATAATTACACACCTATGACAATTGGTTGTAGTTTTTAACGTAGTTTGGTTGTTGTTACACGTACGTACGAAAAGAGAATTTCCCACAAAACCTTAATAATCTTTGGCTCGTCGACTATAGGTATGAATATAATACTTGCTATGAATTAACTATCCAGTTATCGTCAATTACACATTGTCGACAATCAACTACAAAATTTCCATGGCCAAATGAAAATTTATGAAACCTAATTAATGGAACAAATTTACTGCTTTAACAGTTCTAACACTGGCTTGCAATATTCCAACCTAACTGTAATTGAGCGAGCTATATTTTTACAATAATGATTCAATCTCTCAAAAGAGATTATTTGGATAATTTATTTTTACAAGCAAATTGGTGGCAGGATAATTAACGACTGTCAATTGTAGAGGATGGGCCAAAAGTTTCTTTTCAAACTCTTCCTTTTGTTCAATATAAAACATCAAAATTTTGTTAACTTTAAATTAGATTCAAGTTCAAACGTGATTCTCTTCGTCGTGTTTTAAGAGAAAATATTTAAAGAAAATAAAAAGAAAATGTTTTTTAAATTTTAGCAGGATTTATTTTAGTAGAAAGTGATTTTTATTGCAGGAAATGGATTTTTGGCCCGCCCTGTACCAAAGGACAACAGAAGATTCAATGATTTCAACGAGAATTCAACGACAAAGGATAAGGACAAGAATAAGAACGAGCATCGCGCATAGGATGCAACCATGTTCGATCGAGTCGGATAACACCGTTGAAAAAGCGTGCTCCGGAGAAAGCGGGGAAAAAGCGAGGAAAAAGGGAACGGTTAACTAGACGCGGATACCTTAGAGCACTGTGTAAAAGGGATGTCGGCCCTCGTGATCTCCTTTTGCTCGGCGGTGCGAAGGAAAAACAATACACGTAACAAATACCTTTGGAGAGCCGCGATCAATAGCAATATCGGGACACACGCTGTGCCGATATGTGGTACAGTGGTATATCCTATCCTCTTGGATATATACCTGCGAACATCACCGGTCGCCACTTTCCCTTCGTCATCTGCTTTTACCGTTTACAACCAATTATTATAATAATCTTTCGCGATTTTCTTCCGTCTTTCGCTGGACGAAAGAACAAAACGCGACTGACGTACAGTTTCAATTCTAAAATCACCGTACGCGTACAACTTTTTCGAATCAGAATCTGGCAGAATCTGGCATTCTGACGAAACACGCGTTTCATATATTCTCTAAACGCTCGAGCTGATACCGAGTATTAATATTTTGTAACATAAATTAATATTTCAGTGAGAGTCAAAAACCGAGGGCAAACGATAAGCAACGACCATGGTGGGAAAAAATGACCGGTGGGAAATTGGAAAGTTCCAAGCTAGATGTGATTGAAGAAGACTCTCGCAGAATCCATCGTGAGAGTACATGGACGGATAAACTCGTGAGAGATCTGGCTAACGACGACGAGACGTTTCGTCAGGGGACGTCCGACGAAAAGCTAGCCCCCGTTCTCGTACAAAGAGAAAAGAACGTGCGGGGAATGTGGAGGAGGGATATACCAGGTGGCGGCCAAGCCGTATCTCGTAGCCTCTCGTAGGGGCGAAAGGAAAGAAAGTGTTTCAGAATCTTTCGACTTGTAGGAAAAGGCGACGGTGACGGGTGGCTCTGTCCCTCGAACGTGCACGACGCGACGTGCTGCCACGTACACGTCACGACCCACACGACATTCGTGGTCCAGGCGTCGCGCGGCGTCTGCTGCCGCGTACCGGATATCCGCTCATCCTGCCACCACCGAAGAAACATCTTGCCTTCCGACGAGAGACGACGCTGGAAAATCTCTCCCCGGCCCGTTCTCTTACAAAGTGCCACAACACGTGTCCCGATGTGTTCCAACATACACATACATGCGTGTAGGCCTTCCGATAAATATACTCGCCACTCGGTCTCTCTATTAAGCCTTGATAAATGAATTTAGGTTAGGTTTTAATGATTTTCCATTCGTGCGGCGTGGCGCCGCTTGAAACGTTGCTGCGCGATTGGTCCTTCAATTGGATCTCGTTCGATTCTACGTGCACGACGTGTAAAAATAATGTACGCGTGTAATTTCATTTTCATCCCCCTCCTCCCCCCCCCCGATGTTGTTTGAAATTTTGGAACGTAACATAATTGTTCGTTGGGCCAGTAACAATGGGAAAAATTGTGAATCGTTTGAAAGATCACACGGTGATCCATTTGGTCTTGTTTCAAAGAGCGAAGCTTTTCTTCTTTTAACAGGTCGCGTTTCTCTTCGAAAATTGTAAAAGTATTAAAAATAACGGGTCCACCATCGTTTTGAAGATTGAAGTTTCTCCCTAGAACTTGTTCTATAATTTGTTTCTTTACTGTTTCATTGAATATTGGATGTTGGAGTTAAACGACGAAACATGTGAAAATTTTAACGATCCTAATGCTCCGAAATTCAATAATACAATGTTATAATTATATAATAGAGCGTTGGGAAAAAAGTCGCGCGGCGAGTTTCAAGAGATAATTTTACAAATTCGCAACTTTCTGTTGAATTTCAGGAAATTTCAGAAATGGAAGCTCCCATAAATGTGCAATGCCGAGGTAAATTCGGGATTTAAGGAACGTTGAAAAATGAATGAATGTAAATGAATTTCTCTCTTTGGATGTGGGGCACGCAGAGAGCTAGTCAATCACAATTATAAAACGGTAATTGAGTTTTTATGAACACGGTAGAAATGTCATCGTTCCTCACTTAACCGGATGAAATTCAACGGCAAGGTAAAATGGATATTTTTAACAAAGCTAAAGGAAATAATAATTATTCCGATCGAAGATGATGATTACTTTGCTCCTCTGAAGGAAGCTCCAGAGAATTGTAAGAAAATAATAGAGGCACGAGAAATAACGACAGAGGAATGATAACAGAATGGAAAGCCTGTTAACAGTGTGACAAAAAAAAAAAAAGAAGAGAAGAAAAGAGAAGAAAAGAAAGAAAGAATAGAAAGATTCTCTAGAACGAGTTTCAGCGGGTTCATCGTTTTGAAACGAGACGAAAATCCGTGGGCAAACGGCACCACCAAGAGTTGCCATTTAACCGAGAGGCACGTGTGATTTGCGCACTTGGCACGCGACCAAAAGCCAGAGAGAATGAGACCAAACTCCGGAGATGACGTCACCGTGTGACTAGTATCCACTCTGCGCGTTGTGGCTACTCGCTGCCTGCGTACGAGCGCCGAAAGATCGAAGAGATCGACAGGCTTGGAGAGACCGAGGGAAAAATCTCCGGGAGAGCGAGAATCGTTTCCCCTGTTCCACGTTTAGGCGGTGAACAATCGCGCGAGGCACGCGCTTTCATCGGCAACGAGGGGGAGCAACAGGTTCCACTCTCTCTTTTACTTGTACGATTCCACATCGAGGAAACGAAGCCCCATCGACTCGCGACGAAAGCTCGGCGTATCTACCGTTTTTTGCTCGATCGGGAACGATTAACAGCCGCTTATCCGCCGATCGAGGAGGATACTTCTACGCGTAAATCGCACCGTACGTGTTGCAACCGAGTTTCAATCCGTTTCGACGTTCACGTGGTTTTAATGTTTTGGCATTGTATGATGTGATATAGTGTGTATAGTATAATATAATAGTAACAACGTATAGTATAATATGTATGATGTGTATATTATATTAAATATATAGTATCATATAATAGTATAATATATATGATGTATATGTAGTATTATGTATAGTGTAATATAGTAGTATTATGTATATATATATATATATAGTATTATGTATAGTGTAATATAGTAGTATTATGTGTGTATATATATAGTATTAGTATAGTATAACAGTATAATATATATGATGTATATATAGTATTATGTATAGTGTAATATAGTAGTGTGTGTGTGTGTGTGTATATAGTATTTAGTATAGTATAACAGTATAATACATATGATGCATTATGTGTAGTGTAGTATAGTAGTATAATACATAGGGTATAATAGTATAATGTCACGTGCAACTGAACTATCAGATTGCCCAAAAAATAATCGCGTTTGTTTCTCTCTTTTGTGTGCATGTGTGTGTGTGTGTGTGTGTGTGCAAATGAAACGCGAATTTTTGGGCAAAAGGTAATATTGAAATTTTTATGAAATCTTCGAAGAGTCAATTTCGAAGGTGTCTGATTTTTCGACGAAAATAGCGAAGGAAGAGAAAGGCGCCGTTTACCACGAATTTGTATAAAAATTGGAGAATCGGGGTAAGGCACAGTGTGAAGAGAATCTCCTCCTTGGTCGAAATCGAAATGAACTCTCAGCTCACTTTGTACGCTCTGTTCTCTCACCTAAATGAATAAAAGAAGCAACGAGAGAATTTCGAGAAATCCTTTCTCATCGAGCCGGAACCTTTTCTTCGAAGAAAGTTGCTCTGTGCCTTTAAAAGAGGGTGAAACCCGTCGATCGTGATAACACAGTTTCAAAGTACATCAGTGACGAGCTACAAATTGATTCTCATTCACCCTTCTATGCTCGTGTATGGGAACGAACGAACGAAGGAACGAACGAACGAGCGCATCAGGCAAAGTTACCCTGAAATAACTCTCGCAGATTATGCGAGGTGAAAGAGGATAAAACGCCTGTAAAGAGGCTAGTGAAAGTGCGAACTAATTTAACGTGTAAACTACTCTTGGCCTTTAACAACATTAATCTTCGTCTTCATACGAAATCCGATCGATTTTTCCTTTCTCTCCTTTTTTCTCTTCTGCCCTTCTCTTCTGCCTTGATGTTTTTTTGAATTATCATTTAACTCTTTGCGCTCGACTGTCCTCTAAGTAGAGATAATAACAGATAATATAGATAATAATGCAAATACAATTGCAACGAATGTAGATGTACACTTGTACGATATACAGGCTGTTTCGTAACTTGTGAGCACCCACTTTTGGGAGCTGATTATACGCCTAAAAATAATGAAAAAAAGTCATGTAAATACATGTCCTATCTGTCTTCGTTTATCAGGTATAATGAATTTTATAAACAGAGCAAACTCTAATACGCTAGTTTCAGGGATGATATATAGGGATGATATTCAATTTTCATAATAATCATAATTGGGATGAAGAAAACCCACGTGTTATTGTGCATTCAAGACATAAACGCCAGTTTAGTTTAAACGTATGGGCAGGAATAATTGATAAATTTTTAATCGGATGGGAAACTAACAGGCACAAAGTACGTTGATTTTTTCAGCACGCGTTTACGCGAAATATTAGAGGAAGAGTTCCACTCGATGTTAGACTTTGTACGCGGTTTATGCATGATGGAGCTCCGCCGCATTTCAGCCGAGTGGCTAGGCAATTTTTAAATCAACGCTTTGCAAATAAATGAATTGGTCGTGGAGGTCCTATTGCATGGCCTGCTCGTTCTCCGGACTTGAATCCATTAGATTTTCACCTGTGGGGACATTTAAAATCTATCGTATACGCAACGTCGATTGAACATGCTGAAACACTACGAAATAGAACAGAGCAAGGCTTCCGACAAATTCGAGAAACACCAGGAACGATAGAGAGAATGACAAGACGTGTGCAGGCTTGTCTTCAAATGCAAGATGGTCATTTTCTTTTGTAAAAGTAATTAAAACAGAATACTCGTTGTGTCTCATAAACGAAGACAGATAGGATACATATATTTATCTGACTTTTTTTCATTATTTTTAGGCGTACAATCAGCTCTCGAAGTGGGTCCCACAAGTTACGAAACACCCTGTATAATAACGTAATAGTGTAACAAGAGGAACAAGAGAATTTCAGAAGAAAATCCTAAAACTAGACTTCTCGTTGCTTCTTACGAAATGAAGTTTACGGAATGACAGAGACTAAAAGTATTGTATGTATCGTTAACTCTTATGTACTGCGGTTGTTTCAGAAAACTCGCAACGCACGATGTTGGAAAGATGTAAAGTGACACGTTAGAAAGATGCAAACTACTTTTCAACAAAATTTCATGCTACCTACATTTCAAACAGGACGACTGCGTCATTTCACTTGAAGTGATGCTACTGTTTACTTCGCAAATAAATTGCTAGATTGCGTAGATGATGTAAAAAAAAAGAAAAAAAAAAAAAAAAAAAAAAAGAAAAGAAAAATAGTTTACGTTACGTTATCGAAAATTTCTTCTGTCGTTAACAAGTTTACAACTAGAGTACCTTTTACTATTATTTCCTCACTGTACGAATAGCTTAGTCCGGCATACTACTGTATGTATACGTCGTCGTCGTTACGTTCGATTTGGACGGCGATCAAGGTGACGAGCAAAGGGCAGAAGAACGAACGTGACGTTCGATCTGCGTGTTAATCGCTCGAACGATCTACATTCACACGTATGTATACCACCTAGATGTTTCGTGGCGAACGAATCGCTCGAGTCGAAGAAAAAGCCTGCAAGTCTGCAAGCCGTAATTTCGTTTCGTAATGACGATCGGTATCATTAATTCACGATAGACGTTACGGTAGAGTTCATCTTCAACTTGCTCTACTTGCAGCTTTGTTTCATTTAAAATCGCTGTCACTGTACAGAGCGAGTCAAAGATCGCTCTATGAGCCTGCAATTAATTTTATTAATTTGCGAGCAAATCGGAAAGGAATGATCGTTGGAACGAACTGAAGAAAAAAATCGTGCTTGAAATTAAATACAACTTGAAATTTTTTCCTTATATATTTGATGTCTTGAGAAATACTCTTGATCCACCCTACTATATCATTTTGTTGCGTAGTCGATACATATTACATGTTGTATTATCAACATGTACTTGTATTCCAGTCAAACTTCCAAAAACGGAAATTTCGAAGAGTTTCTTTCTAAGGCTTCTCGAAAGTTTCTCTAAAGAAAAAAAAAGAAAAAGAGAAAGGAAAAAATTTCCCTCAAATTTCTCTAAAACTACTTCAAAGCGTTTTTAAAAAGTTTCTCTAAAGTTTCTCGAAACTAACGTAGTCCTCTATAGGGAAAATGGCGGACGAGTCGCGTCGAAGTGAATACCTCTATTTCAATTGGGAGATGTTTTCAATCAACTCGGTTGCGAGAGAGACAGAGAAAGGAAACAAGAGAAACAGAAAGGACGAAAAAAGGAAATTCGTTGTTGGATCGTACGATCGACCGGTCGATTATTGAGAAAATGTGCGCAGTAACAGACGGGGCAGCGCGGAGTGAACGCGGCGGCGTCCGGGTGACGCCACGAGACTCTTGCCAAGGGTTAATGAACAAGATATGTCTGTTGTCCGACGATTTCAAAATGTCACTACGACAACCACATGCAATTGTCAAAATTGTGCTGGCAAGATTACAATCGAACGAGGCTTACGGCGACCAACGTGACACATATTAACTAAATATCAATATGGCCGATTTGTGTGTTCGCCTCTGGTACCATAACCTATAACCTATTTCGCGAGATGTAATTGATTCCGTTGTCTTCGCAATATTCGTTTTCAATTAACTTTTGATTAAAAAGTATTGTTCATTATTTTCAATATTTGTTATTTTTTACTATTATTTTTTTTTATTATTATCACTACCGTTTTGTTATTATTACTATTATTATTTTTTTATTATTTCTCAAGAATGCGATATTTACTTATATATATATATATATATATATTTACTCTGTAATTTTAACACTAGAACCACCAATTAATGACCAATTTATAATTTTATATATTTACATATATTTACACTTTACATATCTTCAGATATTTGAGCGATTTTTGAATAAAATATATCAATAAAAGCTTGCGATTATTAACTTTTTCTTGTATCTGGTACCTTTTAATTTCTTTACTAGAAATATTGTACTTTAACTGTCGGTAGTTCTAGTGTCAACAACTCTGTAAATCAATGCAATAATTTCCTTCGCCTCACACATCACTGAACGCTAACAATAATGTTTTAGTTATCGACAGTTTATGAAAATTTCATTTTGCGACGAGA
Source organism: Tetragonisca angustula (assembly GCA_036937485.2). Taxonomy (NCBI): domain Eukaryota; kingdom Metazoa; phylum Arthropoda; class Insecta; order Hymenoptera; family Apidae; genus Tetragonisca; species Tetragonisca angustula. Next base: position 290,983 of record JAWNGG020000148.1, read on the forward strand.
TGAATAGCTCAAGATGAGTACATGAGAAGGTTGGTTGTGGTCGGTGAGGTTTTCAACTAGGAATTTTGCCTGAATTGAATAAGATGCTGACGAAGAAGAACGGAGGAACACGAGCGATCTAGATAAGCGAGGGGATATTTTCTTGATTCGAAAAAAAGATGAAATCAGCATTGAAGGTTCCGAGTCGAGGAACGTGATGATGTCGCGTGAAACAAGAGGGCACCAAATGATCTTTACTCACTTGCACTTGTCCGCAAACATTGTGGATGGTGTTCGTTAAAAGGTAACGCACGTCACCATGTGTGGATCATGATAGATTCACTTTTCACTGACAATTTCAATAGCCAGGTCCAAAGATTTATCAGATCTATCAGCACCCAATTCGTTCCATCGTCTCCAGGGATATCAAACAATTTTAATTACCCGATGATAAATGCAACTTCTTCTTAAACATGAGAATTTCAACGGTGGATGATTATTTAAACCAGGTGCGCCAAAATTGGTCATGTATAATTGAATAAGAATTTTATATAATTTGAATAATCATACCTTTTTATTTTAATTTAGAGTGACTTAATTACTAATTACGAATAATTTCCAAGAGCCAAATTAGAAAAGTTTTTTGTATTTAAACGTGGGTATGCACGTTTGCTACATCATTCTAAGTTGATGTCAACATGTTGCCAGCGAACGTACAAATGGAACGTATTGAGTTGCAATCAGACATACAACTCAAGGAAAAATTTATCCAAGTGTCTCTGTTAGACTTTTAGAAAAGTATTCAGCATTTCGCGAGCATGCGTTGTTCATGATATTCTTATTGGGGAGTATGTAACTATATTTGCGAGTAAATTCTTTCCCCTATAAGAAGCACACAAAAAATAAAACGAGAACAAAAATTTCAGACGAGCATCTTGAGTACCAACTATGTTCATAAAAAACAAGCTTAAAAATTTTCACATCAATTTTTTTCAATATAAATATAATTTTCTAATCATTGCATTGTTTCACTATTGTTGAAAGTTGTTTGTAATATCCTCCATGAATAATATAGATTACATTGAAGTGACAAAATATTGTGAGGCTCTCGACAAATTTTAGTTGGCCAATGAGGTCCAGAAGATGTAAAAGATTGGACGCTCGTGGTTCAAACGTACATTGTACATTTGAATAAAATTTGTTAATGCATTGTTTCACTATTGTTGAAAGTTGTTTGTAATATTCTCCATGAATAATATAAGTCACATTGGAGTGACAAAATATTGTGCGGCCCTCGACAAATTTTGGTTGGCCAATGAGGCCCAGAAGATGTAAAAGATTGGACGCTCGTGGTTTAAACGTACATTGTACATTTGAATAAAATTTGTTAATGCATTGTTTCACTATTGTTGAAAGTTGTCTGTCATATTCTCATGAATAATATAAGTGATAAAATATTGTGCGGCCCAATGTTCTAACAATTTTCAAGTTTCCAAATTTTCTATACAGCAAAAGACTCGCTATCACGAGGTACGTTAAAATTCGCTTTGCAAAATTCACAACCACACACGCACGTTTGTTTTACCTAAATGTACCAAATTACACACATTGATTGTACAAATGATTACGCAAGTTGTACACATTGATTTTGCACACAAAATTAGTACTTTGAACAGCAGTTGCTGAACAGTGAAATTTGTTCTAAAAGGAAAAAAAGGCACGATTCGCTCTTTCCTCGTTAACCGTGAAGATTTGCAAAACGAGAAGAACACGACGAGCTGGAAATGTGGCGAGAGAGAGAGAGAGAGAGAGAGAGACAGAGACAGAGACAGAGAGAAAATGGTGGGAACTTACGTCGAAACATCAGCTTCGATGATCATGGCGAGTTCTCCAAACTTATTTCTCTGCTCGTACGAGTCCCAATGCTCCGTAAGAACAGCCAACTGCTGTTAATCTCATTGTTACTACCGGTGCTCGACTCGACCAACGACGATGTGCGAGCAGATTTGTTTCACACGAGGTCGACGGTGTGTCGGTAGCGGAAACGGAAGCAACTTGTCGACGACGGGCACGCGACCACTGGCAGGTGACTGCCAGAAATCGGAAATTGTTCGCGAGTGCCACACACTCGGTTCGAAACGGAGGATACGTTTCGTTGATCCTGCTTGGCGACCAACTGATCCCAGCGCGTGAAAGATCAGGGCTGGGGCTCGGTGGTGAACCGAGAGAGCAGAGAGCAACGACGGGAAGAGAAAGGATCGGGACGAAAACGGGTGGGCAACCGAGAGAAGAGGCATGAAGAAGAAGAAGAGGAAGAAGAAGAAGAAGAGACGCAGAGAGAGAGAGAGAGAGAGAGAGGAGAAAAATAGAAGTCGCGGTGTATTAACAAACGGCGTGAAAAGAGATCCCAAAAATAATTTCGGCGTGAAGAAATAAATCTGGGTGAGGCGGGCCGCCTGAGCCGCGAGGGTGCCTAAAAGAAGGTTCGCCACCGGGTGCCTTCTGGGAATGAAACCGGCATAGTATGCCCGAGTTATAAGAAGAGCGGTGTGGCGATCGCGTCGGCTAGTCGCTAAAGAACCGTTTTGCCGTCGCGAACAACCGGGGAATCTCAACCAACCGGTAGCTCGACGCGACGGAAGAAGAATAAAAACAAAAAAAAAAAAAAAAAGAAAAGAAGTGTCGCGTACATTTGAGGGCGCGTCGTTGACGTTTCTGTGCTCTCTCGTCGGCATGCGAACCGGCTTCATGACGAAAATTCTAAGAGAGAGAGAGACAGGGGGGAGAAGAGGGTTGAAAGTACATTTGCAACATCTACGAATCGTACAGAGACGCGAACGGAGGAGGACAACCTCTGAGAGAGAGAGAGAGAGAGCTCTGAGAAATGTTGCGCGAGAATCAACCGGAGGAAAGAGCAACGTACAGTTATAGAAATCGAACGAGAAGCTGACGTTCATCTCTCGATCGAGACTCGCGACGAATTAGGAAGGAGTTACGATAAGACGAATAACTCGGACAATCACCGAAAATATTCGAATCGCGTGAAAAAAGAAAAAGAAGAAGACCAAGGGGCATTTGATAAACGCGTACGAACCTCCGAGAGTGCGTGGACGAAGCATAGAAGAACGAAGGGTAACTCTACGGAGGAGGTCTCTCTGTCAGACAGCTGCTGCAAAAGTTGTCGACGGACGCGCTGGATCGCCGGTTAGCTACGATTGTTCCATCGTCGTTCTAGCCTAAGTCGATGTAGAGGTGACGAAAAGTGTGAGGGAAAAGGGACGAAGTAATCAAGTGTCGAAGAGAGCGAATATGCGAATGTGGCGAGGCTCGAGACGCATTTGCCACGAGGCAAAGGCAAGGCAAGGCAAGGCAAGACGAGACAAGGTAACGCAACGCAACGCAAGCAGGCAGGCAGGCAGGACTTACCTCTGCTGTTTTTAGAACTCCACTCCCAGAACTGCGCGGGTCGAGCCGAGCCAAAACCAAAATACCATCGATATAGCTTTTCTGCGATGGTCTTTGTGCGCGCGACCAACCAGCTCTTTCCTCAGGACGTCCAACCGGCTTGCACCGGAGTCGAAGTCGACTAACCTTACCCCGAGACACGAGTCTACGGATCACGAACATGGACGACGACGACCAAGACGACCAAGACGACCAAGACGACGATCGAGACATTTCGACGGTGCATAGAATAGTTGCGGCATTTGAACAATCTTTGCTCTTTATCTCGAATGTCGAGAATGATTTTTCGCTGAGAGGACAGAGTTGAGAGGACCGTTTCGATAGAAAAAAAAGAAAAGAAAAAAAAAACAATGATGATGTAACAAGCACGAGTGATGTTTTGTGAAGATGTTCTGTCAATTTTGTAATTAAAAAGTAGCTGAAGAAGAAGAGGTCGGTAGCTTTTGCTACTGGCATCACGGAGGTGATTTTGTTGACAGGAGAAAGGAATGATTTTTGTTTGAGAGAGTATTTCAGTTTTTTCTTTTTTTTTTTTTTTTTTTTGCGAGATCTCTGTAGAGATTATTGGCAATTTGGTCGATTAAAACTGACGAGTCGAAATATTTTCAAATTTGTGCGTCCAGTCGAAAAGAATGCAACGATCCCGGGGATTACGTAAATGTCTGCTCTATCTGCTCTGTCGGAGACGTTTTTGCATTGTTGAAGATGGCCTCGTTAAAAAGAGAGAAAGAAACAGACTTTCGTTTTCTAGGATTCTTGCAAGAGCGGTTAATCCATGTAGCGTGAGACACTGAATTTTAACAAGGATAGGAGAAATAGGCAAGTTGATGACATACAAAACTTACAAAGTAACTTTTGATATTCGTGTGACAAAAAGAAAGTGTCTAATCACTCACGTTTCTATCGCATGTAGGAGCCAAGATATAGGGTCGGTGTTGGATTCACGACGACGGTCCTAGAACATAGAGCAATAAGGTATTTCAGATTTTTAAACAAATTTCAGAAAAGACAGTATACGTGTATACAATCTTATAAACGTTTATATATAATCTGTCTTGTTTGCATATGTATCTTGATTATAATCTTGTATATAATACACGTATAATATCATGGCATGGCTTATATATAATGTATATAATTTCATAAATAAACGTTTATAATACACATATTATTATATTATAATATTAGTACACATATTATTATATTATAATATTACGATATGACTTATATGTAATGTATATAATTTTATAAATAAACGTTTATTATATATATATATATATATGTAATTTTATAAACTTATATATAAACGTTTATAATACACATATTATTATATTATAATATTATATTATGACTATAATATTAACACACATATTATTATATTATGGTATTATAATATGACTATAATATTATTATATTATAATATTATAATATGACTATAATCTTATATATAATCTGTCTTATTTCCATATATCTTGATTACAATCTTATAATCTTATAAATACATAATTTAATATAAATAATATTTAATATTTAATATAAATTATAATTATACATAAACGTTTATGACACACACATAATATTACAATATGACTTATATATAATGTATATAATCTTATAATTTTACATATAAACGTTTATTATATATATATATATAAAAAATCTTATAAACTTATATATAAACGTTTATAATACATATACATATAAACATTTGCTTTGTCATTTATAACAAAAAAAAGAAAAAAAAAATCCCAAAATAATGACAGTATCGAATTACAGTTTCGAACTATGCGAGAAGCTCCGTCCCTCGGAAATATTCTCCATGTATGTAAGTATTATAAATTATTCTGTACCACGAATCATCACTTTACGTTACGTATCGCACATTTCTCCCATCTGTATCACCTAACGTTATCGCTGATTTACGCTATAACGCAGATTGGCGTCATCGCAAACGTCTCTCTCTCTCTCTCTCTCTCTCTCTCTCTCTCGGGCAAGTGAATTTTTCTTTCGCGAAAATCTGAGCGATTAAATGACAGCAGCGGGAAAAACGAAACGATCATTAAACTTTCTCTCTCCGTCGATGGAAATTTTGGAACCCCCCCCCCCTCCCCCTGTCGAATTATGCACGCCATTATGTACATAATTGAAAGTGCCTCTGTGACTCGCGACGCAAGAAAAAGGAGAAAGAAGAAGAAAAAGAAGAAGAAAAAATTCAGGTTGGTTTAATAATTGAAATAGAAAAATGACGAACCAGGATTGGAAACGAACGTATCCTGGTGACTGAAGTTATTTTATTCAAAGGGGCTGGCTCCGATATAAATCGGGCAGAGAGAGAGAGAGAGAGAGAGAGACATGGTGAACGAACGACGTGACATAATGCAATTGCCACCGTCTCTGTCTCTTCCACCGATTTTCTCGGTCGGTATCTCGCGAAGCGCAGGTTCCCTCGCCGAAAACATCGCCGATCGAAATCAAACCAGCAAACCAGCAGCAGCAGTAGCAGCAGCACGTCGTAACGTCCAAGTTTCCATAATTACTCGAGGGCAATTGGATCAGAGCGAGGCAGTACCAGTCACGCTGGAAGATTCGAATGAATTCTTTATGCCATCACCTCCGTTCACCGTATTCACCTTTAATCGGGTTAACAGAGCATCGAAGCGCCTCCAAAATAGCGATCGTTATTAATTTAAGTCTCACTCTTAATACGGTTCTCCACGCTGCCTGCCTGCCGCCACCGCGGCTCTCCGGAAAATCGTTACCGCTCTCAGTTATTCTCTCTCTCTTTCTGCCCCCTCTCTCGCTTGCTCGCTTCGATCGAGGAATGAATCGTTGTTTAAAAAACAGAGGAGAGAGAGAAGAAAGGACTTGGAAAGTTGGAGAGTTCACGCTGCTGTGTCGATTGATTTTTCTCTGTTTCAACGGATCAACGTTGGACACACACGGCACATACATTCGTTGACACTCCGTACGTACGTACTATGTACGTGTTATGCACGAGTGTTGTTTGGAAATTAGATGATGGACTTTCTGAATTTATAACACTCGTCGATTGTACTTTCGAAGGATCTCGATATTTATGAACAAATTTCTATAGAAAACCACAAGGCGGCCACTGAGAAAGTAAAGAGCCCGTATTATAGCGCAGTACTGAAAAAATTATCTATCCATTATATTTCCAAATAAGACAATAAGAAATTTAAAAAAAAACATGTGTTTGTGAGAGTTAGTTTTGTTTTACATTGTTCAGCCTCTCAGTGACCACACTGTACAAACACGTTTTTTCAAAATTTTTTGTCATTTTATTTGGAAATATTAATTAATGGATTTTTCCCAGTATCATGTATTTTTGAGGCTCCAAGGAAACCTGCAAAAAAAGAAAATAAAAAAGATTGAAAATGAACAAGTGATTTTTTTCAAATCCTCCAGTTTTTCAGTGGCCACCCTATATATATATATATATAATTTTTGGTTTGAGAAGGTAAAACTACTTTCTTCTTTTTCTTTGTAATTAATAAATTTCGACGTTTGCGCGACAAATCACTATCGTTAATCACTATCGACTAAAACTCGAACGAATCCCTTCAAATTCTTCAACATGCTTTTTGTACAAATTTCTATAAGGAAGTAATTTTTGTAACGTAGCTCGGGAACGAAAAAACTTCGTTTCTGTCTTCGTTCGTTGCAACTAATAAAATTTCGAAGCTTGCGCAACGAATTACACAATTTCACGTAGACGAAGGTAGAATACTTCCTCATCGTGGCTGTGGATCACGCAAAGACGTACGTACGTCAGAGAGGTGTCAGCTGAAAAAGCGAGCCAAATCTCGGAGACCGACTGATTCACTGATGAGATCATGCGACTAAAACAAACACAGTCTTGCAAAGTTACAACCCGAAGGTTTCTCCTTCTTGTTTGAAAAAATTCTACGATCGATCTAACAATAGGCACGCACATGTATCGTTGTACAGTGCTGGCATGATCTTCGTTATGAGAATCGTTAGACAGAGAAAATCGAATCGAGTCTAATCGCATCGTCGACAGATTGAAATTGTTAGAAACGGATAAAATTGCGTATACTGAGTGTGTAATATAACAATATGGTATGGTATAGTATAACATAACATAATATAATATAATATTAGTGTAGTTATAATATAATATAGTACAGTATAGTGTAGTATAACATAACAGATATAATATTAGTGTAGTTATAATATAATATTGTACAGTATAGTATAGTATAACGTAACAAATTAATATTAGTGTAGTTATAATATAATATAGTACAGTATAGTATAGTATAACGTAACAAATATAATATTAGTGTAGTTATAATCTAAGTATATGGTGTAATTATAATATAATATAATATAATATAGTATAGTATAGTATAACATAACATAATATAATATTAGTGTAGTTATAATATAAGTACATATAGTATAATTATAATATAATATAATATAGTATACTATAGTATAGTATAACAATATAATATTAGTGTAGTTATAAGTATATATAGTATAATTATAATATAATATAGTATAGTATAGTATAATATAATATAATATTAGTGTAGTTATAATATAAGTATATATAGTATAATTGTAATATAATATAGTATAATATTAATATAACTGAGTGTAGTATAACCGAGTGAGAGATGAAAAGACGAGTCGAAAAGAAGGAATAAAGTTTTTCACTGAAACCCTCGTTTCCGAGAAAATCGAATTTGAAAATTTATCGATAATCGACACAAGAATACTCTACGCGCAGTAGCAAGTGAAAAGTGTAATGAAATTTTTTCATTTTCAAGAAAATGTGTGCGCCTTATGAACATCGAAGCTCGATTTCCTCGAAAAACCGAGGCTACAACGAGAAAATTCTACTCTCTCTTTTCGACTTCGATCAGAATCAGTTATAAGACACCCTGTATATATAGTATACGATTAAACGATATAAAATATAGTACATTGGGTTGGCCAAAAAATAATTGAATTTCTTTCGCAATTACGACATACACGTGTGTCTCGAAACGCAACCAACTTCATTCTAAACCGCAGACTCACTTGGTAATCTGATACCTGATTTTGCTCGAGCATGTTCGAGAAAAAGAGATTGCACGATCTCTCGTCGACAACTGTTGATTTGGTGTCGGTCTCAAAATGGAAAATTAAAAAAACGGAACATTTTGCTGAACCACTTGTAAAAAAAGCAAAAAAAAAAAAAAAAAAAAAAAACTACAGTTAAGTTGGCTTCTTGGCCAACCTAATATTTACCAGTATACAGATTAGACAAACCGATGTTGATCTCTAACAACGAAATAATAGAAAATGAGCGAAACTGGACGAGCAAGACTGGTCGAGGATTAGTCGACTGGGCACAAAAGTCTGGAGAGACAGAGAAACAGAGAGAAAGAGAGCGAAAGTTTCCGGCGTGAAACAAAGGCGATAATAATTTTCGCGTCGGGCAAAGCGACCGCGCGCCGGGTAGGAAAGAGGAAGGCATAAAACGACATTGCTCCGGATCGGCACGTGCCACTCGATAAATCTGTCGGCAGCTGACGACGGGCACAGCCGGCTGGCTGCAGCCTCCCGCGCGCCTGCACTTGCGCTTTCTCCCCTTCTTCTTCTTCTTTCTTCCCTGTGCGCCTGTATCTGCATCTGTATGTGTGTGTGTGTGTGTCTTGATGTTTCTTCCGTTCCCTCCTCGATCTCCGCAAACTCCCACAAAACCTCGACAAACCTCGACAAACCTCCGTGTACCATCCCTTCGTTCTTGCGTCAACTGCTCGCCCTTCTTCACCCTTCATCCTTCCTCGTCGCCGCCCCCACCACCCCGCCATCCCACGTGGTTACACGTAAGTGCCATCTTCCTGACCGAATGCTAGCTAGCTAACCTCCTCCTGCCTCTCGAACGTTATACACGCTACGAGAACCTAGATTAGATCGAGTCAAGTTCGATGAATTGAGTCGGTTAGATGAATCATATAAAATCAAAGTTGATCAATTAAAAATCAAGTTCTCCTGCTGACTGTAAGAATAGAAATGGTCGTTCATTTGACACTAGAACTAGCGAGTAAGGTGTAAAGCCACGGGTGGAAACCGAGAGAGAGTAAAGTACCAGAAGTGGAGAGAAGTTTGTAATATAGATTTCAATTTATATATATATATACATATATTTTTTACGAGAAATCATTTAGATTTCTAGAAACGAATCCACAGTCGTGAGTGTACGAAATTTCTACAAAAAAAATTAGCAATTGGTCATTCTGACCACTAGTTAATAACAGTAGCTAGTAACGCTAGTTACTATCGACGATACTAAAGAATAAAACTTCAAAGCGTCAGAGACACTGAAGTCAAAAAAATAAAAAAAACTTTTTAATACAACGAAGTATACAAGCTTTTATTCGTATATTTTACCAAACATTATTTAAATCTTTAAAAATACGCAGTTTTGTGTTTATAAAATGTTTGCCGAAAATTATAAATTAGTTATCTTGACCACCTTGGTAGTTTTATAGTGGGCCGTGGTTCCCAACGTGGGGGCAATTCGAGAATGAGTTATTAACAGTGAATTTCTTCTTTTGTTTGCATTTCTTTAGATGAAAATTTAACTTTTTTTTTCTTTCACGGATGTCACGCTCTTTGGAAGCTTGTTTAGACCTTGAAATTAGTAGCTTCTTAAGCTTTTTCCACGTCAAAAATTCATTTTTTGAACAATAAGAATTACGCATCACAGGAGAGTGTGTCGCCAAAATTTTACAGATGCTTAGACGGGCCACAGCGAAAGGAAAGGTTGGGAACCACTGATCAAGACCAATGTAACATTATGTAGATATTGTAATCTTCAAATAGAATAGAAACTGCGATAAAGAACACTAATGCATGCAATTTTTAATTGCAAGCAATTTACTCTATGCAAAAGCCCAGGAAAAAGAAAACGAACGAATTTATCAAAAAAAAAAAAAAAGTTGAAAACCACTGTTCTAGTGTCAATATCTATTCACGAAAATCAAACTGATGCATATATAAAACATCGTTTTATAATTGGAAAAAGAAAAAAGAAAAAGATTTCAAAGTTTCGTACCTTGCTGTATGGTAAAGAAGAAAATTCATACCCGTGTAGAGGTTAGATCGACGTGCAAGAAGTGAAACGGTATCGAATTTCAAGATAGGCCACGGAGTTACATAAGAGAAGATTCAGCAAAACCTGCCAGCGAATTTTCGTTTTTCTTTCCTGCTTTTTCCAGAGGCATGTTTTTACGTTCGATTTCACGACAAATGGACCCGTCTCGCCTAAACCTTAGAACGATCCAGGTTGTAAACTTTCGAACTCTAAACGATCCAGGAGGGTCCCAAGCATCTCCAAGAGAATCGTGCGCGCACGTGTACAATCTGAAGGCTGCAGCTTGACGCGCGCGCGCGCGCGAGAGAGAGAGAGAGAGAGAGAGAGAGAGAGAGAGAGAGAGAGACAGCGACCGAGAGAACTTTTTCTACCTACATGAACACGTACAATATTAATTCGGCTTGACATTCATAACTAAACGTTGCAATACAAGTAGTTGAATTTGAATCAAATGGCAAACTTTAATTTCTTGTACTATTACTTTCTAATTATTAAGTCGTTTCATTCATTTTTCTTTTACATTTTTTTATATTTTACACGTATATCTTTATGTACAGGTTTCGAACCTAAATCTAACCTAACCCAAGTGGAAAACTTATAATTTCTTGTACGATTATTTTTTGATTATTCAGACGAATTTCTTCCGTTTCATTCATTTTCTTTTATATTTTAATATATTTTACACGTGCTTTACACGCACATTTTTAACTACATTTAGCAAATTTTTCTAGATTTCAATCAACCAGATTACATCGCGTACATGAGGACATACAAAACTAATGCACACAAAATATGTGGCTCACAGTTCAATGACGTAGAATATTTCAAATCTAGAACACGGAAGCTCTAACTCTGAATCAAAGTGGTTCAGACCTTTTTATTAATCAGCGCCAAAAATTAACCTCAAATCCAAGGTATAACTATACAGTTCAAAACTGATCAATTAAATCAGACGATGATCATTCAACTTCAACGAAAATTAGACAAACTTTATCAGAAAATCAATTGTTATAAACATATAATAATTTCAGAAATTCGAAGGTGAAATAGAGGTGAAAACGAATGTTGGAAGCGTTGACACTTTTCCGGCGGGATGTTCGAAATGACAGCTGCCCCATTTATTGTAACTGTCATTATAAAAGTTTCACAAATAATCGTGTAATTCTACTGTTTCGTACGATATCGTTGTAACAATCGAACCCTATTAATTTTTACTATTAATTTTTGTTTGAACAGAAATATAACTGCATAAATTTATTTGCTTCAATTATCATTTGAATCACCTGTAGTATACGGTTGTTGTACTGTCGATGGATACTTTCATTTCTCCCATTTACATTAATCGTTATAATTAATGAGTAGACAATTATTATAGAATAATAATATATTTGTGATTATGGAATAATTATCTGCAGAATATGATTGGTCTAGTGTCGATACTTTCATTTCTCCATTTACATTAATTTTTATAATTATAAATATAATACATAATTATTATAAGGATATAAATCATCTATTTATGATTATAAAATAATTATTATCTGTAGAACTTTTCATTTCATCGTTTACATTAATTTCTACAATTAATCACGATTCTTATAACAATAATTATATACTTATGATTATAGAATAATTATCCGTAGAATAATAGTCGACAGGTAATCTCATTTCCTCATTTACGTTAATCTTTCTTTCTTCGTTGATCAATCAGAGTTTGAGTACACGGACGCGAGGCCCGCCGTCAGAAAAGTGTTGGAAAACGATCCTTGAAAAAAACTGCCCTGTGAGAGCCCGTGAGCGCCTCGGCAACTGCGCGTTAGCAACAGATGGAGAAAGAGAGAGAGAAAGAGAGACAGAGAGCCGCCCGTCCGCGGGTGTGCCGCGTGTCGCGTATTACGTATCGCTCATAAAACGGCCGCCACACACGGCATACGCTTCATCGATCAGCAAATTACTTGCGTCATCGGCGAGTCTCGACGTACACCTATATACGTGTTCTTTTTTCCTCATACGTATTTTCTTTTCTCCCCCTCCCCCTAGCCCCTCCTTTCGGCTCGGTCGCGGGACTAACGTGGAAGCACACGCAAATTGTTTTAGAAAACAATCAGAGAACGAGCGAAATGAAAAAGAGAGAGAGAGAGTCTCGATCGAGCACACCGAGAAATAATAACCGATAATAACGACGACACTTCAGCGGAAAGGGAGCGTTAGAGCACGGGAGGAGGGGGGGAGAGGGAGAGAGAGAGAGAGAGAGAGAGAGAGAGAGAGAGAGGAAAGATGGTCGGGCTAGAATCGTTCGCGCGACTTAGAACAAACCGACGAGTCCAACCGAGGAGAGATGTTGGCGCGAGTGCAACGCGCCATATTCTTTGTCCTATGACACGACGATGTTAAAGCTCCGTTGGCTAAAATTAAACGCAGCCGCCAGGGCTGAGTCTAAGACCGAGGCTGTGAGCAGGAGCAGCCGCCAGAAACCAGAGCACGTGCTTCGACTAAGTGACGTGTGCCTTCCTTGCCCCCTTCTTGCCCCCCCCCCACTCACCGTGTTCTCCCCTTTACTCCCTTTGCTCTGTCTCCCTCTTACTCTTTCTCTTTCTCTTTCTCTGCGCCCTCTCCAATTCTCTCTTCGTCTCCCTCTATCTACCTATCTGTCTACTTTTACCTCTTTTTCCGATCTACAGATCTCTGTGTGTCTCTCTCTCTCCAGCCACCCGTCTCAGTGTATTTATTTGTCCAATCATCCAGTTACCTCCTTCTTTCTTGTTCTACCTCGGTCTTCTACCCTACGTCAGTTTCGTAGTTACACGTTTGGATGTGGAGACGCGGCGCTGAAGATTCACGGAGATAAGTGGATACTGACACACAGGCACACGCATGTAAATACAGGTTCGGGGACGTTGGAAGTACGCTTAGTCGATGTGAATGGAAAGAGGAGGTTACCTGAACGATATACCAAGGAGGAAGCTTTTCTGGAAGCTGTTACTTATATAAGATACCCGCGTCAAAACAAAAATTACCCTGAACAATGAGATACCTTGAAGTTGAAAACAATATATGTCTATTATTTCCACTAATATTACTTGAATTTCTACAGCGTATGTTTCACTATAGTAATTTCCACTCTCAAATAATGAAACAACGAGATAATTATTTTAAATTGGAATCGTTTTTGCACAAAAGTACCGACAACAAGACTCATCTACATTGAACCAATCACATTGTTTTAGAGAAATATTATTTTAGAGTTGTTGGTGCACGTAAATATTTTTTAGCAAGTTTTATCAATCCCTCGCCAAGATTCTCCGCCATAAATTGTAATTTGTTTCGTCATCTGTCACAAAAACATCGAGTGAAACTGTATCAAGTGTCGAGTAGTAACAATTCTAACCTCAAATATCATGATAAGATACCTAGATACCTGGTATAGTAGGTGAAACTATTATACATATCTATTATTTCTACTGATGTTACTCGAATAATTTTCGTTCCAGTGATAAATAACAAAGCAATGATATTAATTATTTTCAATTGGACGTATTTGTACAAAAGTAGCAGTTTCTACAATATTCCCAGTTGTTGGAAATTCTCCCACAGAGCCAGCAGATGGCGCGTACACAATATTTTAGCAAGTTTCGTCAATCTTGAATATTCCTTTCCTCTCTGATTCTTTTCGCCATTCTATTAAAGTTCTATTTGTCACAAAAATACAAATTACTCGAAATTAAACTACGGACATATTTTAGCAAGTTTCGTCAATCTTGAATATTCCTTTCCTCTCTGATTCTTTTCGCCATTCTATTAAAGTTCTATTTGTCACAAAAATACAAATTACTCGAAATTAAACTACGGACAAAACCATAGCACGTAATTAACTCTCTAACCTCAATTGTCACGTGAGACAACCGGATAGCTGGCTACTCGGATATCTCATTGATAATGTACCTGGGTAAAGGTACTAAGTTGTAAATTTTTTCACAGCACGCGTAAGAGTTAGGGTGACAGAATCGAGTTCAGGGACAGATTCTTAGATGGTTGGAGCCTGAGGCGAGGAGCTCCGAATCCGCAGGGCCAGAGGGCTCGGAAATTTCCAACTATGATGGCAACTCTCGAGACCAGCGTCAATAATGACGAAATTGATAACAATGACGTCGATACGGATTACTATCGGTAGTCGGTAGTAATCCGTAGCTACCACGTAGAGATCAACGTCGAATTAAATTTGGAGCAAATGGCGTAATTGCTAGTTAGAATCGTACGTGTAACTCGAACAAACGATTGCACGTACATTGTAATTACATGTGTGTTCCATACGTGTTGGAACAACGCGTATAATAAATTACATTTCGAATAATAATTACAAGTGTGATTCCAACGTATCGAATAATAATTATATTTACGCACACGAGCCGAAGTGAATCGAATAATAATAACAGTAATGATCGGCAAATCGAAACGTAGGGAATAACAATTATACCATCGGCGTATAATCGCAGACTCATTTTCTAATTCGTGGCCTAATTGAAATTAACCGATCGGACGATCGATCGAGATGCCGCGTGCCGGCGGTGCGAACGGTTGCGGGAGCTGATACAAACATCCTGCGCCTCACACGTGGCCCAGACCGACTGTAAGACACGTGTTTCTCCCTCCTGCAGAGACATTTCCCCATAGGATGATCAGCCCTTCGATAATCCACGGGACCAACGTTCTACTAGAAATCTGGTGGATACATATACCGGATGAGTCATCGACGACTGGAAACACGTTTTATGGAATAGATCGGTCGTGTCGGAAAGTGTCTTGGACAAAAACATTGAACGGGGGCATTGCGTAGAACTGACGCGCAGGAGGCGTTTGTTGAAGGTCAAGTTTGTTTCCTTCGGCGAGAAATCGTTACGTCTTTCCGTTTTCTATACACTCGGCTCGTTATTCTCTGTGAATCGTTTTGCAACGAAAAACCGCTAGATGACACGTTTCAATTAGAGTGATTCGAAATGCCGCTCGATGGTCATCACTTTGAGCAAACATTTTTTAACGACCGTTGTATAACAGTGAAATAAACATTTGTTTTCACTCTAATTGCAATAAATAATTAATAAATCGTTGCACAATCTCCTGTTGCCGCCGTTATATAAATAAATCGATACTCGACGGAACAATCGGTACCCCGAATCATTTTAATTAAAACTGATAAGTTTTTCGGTATAAATAGTTTGATACGTTTTTTTTTCTTTTTTTTTTTTTATAGAAGTGAATCGATTTGGTAGAGTTCACCAAAGAAATATTAAAATTAATAGGAATGGTAAGCTGAGAACGTGGCAGGAGGCCCGTGGAAAGGTCGTTGCCTACTGGCAGGGCCACACGTCGTCGGTTACAGGACCCCACGGTTAGCTGCGGCCAACGCGACGCAACCAGACGACACGGCGATGTATCAGAGAACGATCAGGATTCCCTCGTGCACTCTCCTGACGGCAAACGAAACGCAAACTAAATGCAAACTAAAATAGAAAGAATGTAAAACGCACGCACGTGCGCGTCATGTCCGCTGAGATCCATTGTTTCGCGTTTCTCTCTCCCCCCCCTCCTCCTCATAAAAATCTTCACACGAACGGGGTGAAATTCCAATTTTATTGGAAACCAAATGCAAACTAAAATGTGAAATGCGCGGCAAATAACACGCCCAGGGGGGGGATCCACTGTCCCCCCCTCTTCTCTCTTTCGTAAAAAATCTTCACATTACGGGGTGAAATTCCAATTTTATCGGAAATCAAACGCAAACTGAAATATAAAGTGTAAAATGGACCCATGTGCCCGTTGAATAACGCGTCCAGGGGGTCTACTATTTTTCATTCCCTCCTCCGCTTTCCTCACCTTCGTAAACATCTTCACACTACAGGGTGAAACTCCAATTTTATTGAAAACTAAACGCGCAAACCGAAATTTAAAATGCGCGGCAAATAACGCGTTCGGGGGGACCCACTGTTTCGTGTTTCCCCCTCCCCTCCTCTCCTCTCTAAAAATTCCAATTTTATTTATTTACTTATTTATTATTTATTTATTTATTTCGTTTTTCGCCGAGAGTTATCGATTCAAGTTTTATTTATCGGCTCTTTTTCTCTCTCTCTCTCTCGCACTTTCTTCGCCAGACACGCAATTGGTGTTTAACGAAGCCGTGTGCAGACCGGCAAGGTCACATCCATCTAACGAGGTACACGTCTAATAATTGATACAACGATTGCTAACAAGTACGGAATTGCGAAACCGGTCGGATAAACAACAGAACGCAGCGTGTCAAAGAGGAGTAGGAGGATGCATTATCCGATTGCCGGACTAGTTGCTTTCTACGATACATTCAGGTAATTAATTACGCGATTCGATCGTAACGATGGACGTCTTTGCCCGAGGGGGAGGGGGCAAATCCCCGAGACGCTGCCTATCCGACACGATTTCATCGTGTGGATGAATGATTCGACGGCGATACTTTCTTCAGAAGACAAAAGAAAGCTTGACACGAGCACGATTTTTCTTAAAAATTGAAGCGACATTCATAGAAGATTCATTTAGAGCGGTGGTAAACGCGTGAATGACATTGGCAATGCCGGAAAAAGACCAAAAATAAAGAAAGAAAAGAGTTGAAGTAAAAACAAAACGGAAACAAAGTTACAGAGTTTCAATTTACAAAGACTTGTGTGCAGTCTAGTTATCACTAGACAAAGTGTCGTCTAGTTGTCACTAGACAACTGCCAACCGCTGGTCACATCGCGCAATCTTAGGTTGCCACTGCGGAAAGCGAAATAAATTGTAAAATGTCGAAATCAAAGACAAACGCCTGCAAGTGTCATTATTAATGTTAATTCGATCATTACCATGTTGTCATAGTTTGACATTATCCAGCTAAAAAGATTAAAAAGAAAAATCTTTTCTGAGAGAGATGGGTGAGTGGGGACGGAGAATACTCATAAATGAAATGTCTGAAAAGCTCAAGAGGCACGGGAGAGGAAAAGGGTTGGGAACCGCTGGTTCGAAGGACTCCCGTTGTAAATACTCCAAACTTTTCAATGCCCTCCGAAAGGTCGCGAATTTAAACAGTACGAATCTAACTCGAGAACAGAGAGAACTCGAAGAGCGAAGGCCCCCGAATTTCCAAAGCGAAACAAAGCTATATATCATCGTTGAGGAAAAGGAGAGAGAGAGAGAGAGAGAGAGAGAGAGAGAGAGAGAACGAAAGAAGGGACGTTCGGAAATGTTTGCAGATGTCGCCAAAATTTTCGCTCGCCGGTAAGATTGCTTATGAGACGTGGAGTAGGCGAAAGAGGATCGGAGAAAAGCGGCGAAACTGGAAAGAAGGAAGGAAGGAAGGCTGCGGTGAAAATGTCGGGGCGATCCGGCGAGATTCTTCGGCAAGTGTGTGGCCAACGGGTGCGTTTGAAGCGCGCGCAAACTGGAGCTTGAAACGCGATACTCGAAGCGCGAGACGAGGGGCCGGGGGGGGGGGAGGGGATGGGACGTAGGACGGGATGGGACGTAGGACGGGAGAAGGGGAGGGGTAGGAAGAGGGGAAGCGAGGAGACGATACGCGCGGGCCGCCGATTCTACTCGAGGCGAAACAGAATGAACGGCCGAGAGCGAAAAGGCGAAAAGAGAGGGGAAACGAGCTGGCGCGAAGGAAAAGAGGGAAACAAGAAGCGGGAAGGCTCGTGAGTTGAGTGAACGCACACTCGAGCCGCGTGTGTGCACGGGAAACGGGAGGAAAAGCCAACATGCGCGCGTAACGCATGCATACGCGCGCGCGACGGAGGAACCTAACTAACTACGTGCGTTTTACGTTCCAACCTTTTCAGATTCTCTTCCTCCATTTTCCTCTAATTCGTATTTTTTGTTTGTTTTTTGACGTCAAAGTAGTATCAGGTTGGCCAAAAACACTAATCAAGTTTTTTTTTTTTTTTGTCTGTTTGTGTGCAACCGAAAGGCGAACTTTTCAGAAGGATGAGAAACAGAAGGTTTACAATGCAGACCGGTTTATATTGTCCGATTTTCATCTTTCTTTGTGATTCCGCTTTCATTTTCGACGGAGGAAAAGTTCTCGAAGAAGAATTCCGACACTGCTGCAATTTTAACATTAGAACTACCAAACTGATCGGAATGACCAGTTTCTAATTTTTTGTTAAATTTCTTTTGTTGGCGCGTAACAGCGTGTTTTTAAAGATTTCAATAATTTTTCGTAAAACATGCAAATAAAAGCTTGCATACTCCATTGTATCATAAAGTTTCTCTACTTTTTTTGACTTCAACGTCTCTGATGGAAGTTTTTATGCTTTCAGGCAATTCTTCGCCGTACACGTTAAATGACTTTTTATGAATTTGCTTTTTTCATAAGTAGTACAGTAAAATTTTTCTTTTTTTTTGATTTCCCATTTGAAATCGACGCCAAACCAATAACTGTTAACGAGAGATCGTGCAATTTCTTTTCCTCGGACAAGCTTGAACAATCAGGTATCAGGTTACCAGATGAATCTGCAGTTTGGAATGAAGTTAGTCGCAATTTAAGACACACACGTACGTCCATTTATTGGAAAGAAGAAAAAAAAGAAAACTGTTGAAGGAATTTCTGTACATTCTTCGCGTTTCATTGCAAGCGTAATTTTATGCCAAATTTTTGAAAAGTTTCGTTGTTCGTCGTTCATGCTTGTTCGACTGACGTGAAAGAGTAGGGCAGATACTTTGTATGTTTTGGTACACTTTGCGCACTACTGCAGGGATTCTCAAAGCGGGGATCGCATAACTACATTTGAGAATCGCAGAAATATTAGCGAAAGTAAAACGAAATTATTATGAATATTTGGTAAAATATTTTTGACATAGTAAAATTAAATTCGCATGTATACCAAAGAATAAAATTTTTTCTTATTCGTTGTCAGCAAATATTTTAATATTAATATTTAATATTAATATAAATATTTAATATTCGTATTCCTAGTTTATATAGCCAAGGTCTGGAGCAAAGGGAGCCGCCAAATGGAAAAGTTTGAGGAGCCCTGCGTTACTGTATAAATTCTGACTCTTTTTAAATTTCTTATAAAATTCTATCTGTCTGATACTCATTTTTTTATTAACTCGTAAGTATAAACGATACTATATATCTCATTATATACAGTAATGTACATAGTAATATAATATAATATAGTATAGTATATTATAGTATAATATAATATAATATAGTATAGTATAGTATAGTATAATATAATATAATATATATGCTAATTATATCGTAAAAATATAAATTTCAAAATGACTTTTTTCACGTGAAAAGTGGAAGGAACGTGTAATAAAATACAAGTCGAGTGGAATCAGAGATAGACAAGCAACAAATGGGTAAAGAGCCCATGGCAATTCGGCGTGGATTTTTTCCAACGAGAAGCCAGGTGAGAACTACTTAATTTGTAAGGAACAATGGATAATTTCGCGGCGAACGATTTCAAATAATTATGAGAATCCTCCCCCCCTTTTTTTTTTTTTTTTTTGAAGACTGGGTAATTAACTCGCAATAGATCCTTGTTTTTTCTTCTTTTTTTTCTTCTACGTACAATACGAAGACTGGATAATTAACTTATAATGGAAACGATCTAGAAAATAGTGAACGAAGCAGGAAGGAAGTAAATGGTTTTATCATGTAAAGAGAGAAGAATGCATATTTCTCCTCTTTAATGTAGGATATACATACCGGAACGACGAACGACGATAACGACGATGCGAAATGTAGTTGAAATAATTCACAGATCGGTTTTCAGATTTTTCATTTACTTTTTTGTAACTTCTTCCCCTCATAAAACTTTAGATTCTTCTTTCGAAATGAAACGGAAAATGATGAAAACCCCAATAAACGATCTTCCGTTTCTTTTTTAAACCACCGCCCACGCTCGTACGAATGTTTTCGACTTAAAAAGAAAAAAGAAGAAAAGAAGAAAAAAAGAACGAACGTGCTTCGAACGACGTGTTACAACTCGCCTACGAATATTCGCGTGTACAGAGATATGAAATACACGTATAAAAAAGCTCTCGTACCACCTACGCTCCTCTCTACTCAAATATTCCACTCGAAAACCGTTTCCCACGCTGCGCACCGTGATCCTCTGATCTTTGGAATATCGTCGGTGTAATTTGGAGAAACGTACGTACGTACATTGAAAAGGACAGCGTATTTCAAATCCGTACACCATTTTAAACTGTGCCAAAGCCCCGAAAGGCGAAAAATTGCCGATTGATAGCCGAACAACAGCTTGCCGATAAATTTGTTCCGTAAATATTTCTGACAAAAGAGCGTTCGTCTCTCTTCGAACGTCGATACAAGCATCGTCGAAATTTTCTGAGTTTCTACTCAAAGTTTTTCGACGAAGTTTTTTTTTTTTTTTTTAAATGATAGGTCGTTCGACCGTTTGGAACTTTTCAAGCAAAGTTGAAACAATTGCGCGTTTCCACCGGGGGAATGAGACTTTGCAGACTTGCGAGGGATTACAATTTTTTTGATTGTTTGAACGAGCTTTTTTCGACAATTCTTCCGCAGTTGGCGATGCAATTTTTCCACGAGCAGCGACCAAGGGAGGTGGGAGGGGAGGAAGACGCTCCTGAACTTTCCCCGAGCTTGCTCTCTCACCGTGGACTCTCCTTCTCTCTTTCTTCGTCTCCTCTTCCACGTACGTGCACGCGTCAAACGCACACGGCAGCCAGTTTGGATGCACGTAAAGGAGAATCGTGCACGTGTGTGCTGCTGCTCCGACTAGAAGAGGAAAAGAAGGGAAGAGAAGAGAAGAGAAGAAAAGAGAAGAGAGAAGAGAAGAAAAGAGAGGAGAGAAGACGAGCTGGCAGATGTTGGGCGCGTGCGGCGTCGAACCTTTTAAGGCGCGATCACTGGACGCCCGGCGTCGCAATCGCCCTCCCCGCGTTGCGTCGCTTTCGCCCCCACCAAAACCGACGAGAGGAGACTCTCCTCGAGCGTTCCGTCTCCCTTTCTCGTTACTACCGTGTTGCTCTCTCCACCTTGGACACCTTGAGAGAACAGACGAGCCACACGCGCCACACACCAGCAGCCTCCGCAAAACTTCGTTCTCTATCTCCTTTATTTGTCTTTCTATCACCTTCCTCCATCCTGCTCCACTCGCCTATCCGAGACGCAACGAGTCGAGCATTTCCACTCGTAATTTGCTTCTTCTTCTCCTTCTTCTTCTCCTACTCCTTCTTTTTTTCTTTTGACGTTTTCTCTTCCCCCCTGTTTCGAGGATTCGTGGTACTCTGTTGATTCGAGAGACTTTGTAATCTTGGATAACAGGAGGTTTTTTAGCCTCTTGCGCTGGGACGACGTGCCGCGCACGTCGATAATTTTTTTGTCACAAAATTTTGCAATATTTTCTCAATTTTAAGTATATTTAAGTATAACTCAGACAAAGCAAATAATAAATTTATTACTTCTCAATAAATTCTATCCAGTGATATCGTACCGACGAGTTGAAAAAGAAAGCGACGAATTATTGTATAGGGTTTGGTCACTCGTTATGGTCCGCAAGTGGTTAACCTCTTGCGCTGGGACGACGTGCCGCGCACGTCGAAAATTTTTTTGTCACAAAATTTTGCAATATTTTCTCAATTTTAAGTATATTTAAGTATAACTTAGACAAAGCAAATAATAAATTTATTACTTCTCAATAAATTCTATCCAGTGATATCGTACCGACGAGTTGAAAAAGAAAGCGACGAATTATTGTATAGGGTTTGGTCACTCGTTATGGTCCGCAAGAGGTTAACCACTTGCGCTGGGACAACGTGCCACGCACGTCGATAATTTTTTGTCCCAAAATTTTGCAATATTTTCTCATTTATAAGTATATTTATGTATAACCCAGACAAATAATAAATTTATTACTTCTCAATAATTTCTATCCAGTGATATCGCATCGACGAGTTGAAAAAGAAAGCGACGAATTATTGTATACGATTTGGTCACTCGTTATGGTCCGCAATCAGTTGCCAGCGCAAGTGGTTAAGGTTAGGCTGACAAACGTGGGGAAAGTGCATGATTCCTCGATGGTTCCCTGCTCGGCACAACTCTCCCCTCGAGAAAGACGTCGGAAAATGTCTACTCTTACAAATTATGCGGATATACAATTCGATAACGAAGTCTTTAAGATTAGGTTATATATTTGTTGCACGTGTAATGTACGTGTGGGGAAAGTGCAAGATTTCTCGAGAGAGACGTCGGAAAATACCCACTCTTAGAAAATTATTAATCACGTCATATGGATATACAATGGAGTCTTGGACAGCAGAAGTTTTTAAGGTTATGTACTCGTTGCATGTGTAATGTATGTATGGCTGATAAGCGTGGGGAAAGTGCAAGATTTTTTCGACAGTTGAGAAATATCTACTCTTGCAAAATTATGTGGATATTCAATAATGGACTGTATTATAGGTAATTGACTAATAAACACAGTGTATATAATAAAAAAATTACGATATTGTTTCGAGGTAGAAATGATCTGCATATTACAGGTAATTGATTAATAACTTGTAGGAATCGAAACGCTATTCCAATTCCCGTTAAACGGAGACTCACGGTAAATCTAATTAGCATTTACAGTTAAAAATACAGGGGAAGTTTGCTTCGCCGAATAAAATTTCTCAACGAATTAGAAGCAGCATTAACAAACATTCCACGTAACAAGCGTCTAATGACAACATTCGAGTACGTACCTCGAGCTGATTATGTTACAAGCTACTGATTTTCAGTAATCTTCTACTTTAATTAGTCCGTGTGCAGTACGTTTGCATGTTCTTTCAACGTACGCGCAAAATTTTTCAAATATTCTTCCAACGAGCAGATTCGTAGCGTTTCAACAATAATACACTGACAGAAAAGGGAAACGAGGTAAACAATATCGTCTCTCAACGAAAGCAAACGAAACGAAACGAAAGGCGTAAAAAGAAAGGGAAGTTAGCAAAGATGAGAGAATACAGCAGAGGTATAGAAGAGGTATGGAGGAGAGAAAGAAGAGACGGAGGACGGAGGCGTTGCACGTGGCCGATAGGACCACGTGGGCTTTCGGTCTACGTCACTGGCCCGAACCGACATCCCATCGCGTATTGATTGAGAGTGGCCATGGTCGTTTCCATGGCGACGTTTCTTTTACCTGTACGCTTCACGCGCGCACGCACACATAAAACACACACGTACGTAAGTACGTAAGTATGCACGTGTGTGTGTGTGTGCGTGCGCGCGTGTGCGTACGTACATACGTACGTACGTGCAGACGATATACACCTCGTCAGGTACGCAGAAGCAGCTACCTATGAACCTACCACGTAGGTAGCAACCTTAGGGGAACGTAGGTGTAGATAGGTAGGTAGGTAGGTAGGTAGGTAGGTAGGTAGGTAGGTAGGTAGGTAGGTAGGTAGGTAGGTAGGTAGGTAGGTAGGTAGGTAGGTAGGTAGGTAGGTAGGTAGGTAGGTAGGTAGGTAGGTGCGCGCAGTACCTGCGCCAGGGACTGTGCAAGCTCTCTCTCTTTGCCAACCCTCCTCCACCTACCCGCGCTACGTTCCACTCGCTCTCTCTCTCTCTTTCTCACTCCCCCCTCCCCTCCTGTATTCGCTGCTCCACACCTCTCTGTCATCCTTCTTTCCGAACCCTATCAAGCTGTCCTATCTGCACGGTGTATCGAGTGAATCGGATCGGATCCTCCGATAGAAATCTCTGGAGCGTGCACACGTTTTGCACCGTACCACGCGTGCAAAATTTATAATCGACCCCTCCGATGCCGCGCCGTGACGCGTACGTACCCTCGCCCTCGAACCACCCCCCCCCCCGCCGGAGGCGACACACCCCCTCTGGTACCCTAGATCCGATACGCTACGGCGTACCGACGATCACAGCGGATCACTTCGTTTTGTGGGGCACCTCCTCCTCCTCCTCCTCCTCCGCCCTCTCCTCGCGCGCGATATGCTCCTTCTTCTCTTCGATATTGAGAATTCACTCTACGTTCGATAATTCAAAGCAAATTTCTTCGATCCTTGTGTCATCTAGCCGCACGTGTCGCGTCCCGTCGTGTGAACGATACGTAGTAGATTGTTTAGCTTCCACGGTATTTTTATAATAAACTGTCTTTAAAACTGTGCACGAAAAATCTGTAACGTTAGATTTGATTCTATTAATTCGCGTGGTTGTACAAGTTGTCGCGCGAAAG
Organism: Tetragonisca angustula; assembly: GCA_036937485.2. Taxonomy (NCBI): domain Eukaryota; kingdom Metazoa; phylum Arthropoda; class Insecta; order Hymenoptera; family Apidae; genus Tetragonisca; species Tetragonisca angustula. The sequence goes on from JAWNGG020000148.1 coordinate 315,787, forward strand.
ACGCGACTTTTCTGGCGGAGAATAGAGAATGCAGGCGACTCGGTGGTCGATCGAGCATGTAAAAAGCGTGTCGAGAAAAAAGAATAAAAAAATTTTAACCCTAATTAAATCCTCCGTTTCCGAGTACGCTTGAATTTAGATATTCTAGAGGCGACAGAAAATTAACAAGAGATTATTCCACGCGCGAAAATAAGCGAAAATCGTGGGACGAAATTTTTCGAAAAAGTCGAGTTTGAAAGTTTATTTTCTTGAAAACGACGCTTTAAGCGAACAAATTTCATCCCGCGTGTTTTACTTATTTTTGCACGTAGGATATCCCCGTGTCGCTTTCAAATTCAATTTTACAAAATTTTCAAACTCCTATTTTCTCGAAAACTCCGAAGGCTTCAACGGAAAAAATTTTAATTCTTTCTTTTCGATCGCAGTCCATTTACCACGAGACACCCTGTATAAATAACAATAAATAAATAAATATTGTATAAATAACAATAAATAAATAAATATTGTATAAATAACAATAAATTGAGAAAATAACGTTTGCAACCTATCGTTCGATTTATATCGATTCAACGTTTAAACGGCGTGAACGCGAAATATCCGCACGAATCAAATTCGACCTAACCTAACCTCTGCTATCAGAACGCATGAAAGCTTAAGCCCCGTTTAGATCCATCAATTTACTTGAATGCAAGTTGCACGATTGCGTTCGTGCAAGTTACTCAAGTTCGCTAACTTGAGTCCGTGGTTCAATTAATCGAACTTCCGAACGAATTTCTAACGGAAAATGATGAACACACACATGCATTTGCTTAACTTTTCTTCAATTTAAGCTAGTTTCTTGGAGCATTACACGTTACCTTTTTTCAAGGCAGAAAATATTTTTTCGATTTTGGCTGTGACTCGCGAATAACGTACGTTTCAAGTGAACTCGACAGATCAAATTATTAAATTATCGAGAAACATGTGGTATTTTCTAACGTTTGCTAAATCTTATTTCCATACGATAAAAATGTCGCACGTACCTACGTGAAATATGTGTCGACGCAGCTGCAACGTTCACAGAAATCTAATTCAGAAACTGATCTCATTTTTTTTATTTTTTTTTTTTAGGATTCACATTAGCACGTTATTTTTTTCTAGGATTCAATCGTGTGAAATTAAATATCGAATTTAAACAGCTCGATTAATCTGGCTGAGAGGTTAGGATCGTGTTGGTTTATTTTTCGACAATAAAAGATGGCGGGAATATCGATACGACTGACGTTGCCTGTCATGGAAACGAAAATATCAAAAATTCTAAAGGGTTAACCTACATTTTTCCGTTACAGAACAAGAAATAGTATCAACGTGAATTAACAAGATTGGTGGAGTTTATGAACGATAGGAAACCACAAAATATATATATATACATGTGTATATATTCACAAACTCTTTTTCGTTCCTTCCGAAAAAAGAAAATTACCGTAAACACACGCATATACTCGTGCATCGCGACGTGCAGACGATCGTACGTATACACGTACGTACATACATACGTGCACACGCGTCGCGAAAGGCGGCACGCCAATTACAGAAATTTCACTGGCACTTCCGTCGGCGCTTTATTAACGGCCGAGTCGTAACAAAGCTCTTTTATTTATCGACGGAGAATATAACGAGAAAATCGATGAGATTCGTGCACGTTATAAACCACGGAATATGGACGGAGCAGCACGTGCTGCTAACACGTGGTGAACGGGACCGCGTTCACGGGTGGGGGCTGGCGGGGAACCAGCATAGGTTAGAGAGGCGAGGGGTGGGGGAAGCGACGCGCGCGCCTCGCACTGGTGGGAAGGGAGGACTAGTTCCCGCGTAAACACTTGCTTTTCGTGACTGTACACACATCGCCATTGATCACAATCGTGGATGTGTGTCGCACGATTGTTCAGCAATCTTCGAACGAACGAACAGGTTCTAATCTCCGTCAGTATCACGGTGGTTTCTAATTCGACGAGAAACTGACAGGAAGAGAGATCATTTATTGCCCGATATTGGAAATGAAATAAAATGAATTGCATATTTCAGGTTAAACAGAGACGATCGCCGGTGACATTCACTGGATGAAAATTTAACGAACATCGACAGGATATCGAGATTCGAATGTACGCGAGCGAGTTATCGCGAATATTTCCCTATTATTAAATGTCATTATGACAATTGCACGATAACCCCCCGATACGAGTTGAAATACTGAACGAATATTATGTCGGTTGTCTCGCACACGTGTACACGCGTCGACGAACTTGCTTTTCAGCAAATTTTGCAAATCGTGGAAACAAATCTGTCGAATTTAAAATTTAACCTAACCTTACCGTTTTCTAGACCGTAGTGCTACTGAAGCAGGTGATCATCGTTAACTGTTAGGGTTAAGAAGATCTGTCGATAAAACTTAACCTAACCTTACTTTCTTTTAAACCGTGTTATTAGTAAAGCAGGTAGCCATCGTAAATTAAGTGTTACGTAAAATCATCAAATTGCAAGTAAAGAAAAAAGAAACAAATGACTAAAGTCGAAAATCTGCGCACAATACCACAGCGAACAACAAATCATTTGGAAACTATGGAGCTCTGTCGATAAAACTTAACCTAACCTTACTTTCTTTTAAACCGTGTTATTACTAAAGCAGGTAGCCATCGTAAATTAAGTGTTACGCAAAATCATCAAATTGCAAGTAAAGAAAAAAGAAACAAATGACTAAAGTCGAAAATCTGCGCACAATACCACAGCGAACAACAAATCATTTGGAAACTATGGAGCTCTGTCGATAAAACTTAACCTAACCTTACTTTCTTTTAAACCGTATTATTACTAAAGCAGGTAGCCATCGTAAATTAAGTGTTACGCAAAATCATCAAATTGCAAGTAAAGAAAAAAGAAACAAATGACTAAAGTCGAAAATCTGCGCACAATACCACAGCGAATAACAAATCATTTGGAAACTATGGAGCTCTGTCGATAAAACTTAACCTAACCTTACTTTCTTTTAAACCGTGTTATTACTAAAGCAGGTAGCCATCGTAAATTAAGTGTTACGCAAAATCATCAAATTGCAAGTAAAGAAAAAAGAAACAAATGACTAAAGTCGAAAATCTGCGCACAATACCACAGCGAACAACAAATCATTTGGAAACTATGGAGCTCTGTCGATAAAACTTAACCTAACCTTACTTTCTTTTAAACCGTGTTATTACTAAAGCAGGTAGCCATCGTAAATTAAGTGTTACGCAAAATCATCAAATTGCAAGTAAAGAAAAAAGAAACAAATGACTAAAGTCGAAAATCTGCGCACAATACCACAGCGAACAACAAATCATTTGGAAACTATGGAGCTCTGTCGATAAAACTTAACCTAACCTTACTTTCTTTTAAACCGTGTTATTACTAAAGCAGGTAGCCATCGTAAATTAAGTGTTACGCAAAATCATCAAATTGCAAGTAAAGAAAAAAGAAACAAATGACTAAAGTCGAAAATCTGCGCACAATACCACAGCGAACAACAAATCATTTGGAAACTATGGAGCTCTGTCGATAAAACTTAACCTAACCTTACTTTCTTTTAAACCGTGTTATTACTAAAGCAGGTAGCCATCGTAAATTAAGTGTTACGTAAAATCATCAAATTGCAAGTAAAGAAAAAAAGAAACAAACGACGAAACTTGAAAAAGCTATGCCCAATAGCGGCGAACAAATCGTAAACAACGGTCCGAGTGGGGTAATAATTCATTGAAACGCGATGGTGAAACGACCGGCCAGAGACACGTGTCATTAGCACGTGGTAAAAGGGCGTAGGGAGCGGGGACAAAGGAAAACAGAGAGACGGGAGGACGTAAAATAGAACGAATCGGGCGAGTCGATTTTTCGTATTCTGCGCGAGAAAACAACCGACGGGGGGAATTGCGTCAACGCAAAGTGTGGCTGCGATTGTGGTTCTCGACCAATGGTCGTCGACAACTTTTCTTCGTCCTAGGGCCACTGGTGATATTTTGTATGTACGCGGTATACACAAGTGGTACGATCGTATGCCTCTCTACGTACGTACGTACATATGTATGCAAGTGCATCCGCTACCCGCAGGATGATCGGCGTTTGACCACAATGACACGTGCACCACCGCACCACACGTGAGAGTAGGCGGAAGGAATCATCGGTGTTGCGTTCAGATTTACGTCAATCGTGACCTGAACGCGAGAACGCAAGCCTCAAAGACAGCTCCCCCCCGCTCCCTAGTTAGGGGCTTGAAACCCCCTCCACGAGGGGCGGGGGGAGGGGGGAGGGGGGAAGGGGGGGAAAAAGAAGGAAAAAAATGACGGTTAAAAGGAAAACGAGCCTGGACGGTTTTTTTCCGATATTGCAGCGGGAAGGAGAAAGAACGAAAGAGATAGGCAGAGGCACGGTGACACAGAGGGGGGGGGGGAGAGAGAGAGAGAGAGAGAGTTTCCACAGGGAGAGAAGCGACATCCGGTTCTTCTTCAGCCGTGATGCGCGGGGGAAACATGGCCACCACCGCGCGGCAACGAGGAAGAGGAACAACCACTCGCGTTTTCTCTTTCTTATCGGGAAATATCCGAGCAACCGTGGAGGAGGTTGGTGGAGGGGGGAGGGCGCAAAAGTTACACTCGTAAAATAATTGCGTTTTCCTTTCTCCCTGGTTCCTTCTTTCTATGGAATCTCTCTTTATATATTAAATTGACCCTATTAAGAATCGAAACGCCGAAATAATTTAAAACGTTTATGCAGCATTTGCCACCGTTTCATCGGGGTGTAAATGTGTACCGGTGAACGTGGAACGGCGACTCACTCGGAAAATCAGAAATAACGCGTTTAGTACATTTTTCACGCTGTCGCGGGGGGCGGGGGGGGGGGAGGAGGGGCGATCTTTGAATGATCGCGCCACGTCGTTTTAATTAGTAAAAAGTAAAATAGTAACAGTGGAAAAAGTAGTAGTAGTAAATTTAAGATTAACCGAAGGAATCTTTTTCTGCCATCGTTTGACAAAGACGAGTGACGATAGGATTCATTGCTTTCTCGTCGAAAAGAGTCCAGAGACAGAAATATTCCATCGTGTACCGGACGGAACCGGATTTAACTCACTGTACGTAAGTATGCAATATAATATACTACACGCATTCGTAACTCGAGTCTCCAGAAAATAATAATCTGCGATATATACGGTGAATACTGATTACACGCTGGACTAGGGCGGAATTCGGAAGGCGAGGAATTTCCAGAAACAAGCGCAAGAAAAACAATCTACGTGCTGCACGTAGATACGAAAGAGAGAGAGAGAGAGAGAGAGAGAGAGAGAAAAAAAGAGTCAATTTTGCAGATAAAAGAAAATTGCTTATTTTCTCCTCGTCTCGCGGTAAAAATAGAGAAGACATACTTATTGCGTCTCCGGCGCCTTTTACAATACTCCAACCCCGTCGATTATAAATAACAAAACGATAAAAGTGTAAAAAGGGAAATAGGAAGTATGTCGGTTAAGAATCGAAACGTACGCTGCAGAAAATTTCCCAGTCTATACTCGCAGACGGCGGCTATAATATGTGTAACAACGTACGTATGTACGACGTGTGCAAGTACATGGATACGTGAGTGCGCTTTGGTGTCATCCAACAAAGTTCAAAATTCGAGTGTACAGATTTTGGGGGAAAGATGCTGGAGAACGGATCGGAACGGGGAGGATTGATAGGCGTGCGACGTACACGTATCCGTTTCCAGTGATATTTCATCATGGATAACCCATCTATTCCGGTTCCAAGAATACGATGTATGCTCGGTGAATAATTAAAGCGAGCGTCAGAATTGCAGAGTGAGCCGAATCAAATTAGTCGGCGCCCGGTCCCATTAAAAGATCTCGGCAAATCATTTTAAATGTTATATCTAAATTCACCCACCAGATTGCCAGCCAGCTACCGATCGTGCTGCATCTGCACGATCGGTTCAACCGGTCTCTCTCTTTCTCTCTCGCGCCTTTGTGTTTGTGGGGAATCCTTCGATCGAGAAATTCACCGCGATCGGGGAAAAAAAGAACACGCTGACGACGTTGGGGGGAAGGTATCACTCGTTAACTCTGATAAAATGATGGTCGATTTAATTGAAAAATTTTACACCGACGAGATGAAAGACGCAAGATAAATTTTAATCGGAGAAGAGCAAAATGTGGTAAATACTAGGTACATCCTAACTTTGGCAAAGAAAAAAAAAAGAAGAATAAAATTAAGAGTGAAAAGGTAGGAAATAGAGAGATTACCGTTCGAACAACGAGTTAACTCGCCAAATCGAGAATTTTGATTAAGTTTAGGTTAGGTTTAGGGCAAGTTTTCATCCAACAAGAAAAGCAGAATGTGGTAAATACTAGGTACATACTAACTTTGGCAAAAAAAAGAAGAATAAAATTACGCGTGAAAAGGTAGGAAATAGAGAAATTACTGTTCAAACAACGAGTTAACTCGCCAACTCGAGAACTTTGATTAGATTTAGGTTAGGTTTAAGGTAAGTTTTCATCCAACAAGAAAAGCAGAATGTGGTAAATACTAGGTACATACTAACTTTGGCAAAAAAAAGAAGAATAAAATTACGCGTGAAAAGGTAGGAAATAGAAAAATTACTGTTCAAACAACGAGTTAACTCGCCAACTCGAGAACTTTGATTAGATTTAGGTTAGGTTTAAGGTAAGTTTTCATCCAACAAGAAAAGCAGAATGTGGTAAATACTACGTAACTTTGGTTAGTTGGTGGTAAATAAATATATCGTAACTTTGGTAAAAAAAAAAAAAAAAGAAAAATAAAATTATGTAGAGGGGAAATTTTTGAAATAAAGAGACTACTGTTCGAACGACGAGACGAGTTAATTCGAGAATTTTGGTTAGATTTAGGTTAGGTTTGTATTAGGTGTAGGTTAGATTTATATTAGGTTTAGGTTTAGGTTAGGTTTTGAAACACTTGCGTGCTTTCGATTACGTTACGCAGATTTTTATCATGAAAATAGAAATTTTAAATCTAGTAACGTCCACGATTTAATTTAGACTTCTTCGAAATTATATATATATATATATATATATATATAGACCTGAATGCAATTAGGTTTGGGATAAAATTATGATACTCGATATGAATCGCGAATTCGAATGGAACTTGAAACTTGAAACTTTGGGTCAAATTGATACGTTTAAAGAAAAGGGGAGAAAGGGAGGGGGTAGAAAGGTAGAGAGAGAAAGAGAGAGGGGGTGAGGGGGGGGAGGGAGAGCCAGTAACGATCGATCCAAAAACATATTTAATATAATATTACCTAGAGAACCGTTGTTGCAGAAGTGACATCCATTTTATACCAGAGCGAATCGATGCTGTATCTCCGTAGAAAATAGCGAATCGCGTGAAACATACAGAGGCGTGAATAATTACGACGGGATAAAATAGAAATTTGACATTTTTTCAAATGTTCCACGAAGCACAGAGCCATCAAACGTGAAAAAAGGAAGAAAGAAAAAAAAAAATATCTAGAGATATTTTCCCAAACCTTCGCGAGTCATTTCGGGATTTCCGGTATGACAGGCGCCATTGTTTCAAAGCGTGTCAATTTCACTATTTGTACGACTGTTTGTATGCTTCTCCGCCGGTTTACTTTCGTTCTGCATAAAAATAAGATTTGCGCGAAAAATCAATAGCGCGAGAAACGCACACACAAAGGGGTTAAAGTTACTTGGTGGTTGATAAGGACGAGAGAAACTCCGTCCGATTAATCTCTCTGTCCAGAGTTTAAAGTTCACGGTTTCATGCTTTTCCGAAAGATATAACAGATACAACGATATATGCAATTCGCGGAGCTTGCATAATGTTTCGAAAATGAATGACGTCAGTCAATAGTTGGGGTTGTTCTCGTAGAGAGAGAGAAGAGAAGAGAAGAGAAGAGAAGGAAAGGAGAGGAGAGGAGAGGAGAGGGAAGGGAAGGGAAGGTTATCGATGAAACTGTTCTTTCTCTTTAGCGAGTGGGTGGGATCGATGACGAGGGCGACGTGCACAATTTCTTCGTGGAATTTTTATGAACTTGGAGCTGTTTTCGGGTGCAATGACAAAGAGGTAACGGAATCACGTTACCGCGCGCGCGAGAGAAAGAAAGAGAGAGAGAGAGAGAGAGAGAGGGAGAGATGCAAAGGCTGTGCTTTCTAGACCAGCAAACAGCAGCAGCAATCGAGTATGATGCAGAAGAGAGTCGAAATCTGAAAACGACACCTCTCTCTGTTCGAGTGCGCTTCGAAATAATGGACAAAATCAACGTTCGGGTCATAGCAGTTTTACGTACATATGAATAGCTCTGTGTGTGTGTGTGTGTGTGTGTGTCTGTGGCCATAGACTCGAGTGGGCCTACATTGTACCGCGCTTTGTACCGCCCATTGAGGTTCAAGTTCCGCGAGATTCCCCGCGATAAGTCTACATCTGATTACAGACTGTTACGCCGAAACGTGTGTAACAGGGATCAACGCATTGATTCCCGCCGAGCGCCAGTGAAAGATCCACGCTACGTACAATGCCTCGCCAAACTGTTCCAACACGTCTGTCTGCACATCTCATTTCATAAATTCACCCGTTTCGGCATGTTACAGTATAACAGAATAATCTGCAATTTCATTTTTCAGTGTTGTAACAGTATATAGGTCGTGACCACATTGTTCATTACGTCTACACGTATTAATCATGTATTAATAATAAGCCTCAATATTCAGTGGAACTATCTCTAACATTTGTAATATACCTGTGACCAGCTAATTCGTGTTATATAACGATTCAATATCTCTATTAAAATGTTGCGATAAAAGAAAATTTGCAGCGAATACCTTGCAACTTTCAGATTTGATTTTCAAATTTTGTGATAATACAATTATGCATGTAGCCGTGTCTCGTTACAGTGCCAGTGAAATTGCAAAATCTTCTTACTGCAAAGTTCAAAAACACTTTCCCAAGTTACTTTATATCATTAATTGACTATTTTGCAGAAATTTGAAAGAAACTGAATTTTAAATTATTTCCTTCAGATACGTACGTCAAAGTTTAGAATTACCAAACCAATCAGACCTTTTGTTCTTGCAATTACTATAATAAAAGCATACAAGTATTTCTGTATACAATATAACAGCAGAGAATTATTAGAGAATTATGTATACTAGAAACGTCATTATTTGTCACTTTATCCTAAATGTACTTTTTCTCACTTTCTGCGATGACACAAAGCTTAAAGTAAAGTAAAATTATTTGACCAAAGTATGATACAAGGACTCGCCTATAAATAAAGAAATAAAAACGTAAAACTTTTGAGAAAACGGATTTGAAAACAAATCACTCGCGATGGGGAAGAATGACGTAAATTATAAAGTTAACTAGGGTCTTTTTTATGTTAAACGAGGTACCACTGTCAGCCTCCTAGGGAATATACATATATTTTTTTTCATTTTCTTATGTTCCCACAAGAATATTTCAAATCTTCTATTTCTCGAGCTATTATGAACGTTTGAAATAAACGCTAGTTTAAAGGCACAAAAAGAAATGTGTATTTATTTTGCTCGCCGTTTGTAATTTTGATTTCTACTTTACCGATGCACCGATTACCAATTGAGATGTATGTCTGTAGATGGCAGCATCTCACGATTATTTACAAAATTCTCAATAAATACGAATTTTCTGAAAAAATCTGCATTTACGAAGAAATAAATCATGAAATTCATTCGACGTACATCGCCTTGGTAACTTTTATAAGCCCTTGCCGTGCATCGCATTATTCCAGTATACGAAAAAAAAAACTTTGAACGTATGATGAGATTAGATTTTATTTATAAAAACCAGTAAATTATGTTAATATATTAAAAATATTCAAAGCAAACTTGGTGCACAAAACTGTTGTCTTCATTAATGTTAATTTATGAAAATGTTCATAACCGGCATGTGCGTAGAATAAGTCTATAAACTGTTACACAGTAGCAATAATATCTCAATATATTAAGATTTATCAAAGAATTTTTTTAAAGAATTACAAATCTTTGTATGAACTGTTAACTACACATGAATTGTTTATGCAAAATCAATTACAACAGTAAAAATGTAAATATAAACAATCTGCATCGCCAGAGTTCTTTACATAAATACAAAAATGTCTAACCGATGCTATTTGAACATTGGAAATAATTTGTTACAACTTAATGTATCAATTTATGCAAACTTTAACCAAGATATTTAACATTATGTGATCAATACGTCAATACTATTTAACATTTGGGCAAAAGCTAATTTGAACTTGACTTATTAATGAAAGTTACAAAAATCATTCTGATGCTTTATACACATATATACATATTTAGACCCAATATGTATTTTCTGTGCAACCTGATGATAAAAAATATTCTTTTTATTTGTATATTACAATGTCTACCTAATACTTTGTATATTATCTGTATCATTCATTAAAGTTGTGATAAATATTAGACAACTGGTTTAGTTATTGCCAACAACTGGTATATGATTATGTTAATACATTGTGCATTTGTTACAAAAAGAATCTTTGAATATTTATTGATCATGGAGGATTGTTTTTCATATTCACACACACACACGCGCACACATACACAGAAGGAACAGGTATCAAACTTGATATCAATTTAACCTGGTGCTGTGTAAGACACCTTGAAAGGTCAATCATTTTCAAAACCGAGTTAAAAAACTTTAACCAAGATATTTAATATTTCTCTAACATTTCCTCTCGACACACACAGACACGAGATAAAATTCCGTAAATTCTGTATGTCATGAGACGAAATTAATGAAAAAAAGGAAAAAAAGGAGAGAAAAAAAAACGAGCGTGACAAAGAATTGCTCGTTAAATTATTAATTAATAAAGAGCATGAAGAGACAGAAAGACATCGGCGGGGATAATAACGATGTCCAAATGAAAATAAGACCTGTCATTTTCGATACTTCCTCGCGGGGAACAAGATCAATATACATATCTCGTGAAACGGAGGAATCGTTTCACACATTCGTCACATTTATTCGGTTTCGCAAAAAATCTATCTCAAACAGTTCGATAGGTGCACAGAACGATCGAAACTTCGAACGAACGAAAGCGAGAGCTTTTTTTTTCCCAAAAATCGTGAACGCCTGCCGTGTGTGTATGTGTGTGTGTTAGTACGTGCATGTGTGCATACGTACGCGCGTACATGTGCAACGCGTACGTGCGCACGTGTGCGTGCGTGTATGTATGTGTGCGTGCATGTGAAGGCCATGTTAACAGACTGTAAGTCAACGGATGACTTCTGTTAACGATAAAGGAGTAGCGAAATCTACTTACGATTCTCACCGGCTTCTCCGCGGCTCCTACAAAGCTTCCCCGTGCAATTACTTCACTTTCCACATTATTACGTCCACGGTGTGAAAAAAAAAGGAACGGCGAGTGAACGAGTTTGATCAAAAGCACAATTTTCGTGACGTCATCGGTGGCCGGGCATGCGCAAACCGATTTCGGTGTTTTTCCATTTACCGCGGAAACACGTGTGGCGAGATGTGTCGCTTGCCTTCTCCTCGTCGTCGTCGTCTCCGTCTCCGTCGTCGTCGTTGTTTTTTTCTTTCTTTTCTGTTTCTTTTCCCCCTTCTTCCCCCGTGCTTTTCTCTTTTTTCTTCTGTCCGCTTGTGTTCTCCGCTGCGAGAAAACTACATCGCTAAGAGGCACGCGGCATTATCGCGACGACGCGGGGCCGATCGTTCGCTGCGAATTTCGTGTGCGATTATTCGCGAGAACCACCGCGGCTGCCGACATCTATCCATCCACTCCCACTTGTTAAGTGACGTACACTGACGTCATCGACAGTTTACCTTGAAGCATGACATTGAGTTACACGGCTGCCAATCCGGCTGACGAAGTATTCCCTATACGATAACGTCGTATAGAGAATTGCGCGCGTGCATTTTGCAGATTAATGACTAGAATCGCCAATGGCGTTTGAATTAACGTTAAACTCCACGGGATTTCAGCGTTAATAAAAAAAACTATTTAATAAAATCTCTTTTCGTAAGTCGTTAGTTTTGCAAACTAATGGGACAGCATATGATCTATTTGTAATTCTAACAGAATCAAGTATTCATTACGTGCTAACGTAATGTTCTTAATGAGTTGCGTGTAATAAATTGTTTTTACTCTATGTATATATGTATATATATAATAAATATTCTTTCCCAAATAACTCATGATCGAAACTTGTATTTTTATGTGCGAACTTGATGAAAAATTGAATGAGGATATATAAAATAATATTCAACTAAAATTTAAAAGAGGGAAGAGAGAAGTGGGAAGAGGGAGAGAGAGAGAGAGAGAGAGAGAGAGAGCGGCATAACAAACGAACGCAACGAAACATATGTGATCTGTGATAAAAAATTCCAGGACAATGTTCAAATGATTTCTGTACAAATTCCTTGTAACACGGAAGATCATATATATATACATATATATTTTTAAATAATTCGTTTCTTTTTATTCATCATCGGCGTAACATTCTCATTTTGAAGATGCCTGTTATCAATTGTTGCAAATCACTGGGGAAATTTTATATCATTTAAACATATCTTAAATTCACTATAAAGGTAAATATTTTAAGCCATTACTTGCCATTTATTTTTCAATGTAAAGAGATACTACAAGCCACCTGATGACTGATCATAGTGTATCTATTCAATTCCAGTTTAAAGCGTAACATAAATTAAGAAGAAATGCCCTAAATGTATTAACCCTTAAAAATGATCATGAAAGAAAATCACGTTAATATTGTCGAACTATAGTGTAGAACTTCGCCCCATTTACATTTTTTCTTTTTCCGGAAATTAATAAATCTAACATCATTAAAGATTTTGTTATTATTTAATCAGGTTATCTAATTTATATAATTAATTAGATTAGAAGCAGAAGAGTTATTAACAAACAACATCGCAGTGTTATGTTTTTGCAGAATCTAAAACTACAATATCAAAAAAAATTTGCGTGGAACAAAATTTTAGCGATGATAGTTTTCGAGGATTAAAATACATAAGTAACATTAATCCTATACATCGATACTTGTTTTTTTTTAAATATTTCGTTTTGTTTGTACGATTGGCGCAAAGATAAAAATATAGTATCGATTACGTTAAAAAAATTTTACTGCATTTTATTGAATGTCTGCTTGAACAGCTTTAAACGGAAATACACAGACATTAGGCTGCTAGGGTGGCAATGTTCCTACAGGAATATTCAATTTCTGAAAGTTGCATCACTGTCAAAAATAACATTGCATTAAAGAAAGTACTTATGCATGAGTACATGTAGTTTGTAATACTTGAATGATATTTAGACTTTACGTTGATTGCTTTCGAAATCCTTTTTATACCTTTTGTACTTCTTTGTTCTTTTTTTTCTTTTTTTCTCGTACACAATAGGGACAAATTACTGGATGATTAGAAATTGCAGAAATAAATTAAAAAATACCGGTTGCAATATGCTTAAAATATAGGATTTTATTCATATGGAATGTTATATTAAATGTAATTATTATTTATGTATTTGATTCCTTATACGAGCTAAATCATTAATTGCTTGTATAACATATTTATCAGACAGTTTAATGTATCTTAATATATTTTGTATGTCTGTTATTGGATAAAATGATCATTATGACTGTCATGTGATATGATTTGATACTTATTATTATGTTAGTTATTGTCAAAGTTTGTTGACACTGTGTCACTTGAGATTTTGTAATTATATGAATTTGTAATTTGGGTAGGTACATTCTTGATTGAAATTAGAGCTAAATAACGATTTATTAAAAATTTCAATTTAGGTCTAACTTATCACAATGATGGATAGAACAAGTAAAAAGCAAATCATTCACAGTGAAAAGGAGAATGATAATCAAAGCAAAAGTGCAGATCAAAGGATTTCCAGAGACTCAGATTTAGATACATTGTATACAACTCGATTAGATTCTATGAGTCAGGAAGACATTGAAAAAAAAGTTCAATGCCTGAAACATGTATTGGAGAAGGATTTGAGAGCAGCTGATTTAAAATGGTCCTTATTTGTAGCAGCTTGTAATACATATCGCTATGACACTTGTTTGAAGCCATTTCCATCAATGTATATAAAAAATGAATGCAAGGATATTGAAGCCTTGGTAAAGCTTCTAAAATATCAGTCTTATTGCTTTTACTAACTTCACGTTAATAATTGTAGTGAATAATAATCACTGAATACGTTAATTTCAATTATAGAGGAGAGCTATAGAAGTAATTCCTCCACTGGCTGTGATATTGAAAGCATTATCAGAGCCAGACGCATATGAAAACTATGGAACAGCTATAGACTTGTTGCATTGGGTTTTAGTACGTTTGAGAGATCCCTATATTAAAGGCATCAAAAAAGAAAGTGTAAGTTTCATTATATGTATAATAATGTAAATTTTCTTGAAATCTTCATTTTCATTCTGATTTTACGATTAAACTTTGTGAAAATTCGAAAAATGTTTACAACACAGTATGACTCAATATTGAGAAAAGTACCTTCAGAAATGTCGATAGTCGCGCCAAATTTAATATTCCAAGTCACAAACACAAAACAATCTACTTCAGAAGACAGGTGGAAAACAATTGCTCAAGGTCACACAACATTTTATGCTTATCACGGAAGTCGATTAGAGAATTTTCATTCCATTATACATTATGGTCTACAACAGAGTATGTGTAAGGTAAAATAACTTAGCCAGAGCATGATGTGATCATTAACTACGCATGTTTCAATGTGATTAACTACAATTTTAGAACTCGTTGTTTGGTAAAGGAATATATCTTTCAAGTGAGTTAGGTGTAAGTTTACCATATAGTCCAGTTGGCTATGGATGGGGAGGTAGTGTATTGGGAAGTGAAATGAGCTGTATAGCTCTATGTGAACTCATCAATCATGCAGATGTAAAGACTGGAGATTCAGGTAAATATATTTGAAAAAATGTATTATTTATTACTTTTAATACAATTATGTTTTGTAGAAGATAATGCTAGAAATCTAGTCACAGATTCTATAGGTGGAAGAGTTCCAAATAAGTATTATTTGGTAACAAACAGTGAATTGGTAAGAGTACGATACCTCCTTATTTACAGTCAACAAGTTCAAGCAGCAAGGTATAAGTGTAATATTTATTATTTTTATACTTTTCTAAGCATAATCGACTTCCAATGTTTTAGATGTACTGATAATAAAGGATTATTAGCATGGTTCAAACAACATAAATTACTAACATTCGTGCTTGGTTATGTGGTACTGTTGGCTTCAGTGGGACTGACTCACAACAAACAAGTTGAAAAATATTATAAATTATTTGCTCAAAAAGTTGGACTGGAGTAAAACATACTTTTTAATACAATAAGTCATCCATCCATTAATATGTACATTAGGGTAAAAATTATTTTCTTTTTTACATTCTTTTCAATGAAATTTAACATAAATTTGCATTTATTATAAGAAATATATACAATTTGTAAATAATACATATAATTTATATAAAATACTGTATTTCTATATAAAATTTAATATCTTGATAATATTATGGGGAAATTTTCCGTAACTAAATAATCATCTTCAAATATTATGATTAAATTTACTTCGAATTCTGTAACCAAATATGATTATTCTTTTTTTCATCACCAAAGTTACGAAAAAGTCTAAAATGGAAATTGTAAAATGATCTTACCGACTTTAAAGTTACTCGTACTTAATGTGGGACATGTAAATAATCGTGGGAATATCATATATATCGGTATAGGCAAATTTGTACAAACATTTCCTTCTCCAATTTGTATATTTTGTATTTCAGTAGCTGAAACAGGCGTATTACAAAACGACAAATTAAACGTTAATATTTTATCACCTTACCATCTCTGGAATATCCTTCAGCACAACCACATGTCTCTACTCTCACCAATTGCAGTTCAATTGACTTTATCACAGCTTCGCAATGTTCAATTACCACCTTTCATTTAAAAATATTGTTTTTTTCATATTGGTTCATAAGAGAAAGTATATGTATCATAGTATCATTACCTCTCCAGTCAGTGGTTCAGATATTTTGCAATACAATGAATCTAATTTTCCAGAAATACGGAACCTAGGTACATTTGTTCTGTCTCTTGTGTTTTGCAAAGATTCTGGCATAATATTAAAACATACTGGTTTATTGGGCTCTTTCTGTACCTTGGCAGGTACCTTGTCTTCCACTATGAACTCTAACGACTTGCTAACATCTTTTGCCAAGAAACTTCTTTTTATATCGCAGCGTATGAAGTACTGGATATTGACAAAGACTCCGTGATAAGTTTCGTATAGAGATTTAGTCCCTCTGGGTTTCAGTGGTAATTCAAATGGTATTTCTGTCTTACCACTTGGTATTTTGCCACTTGGAGCAACGTCCAAAGTATACTGGACCAATTGTATCGGCTGAAAAAGCAACCGATGAAATCAGTTGATTCACATGGCTTCTGGTTTATGATAGAACTGTACGTTTTTTAGGTTAGACCGACCTTCACGGAATTGTAAAATGCTTCGAAAATACCAAAATTTTTTGAACTAAGTTGCAGATTGACCGAGCCTTCCATACTTAGAAATATCCCATCGTGTTTAACATCTGAATTCGTTTGCAGTAATATAAAGCCAGCAACTATTTCCTGAAACATAACCTCGATATTCATTGTTAATATTCTTATATTAAATTACATTAGCCCTTATGTTAAATTACATACCCCTTCGTGATATATTTTGCTAGCCCGTTTTAATTTAATATCGATGTTTATTGTCATTTTTACCTCACGATCGTCGATCAATTAACAATCATTTATGAATTCACACATTCACGAAATTCTCACTTCGTGTATTGTTCATAGTATTTACGGCAAAAATTTTAATTAATTATACTACAATGACTATTTATATACAAAGAACAGATAAACAAGGCATGAAGTCAATGTACACAAATGTAAGTATGTGTATATGTATATATTTAGGTAGAAAATCACGACGAAACGTCAGTAGAACCAACTACCTGTTTCAATATAATACACATATATTGATACAAGAAGTGTCTGTTATTTTTTATTTTTTTCCCTTATTTTTCATTCTTTTTTTTTTTTTTTTTTTTTTTTTGTTTTAATGTGAGAAATAAAAACAAGTATAAAAAAATGTAACGTGATGCATATCGTTTCTACGTTAGAAAAACGACAATGGTAAGCATATGTATGTATTTCCGTTCTCGTAAATGACATTTATTTCAGATTTAATGCTAAATAATTTACAACTTTCTTCGATATGTAACTCTTTTAACAAATTGGGCAGAGAAATTAACTAATTCGGGAAATGAAATTAACTTAACGGGACAGAAAGAAAAGAAGAAAGGAGGAAAAATCGTTTTCTAAAAACAAAAAAAAAAAATACTCCTACGACAGTGGCTGACAAAATTTAATTCCTTAATTGCCGATTTTGGCAAATCTAACGAGCCAGAGAAAGCCGCCTGAAATCTATCAATCTAAGAAAAAATTGAAACGTAGTTACAAACGCGTTTGAAATACGTGACCATTTGACCGGCCAATAGGCGGTCGTGATTTTCGCGGCATTTCCTCCTCTGTGTACCAACATCCGCAGAAGGTCAACTTCCGTTCGATCGACTAAACAAATTCAAACCGACAGAGTCGTTACTGCGAGGTAAACGTTGTTTGGGAAACAGTGGAAGCAGCCTAGTCGGAAGACGAGCATTTGGTATTGCATGTAATTATTTTCTGACTCGATTAGCAATGGCTTTAAGAAATAGGACGGCGCTCACGGTAAGCTGGAAATCATTCATTTTTATTAATTGTATTGTTCGTCAATCGGTCATTAAACGGAGGGTAGACGAATCGAGCAGAGTAACTCGAGTTCGTTCCTGATATATTTAAATGCCCTTCGTTCGTTTTAAAGCCCATCGAAGTAACAATCGTCGCGATTTATTCGAAATGCCACGTGCGTTTTACCATTTACAGCACGAATTTCGATATCACGTGTCTCGATTGCTTGGCAATAAAGAATTTTAATTTCCGTTTTTTCGTGTTAACGTACATTTTGATCTTTAAAGTCCCATTTTTCTGTCGCCTATTTTCCTGATCGTTTCGCAGAGATCTCGGAGTTTTTGATTTATCAAGTATTAGAAGTATTATCGCGAAAGTATCGAATTACTTCGCAAGTTACTTTCAACGGAAATGCGTTCGCAAAAATTTTCGGCGCAATTTCATACTGCTCAAAGCACACCATTGCTGTTCGTTTGATTTTCTGCATTTCAGGCGAATTTCGTTATATCTTTTTAATTCTGTCTAATAGTATAATGTTGTATTTCTTTAAAAGATCAAGCGTATTCAGTTATTATTTTCCTAGAAAGGATCGGTGATTAATTCAGTACTTAATTCATACCTGTTACACATTCTCCTGTATTTTTTTATTCTTTGTACTTACTTCATAGTTACTATATATTGTAACATTATGACAAAATAGTTGATAGAACTTGTTGAATAAAAATGTCGTTAATATTTTCCTTGGTAAGTGAAATTAGAAAAATTAATGTAGGCTAAAATAAATTTTCAGAATATTGTAAATCAAGAGAATGTGAAGAATGTTAAGTCTTCAGTGACCACAGTAGCTGGAAAAACAAGGAGAGCAGCTTTGGGTGAAATAGGAAATAAAGTGAATACATTAAGAGGTATAGAGCCTGTTGATAGAACTAGCTTGCTGACAAAGGATAAGAAGAAGATCACAGTTCCGAAACAAGCAATCAAACCACCAGAGAAATTGAATGAGAAACTGCCTGTGCAAATAGTTAAACCTGTGGTAAAGGTTACAGCTTCTCAAGAGACTAATGAGGTGTCATTGCCTTCCAAAAAGGAGATTCAGTCGTTCTCCTCGAATTTATTAGAGATTGAGGATATCGACGAAGAAGATAAGGAAAATCCCAGTCTAGTTTCTATTTACAGTAACAACATTTACGAATACTTGAGAATTTTGGAAAGTATGTACCCCATCTCAGAAGGCTATCTGAGTGAACAAGAAGTTACACCAAAAATGAGGAGCGTACTTATAGATTGGCTAGTGGATGTACACCAACAATTTCATTTAATGCAGGAGACATTATACCTGACCGTTGCCACCATTGATAGATTTCTACAGGTTTGTTGCTATATATAAGGTATTTGTATTTGTATTATCAATGGTGTTTCTCAAAAGTAAATTTTTCATTTTTTTTAACAGGCTTTCCGTTCAATAGATAGGAAAAGATTGCAATTAGTTGGTGTGACTGCTATGTTTATTGCTAGCAAGTACGAAGAGATGTATTCTCCAGATATAAATGATTTTGTATATATCACAGATAATGCTTACTCGAAGGTAGAGATATTACAAATGGAAATGCTTATTGTGAAAACTTTAGATTATTCTTTTGGTAGACCATTACCTTTACATTTCCTAAGGAGATATAGCAAAGCTGGAAAGGTATGACTCGTAAATTTACACCGCCGATTAATTTTCACATTGTTATATCTCAAACTTGATAAATGATTTTTAGGCTCTTCCAATACATCATACATTGGCTAAATATTTCCTTGAACAAAGCTTAGTCCATTATGAAATGTGTCACTATCCCCCAAGTCTTATTGCAGCTGCAGCAATATATTTAGCTTTCTTGTAAGTTGCTTGTTGAAATGTTATCTTGAAGGATTGAAGTCGCTTTCCTTTTGCTGATATAGAATAACCGATCAAACCGAATAAATTTAATAACTTACACGTACAATTGTTTGCAGAATTTATAGTAATGATGACGAGGACGAGCAAAAGGTTGTCTGGACAAATACCTTGGCACATTACAGTACCTATTCCAAGGACGACGTATTCCCTGTGGTAAGGGAAACAGCAAGTATTATAATTAATGTGGATAAGATTAAGTATCAAGCTGTAAGGAAGAAGTACGCTCATGTGAAGTATATGAAGATTAGTACTCGTCCCGAACTTAAATCGGCATTGTTGAATACTATAGCTACTGCAGATAAGGAGGCAGTATAATATTCATTCTAAAAGGTAAGTACTGAGACGTCCGATTGTTCAATATTTCGTTGGACAAAAATTGCAGTACACATAGGATGATACATTTTTAGAGGGAGACCAGAGTAGCACGAGACTATCATCATTTGTCGTCTTTTCTTTTTTTGCATTACGATGTTTCCATTTTAAAAAAAAGTGGTATAATTAAGCATTTATATTGTTGGTTAAAGTAATAAATAATCTAAATGACTCCCATTCCGAAATCTATCAAAGTAAATAATTTGAAAATAAATAAAGATAAAATGTACCTTTAATACGTGTAAAAGTATTGCTACGAACAAAATTCAGTAAGGTAACAAGTGATTCCTTATCTATAAAAAAAATCATACGGGAAAAAAAATACTTCAGACGGAATTTCCGTTCATAGATTAAATTGAAAGTTCGCGGACGATAGTCTCGTTTTAATTACAGATATTAGCTTCAAATATATAGGTTCTATTAAAAATGGGACGTTTTAATACTGAATATTACGGAGTTGTCGCACGAAAGAAAAATAAACTTTAATAAGTATTTCCATTCGATATAATTTAATATTTTAGTCCCAAGCAGAGTGGTTTGCGTTTTGTTGAATAACATTTAATCTATCGAAACCAGATATTCAGCATGGAAATTACTTATTAAAGATTTTTTTTATCTTTGCATGTAATTACAGAATTTAGAGTAATTATAGGGAAAGTGTTTTAATAAAGGAAAGAAAAAGAAAGTAGCATGAGAGTATAGTCAATTATGTATATATATATTTGGATTACTATAAGAAAACTGTCGAACAACGTTTGCCAAAGGATCTCTGTTTAAATTTAGTAAACTTTCGGCAAAATGAGATGAAATGCAAAATAGGGAGGGAAATTTGTAATGGATTTGATTTGGAATTCAAGTTATTTGAAAATAATGCTATAAAATTTAATTAAATTTTAATTAAAGACATAACAATACAAAAGTTATTTTAGATTATATCTAATACAAGTATATTTAAATTATTTAATACAAAATATTATTGACATATTTTATAGATTATAGATTAATCAAAATTATAAAGTAAAGGCAAAATAATTTTTAAATTTTTTTTGAGATACTCACTAAACATTTTGCCGAATTTTTATCCGATTTAAAACAAGATTTTTAGGTATTTAAATTGTAAATCATATCTTTTATACTGGAATATTGAAGAAATTTTAACTTTTATTCGTGCTTATAAAAACATTTTTATTTTGATATTAGTTCTATAAATAGTTTTAAATGTTAATATATGGAAATATCTGAGTGTTACAGACGATATTAATAATCTATACTTTGATATCGATATTTTCACAAATATTATATCGATGAACGTATTTGTTCATATCTGGCGTTCCGCCAGACAGCATTTGGAACGTAAATATTGTATAAAATTTATGTATAAAAAAAAATTTCAATAGAAAATAAACTGTAACAATGTTTTTTTCAAGTTATCATATCATTTGTATAAATTTAAATATTACATTACAGTATGTATATTTAAATTTGTATCGAAACGTTTATTTTATAAGTCGAGGAATTATCATAAGCCTGCGAGTTTTCCTCGCAAAACTTTGTTATAAATTATAATAATTATTGTAACATATTTTATTTCATATATATACTTATAGAAAAATTATCGATGGATAACTTAGGAATATTAAATAAATGAAAAATAAAGAGAAATAAATAGTATTTTTTTTAAAGCAGAAAGAACATAATTGTAAGATATAATCCAAAATTATATTTTACGAAAGTATTTATTGTAATTAATTGTTAAAATATGTTCATTTTCCAAGGTGAAGAATTAACTACTGGTGGACGTACAATATAAGGTTCTGGAAATTTGAATAACAATTAAGATAAAAATCTCCTCCAATATTTTAAAACAACGACTTACCAACTAATTTGTAGCAGACAGAGAACCCCTGTGAACCCGTCGACGTCGTAACTTCTGCATTTTCCTAAAATTTTTACGATTACGAAAATTACTATTAATTATATGGCTATTAAGTATATGATGTAATGTGTACCATTTCTGTTAAACTTGAAGGTGCAGATTTATCCCAGATTTCGGATTTGCTTTTTTCTATCGTTAAAAGCAGCTCTTCCATACAATTTTGTATGCTTTTGGCATATTCATCGTCATCGAAATGTACAAGCATTTGTATCAATATATGCATATCATCTGAAATATTATCATATAAACTTTATACTATAATTAATGGTAAATTGACTGTTACACATAAATGTACAAACTGTACACACTCTGTTCTTTGTATGTATTGCTGGTAATTTGATACAAAGTTTGTATCAATGCTAGATCCTCGAACACACTGCCTTCTTTTAAGTTTAAAAGCTTTCTTTCCTGTTTTCGTCGATTTTTGCTTGATCTATAACTTTTTCTAAAAGTAACATATACATAAACATGTGTAACCTTCAACATAAATTTATGAAACAAATTTTATTGAAGTGATTCTTAAATATATTTTACCCAGACATGGTAGACGATTTTGACATTTGACTCGAAGTTGAACCAACAACACTACTCGTATCGCTAAGAATATCTGAAATGCCTTTATCACATATCGACTCGTTGTCACAAAGGATTTCACTGTACGATTTTGTATTCCTTTGAGAAATATTATGCCTGACTGTTGCAAGACGCGATTTATGTTGTTCAAAATCCTGTTTATTTTTTCGTATTTGAGATAGCGCGTGATCCGCGTATTCATATACACCTGGTTTTATATGAGATTCTAAAATATAACAAATTTAATTAATAATGTTATCAATAGATTAGAAACGGCGTTTAATATACATATTTTTGAAAGAGCAAATCCTACCTATAAATTCTAGATTGTTGGTATCATATGCGATTCTTAGAGCATCTTTCCATTGTTTACCATTGCATAAAGAGATTATAGCTTCCGTTGTATCTCCTAAATAGTTCATTAAAATATACGCAGCTTCCTCGTACTTTTTATCAGTTTGCAGACGTTTTACAAGATCATGATAAATCACATTTTTTTCTGCTTCACTAAAATATAGTTCAGTATTTTATAAATTTATAAGTCTATGACAAATTTTTTTTTATATTATATCATATTATATTATAATAATATTAACCTTAGCTTCATCTGAGTAGATAGGATAATAACGTCTCGCCAGCTAGTAGCTAATCTATAAGCATTTAAAGCTTCTTTTAAATCGCCACTTCTTCGGAACATAATTCCGGCCTCGTAATAGCATTGCTTTTTCAACAAAAATTCACCATAAATTCTCGCCACCTCCTTGTACTCTTTGCTCTCCTTTCCAAATAATTTTAAAGCTTTCGCATACAGATTATGATTACGTATCAAACTTACAGCCTCGTTAAATCTATTCGGTTCTTTTGCAATGTGTTCAAGAGCGGACTCGTAACGTTTCAAATGTAAATCTATAGAATATTTCATATAATTCTCATCAAGATTTCTGAAGTCATTTAGAAATGGAATATATTCCTTGGGATCTTTTTGTGATTTAGAGGCAATGAACATGGTCAGATCAAAGTCATACATTCCTAAAGCTATATCAAATAAGACATTCACATCCACTATGTATAATAAATATTTTAACGCTTCGTCAGAGACACGCTCTTTGTTTTCCGTACATTTACCCTCTAGCTTTTGAATTTCCTTAATTTTTGTAAGCGCAGCTTCCATCCCTTGCTTTCTTTTGTCTTTCACTAAGCTGATTAATATTGGCTGGATTAAATGATTGGCGCTATTTCTTTCTTCCATTATATTCCGCAATAAACCGCAAATCGACTCAATTTTATTCAGCTGGAGATTGTTTGATTCCAATCGATGTCTTCGGTAATAATTTGCATATATTGTCGAGGTAACATCTTCATCTGTTAACTCGGACAGAAATAAGCTCAACCAACTTACTTTGGAAATCTGGTTTACGAATTTGCTTGCATTCTCGATGAATTTCTCTGGATTATGGTCGTAAATCAAATTCAAGTTTATTCGTTGTCTTCGCATTAGATCGAAGGCGGATAAATAATCGCAATTATCTAGGTGATATCCGATGATATGTAAAGACAATGTCCTTGGTTGAATGCACTCCAGATTTCCACGAGGCATTTGCAAAACGGTCTTAGAATCTTTTGGAATAGCTGCAATCAATTGAGACCCCCTCTCCAATCTTCTAATATTCGTATCTGAAAATTCTCATATCTTAATTGTACATATTAAAAGTGACTCGACTCTTATACCAGAGTAAATTGATGATTGGTATACCTAAGAATGATTTATCATTAAGTTCATTCTCCCATGGCTTCACGGTCAAATCTTGCTTCATCAATTCCTCAAAATCACTCTCGTTCAAATGAACACATACTAAAGTATTTTGTGCAGTTGTGAGAAGCAAAAATTCTGAATGAACGAAGAAACTTGTGATGTTATTGGCAATTTGCTTTCCATTAACTGCGAAACAATTTCTATGATACAATGATAGTATCACGTGTTTCCCACTAACTTTCACAACTTCCACTTTATAGGTATATTTTTGCAACTCTATACTGATCGGAACTAGTTCTGTTTCTCTTGTATATTTTACAATAGAATTGTCCACAATTATATAGGCTTCGTCTGAATCAGGAGAAGGAATTATATGTTGAATTAAACCATCCATAATGTGCATTTGACTGCAAATATTAAATTAATTATTAATTCTTGAAACTAAAGCATAGTTTACTATACATTAAAATTAGATAAACATCTTTTATACAAATTATACATACCTCAGTAGCACTTGTCCCTGAGTTTGGTCTATCGTATTTAACGTCAAAATGCAAAAGAAACTCTGTTCGTTCATTGACAATGAGCACAAAACATTATTCTCGTTAAGCCATAAAAAGTGATGCATATCGTAAAAGGAATTTTCACATTTCAGTGTAATATCCCATTTAATATCGTATGTTCCGATATGTTCATACTCTAAGAGAAATGAATCCTAACATTTTAAACACGTTATTAATCATTCTTCAATGTTAACGAAATTCTGTATAATTTATAATTTATTTATATTTACCACTAAATGTCTGTAAAATATTAATTTTTTACTGGCAGTAACACAAAAGAATGTGTTACTATCCATCCAAGTAGCTTTATCTTCTATATCTGGCGCAAAAGCAATAACGTTTATGGATTCAGAAGTTTCTAAAATTTGATGTGCCATTGGCGGTGGTACAACTCCTGCTCTAAGGCCGGTCATTAGCGATTTATTTCCATCAATAACTCCAACAACAGACTTATCATGCACAGTTATGCCTCTACTGTGATCAACGGACCAATTATAGTCGCAAGTGATAAGTTCTTTACATGTCAGAATGATCAATTTCTTGGAACAAGACGTTGTACTCCACGTTGCATGTACGAGCGAATTATCCGTGGGAAATTTAATAGATTGTTTCAAATACCAATGATAATTATTTTCTGTCCATAGTTGTAGAACTGAAGAACAATCTGCCTGAATCTGACACCAAATGGTCAAAATCTCTGAATCGGGAGACCAAAATAAATCTTTCACCTATGAAACATTTTGAAATATTAATTAATTACCATGTTTACATTTACCGCAAGTAACAAGAACTGAAAATTTTCACGCGTACTCTGGTTTCTTTTGGTTTAAACGGAAGTGAGAATTCCTTGTGCTTTAAACCATTTTTCTCAAAGAATGCAACGAGATGTTTGTTTTGCGAAATCTGTGTCGTTGCAATTAAACTCCCAGATGGTTTCCACGACAATGACTCTTCTAAACTGTTAGCAGCCTCGCTCGTGTATAGTAAAATACCTTCTCTGTTGAATACCTTAAACTGTCTAACTTTGTTCCTACAATGTAAGAAACCAACAGCAAACAACGAACCATCCTCGCGCCAAGTTATTCTGTAAGAACCATCGTCCATGTTATTTTCATTGATTTCTGTTGGCTTAGCTATTGCTCCTTTCTTTCCTTCAGAGCCATGAAACTGAGTCTCCTTTTTGCCCCAGCCAACAGTTACAAATTGCTTTTGACCAAAATGTTGCGTGTGCAGATCCACTTCTGAGATTATTTGAAACGTAGATACCATTGTAATTACAATGCCATGGACTGTGACCAATACAATCATTTCGTGATCAGGGCTTAGTTTCATGCATTGCAAGTCTGTGTTCAAATCAGTTATTAACTCGTATTTGAACTCAGGTTCTATGCTCACCCTCAGAATACTACCTGATTTACAGGCACCATACAACTCCTGTGTCATGCTACAATATTCCAAGCTGATAAATTCTAAACTTTCATCAATATCAAAGAAACTTGTATTCTCTAGACGATTCGATGGAACTTTACACAATTTGTTATTTGAAAGTATATAGAAATCATCATTGCTTGAATCAATGGTATACAATGTGTTTAAGTCACTCAAGTTTGTAGTTTGATTTTCCAGAACGTTCAAAACACGGCTAGCGCGTTGTCTCACTATCAAATTCTTCATTGTTTATATACAATGTCTAGCATGTGTAAAATAATCATGAAATTTCTGTTTGCAGTAAGCACGTTTGCAGGTGCATGTAACGTGCAAACTAACCTAGTTTGAAATAAAGTGTGAGATGTATATGATACAATAATACAATAATAAAAACTGTTCTATACTCTATTTACCTTGTATAAACCGGTATAAATTAAATGAGATTTCAAATAGAAGCTGTATTAGGCAAAAAGAATGAAATCCTACGAGTTATATATTACAAATCAACGAGAAAATAACAAAATCATACATGAGATGTGCTCGCCTAACCTAAAATATATCAATAAAACGTTGTAATAAATGTATTTCACTGATACAAAGGAAACATGATTTCTCGAATCAACGCAATGTAATTTGTATTTTCTTTCAAATACATATACATATGTAAATATAAATATCATGGATATCACTGATGAAGATGAAGATGTTGTCATAAAAGTATTCAAGTTTTTATTATATTTGCTTAATAAATGATAATTCATCAATGTTTAATATTTTATATCTTGTCTTTCGCTTTTCAGGATTCATTTTTATATGAACATTTACATAAATTAGGTTACACTGATTTTGAGTGTGTAACAATAGATAAACCAATGCCTAAAAATGAGCAGAAATTTTCTAAATTATTTGTAAGTTCTTTTTCTTTCAAACAAATCAACGAAAATCATGTAGTATACACATTTCATAAACCTTTTATATTTTCAGGATTGCATATTTAATGTAAGAAATGTTTTTAAAAAATTATATTCCATATACTTAGAGATAATTCAGGTATCAAATATCATATTCGTTATATCCACATTAAATACTACAAAATATTTATAACAAAGAGTTTTGTTCATGTTAGGATGACAGCATATCCAACAAACAGACTGAAGCTATTTTAAGTGCAAAAATTCTTTTAAATGATCATGGTT
Source organism: Tetragonisca angustula (assembly GCA_036937485.2). NCBI lineage: Eukaryota > Metazoa > Arthropoda > Insecta > Hymenoptera > Apidae > Tetragonisca > Tetragonisca angustula. Next base: position 343,462 of record JAWNGG020000148.1, read on the forward strand.
GTGCAATATACAGTTTCCTTGACAAATATGAATGTAAACCGTGGAGGTAAATTTCTGAATCTCTCAAAATATAGTTAAATTGAATAAAATAGTAACCATATTCATTCTTTTTTGCAGGACTATGATATTAAAATTTATCATATTTGGCACAGTTTTATCATCTTCAATTTATACGTTTCATAATACCCAATATAGAAATTTTGCAAATTTGCCTGCATTAGCTATATTATATTGTATTAGTTACATGGAATTCTTGAGAATAAGGGTACATGGGAATTTAAAATCTCTTGTATCTTTGCAGAATGGTTTTTTTGATCTTTGTAGAAAGGGAATGAAAATTTTGAAGTATGGGTATAAAATAAAATTACACAAAGGGAAAAGTTTCCAACAATTTTCGTAAGCTTTTAAATTTATCAGGTTATTATGTAAAGTTTTGTTACCAATGTTATATAATTTATCAAATTCAACAGTGAACTTACAGCAGGTAGATTGAAATATTTACAACCCATAATGGAAAGTTTAGTTAAATATTTAGGGGACATTGCTTGCGTTTATTACCATGCTTCCTTAACTCTTATAAGACTGTTGCCGATAGATATTTATAATGAGGATTTACTAACAAGATTTGAGAGTAGATCATTTGAAGTACACGGTGAAATAAATTATCAAAAATTGAAGGTTGAAACGAAATATCTTCTAGTACTTATTCTATGATGAACGGTTGTATATCTTTGTTGGATTATATATTATACTGTTTTTTCTAATAGACCCTGTATCATACTTATATTCTCACCCAGTCTGAGATGTTGCACCTATTAGCTATAGCATACGATAATCGTATTTGGAGGCAATCGTACAAAAAAATTCCTGAATTAAAATTGGCCTATATAATGGAGTTTTTAATCACATATTTAAGCATGTATAAAAATAAATTGTCAAAGCATATCGATGCTTATTACAGTTTCAAATTGGAACCCATGTATAAATATAGGTAAAGATGTCTACTCAATGTGTTCTTGTAAATGTTAAAAAATCACAGATTGTTTATATGTTTCTATTATTTCAGAGACCCAGATTCATCGCAATGGCAAGACTTGTATATGCACGTTTATTTAGCTTCTAATAAGTTACAATTGGCTTACAGTCACATGCTGTCGATACTCCAAGATATTGATAACGATGTAATTGAAAATCTAACAGGCAATGATTGTACGGAGAACACGATGGAAAAGTTAAGTGCAGCTCAAAAGTGCGTTGAAACCGCGAAAGACTTTATCGAGTTTAGTAGCTTGTTTCTTGTAAAATCGCGAATTAATCACTCTGCGATCGATCGTTTGGAAATGAATATTCCAACGTCAGACGCAGATTCGAATGTCCATGTTGTAACTGATTCAGAACCAGAAATTATGGATGAAGTATTTGAAGAGTACATCAAAGAAGAATACTTGAAACCTTTGAGCGAGGAAGCCGATGAAATATCATTATACTATCAGAAACGGGATAAAACGTTGTTTAAAAATTTCATGGCTGAATTAAAGGACGCTTTAATCGATAAGAAAAAGTCTATGACTGAGAGAGAGTCAAGGGCGTTGGAGCGAATGTACAAAGCTATAACAACGAAAAGTACTTCAAATGATCAGTCTCAGCGAATTCCTACACCTCCACCGATGCCTTTTTTTGACGCCTTTTCCTCGATAGATAATAAAGTTTCTAACGATGCGACAAAACTGCAATCAAGTGAATTGTTTGAAAGATCTGATGTCAGGTCGATTGATAAAAGTATGGAAGATTTAGATAAGAAAAATACGAGTAACGCACTGACAAACGAAGAGTCACCGATCAGTATCATACGTTTGCCAAAAGAAGCTGAATTTTTGTCTTTCTTACCGTCATTTTTAAAATCAGAAGAAGAAACTTTTATAGGAAGTGGTGAAAATTCTGAGGGTGATGAAGAAATTAAAGCAGAAAATGGATGAGAAATGATGTAAAATGTATTATTTTGCGTTGGAAATCGAGTATTTGCATAATAATGAAAAAAAAATATATTTCATGAAAATATAGTGTCAAGTGTATTTATTTACAGAGATTCGAAATAAATTACATGTGTCATGTCACAATTTTCATGAAAATAAAACTGTTTTTACATAAATTCTCTGTAATACCAATAGTAATGACAATAATGATCGATATTAACACACGCTATTACAATACTAATGTCAACGTAGAATTTCAACTTTAAAAGTTTATTTATGTTATATAATTGTACAAAATATTTTAACATATTGATGAAAACATGAATAAATTATTATATAAATATACTAAGTTATATTATACAGTAATTGTTTTATTATAAAATATATTTAAAACTAATAGTAAACGTTACTTGATAATAGAAATACTGATAAGATATTGGTGAAAGTACTTAGTGCAAAATATACATAAAATTACATAAAATATTTAGTATAATTAATCGATCATAGATATTTTATTTATTTTCTTTGTTTTATGTGTGAAGGCATTTTTCTTCGCTTCCGTCGATTTATTTTTTTTCAGTTGTGTTACTTTTATTACGCAACTTTTTTTGTCTGTGAAGTTGATTACGAACTAGTTCTCCATCAATCATTTGAAATTTGGCAGTGTCAAATTAATAAAAAACGAAAGGTAACTACTATTTTGTGACACAATCATAACGATGTAGAAACCAAAGTATTCCCTGATCAATGTATAAATTCTTCAACTGGGAGAAAGTTTTGGCCTAGTATATGGAGATATTTAATGATATAGCTTCAGCTTCAACCAATACCAGACTAAATCTAAGACAAAATATAGCATTTGCTAACCAAAAATCACTTTTGGAACATACCGTACAAATTTGTTCGTAAACAAAAATGTTTATACAGTCGTAAAATGATATATAATTCAAAATAATAGCAACAACATTTAAAAGAAATCTGCAACAAAAGAATTAACAATATCTATTTTGTCAGTTTGATAGTTTTAAGAGACGCGTATGCTAGCTATACTATTTATCTTATAAAATTATTAACCATCTCCATTTTCTCTTGCTTTGTTACACACGTACGGAAGAATATAATTACATATTTCGTTATATTAAAAGTAAGGATACATTCATCTTAGAGACATTCTTATTTAGATTAATTTGTAAAATTCGACTAAAACACATACATACACACTCTCTCTCCATATACATATATATTTATCGTTCCTTCATAAGACGTACGTATAAAACTAATTAAACGATGTACTGCTGTACAATTTATCATGCTACTGTAACTAATCAATAATTGAAAGCGCTATAATGCCAACCATGGATGATGACGAATTGCTTCGCGACTTCGATCTCCGTAGTCGTATGTAATTTCCACTCCTATAGGTATATTTTCTTTCGCCGTCAGTACCAGATGCGGCGTCGATCCCACTTCTACGACTCGAGCGATTAAATTACCGTTTCTTGAATGATTCACTAATCTACCTAATTTATCAGTCTCTGCTGTTGCATCGACGCTAGAAATACGATATTGATATTGTAGACGGTAGTTTACAATAATTTTACGTTTTAAATAACAACGCTGGTAATAAGATACTTACCAATACTGATGATTACGATGTTGAAAATAATACATGTAGCATCCGGTATTCTGGTCTTGTGCATATATTTTCTCGCGTTTCTTTGCCGTTACTTGATCGATTAGTTCACCGATATATTCTACTACAAATTCTCCTTTCATAAACTCTCGCGTTGTCACTATACCACGACCTTTACCAGCAAAGTGTTTTATCTAAAAAGAAAGTACATAGTGTGTAGAGTTTGCGACGAAATAACAAATTTTTTTCGTCGACGCGTCTTACCTCTAAGCCTTCCTCCACTTGACAAAGCACTTTATTCTCCATGTCACGTTGTTTCTCTTCCAACACGGCTTTCTTCGATTTTCTTACACTACGGCGTACTGGAAAGTAATCAGTGAGCTTGTGATTTGTACTTTTGGCATTCAACGGATCTATCGAACGACTAATGGCAGACTGATTGCTGTTTAATTTTCTACGGTTGTGACTGGCAGGCTTTTTAAATGACTGCTGCTCTAGATTAAGCGCAGAAGTTATGACAGATTTCTTATGCATGTTTTCATTTGCATTTCTGTCATCTAGATCCTCCAATTCAGTGCTTGGCATCTTAATCCTGTGCGGTGTCAAAGGACCATGGATAGGTACCGCGACAGGTGTTTCTGAAATTGTATTAATTGTATTAATTGAATTATTAACAATATCACTTAAGCGTACGTTAATTACCATCTGTTTTGAATTGACCAACATCTATAAGAATGTCGTCTTGTACATCACTGATTTCCTCGCTTCTGAAAAAGTTTTCTTTGATAGGCATCGTAGAAGCTTCATTTGTAGAAACATCTGCAATCTACATTTGAAAACGTGTAATTTTTAATAAAAATATTTTCACATAATCCAAAGAGAAAAACATTCAAAATCAAGAAATATTCTTGCAACTGCTTGAAATTTTATTCAATTTCCAAGGTAGTGAAAACAGAGATTACATACTTGTGCATACAAAAAGGAATTTATACACGCAGGTGGTTTGTGTTCCTCTGAGGATACTGAATGGACTTGACCCAAGTTGACATTTTTAACACTTTTACTGACATTCAACTTGGCCTCCTTCTTCATTGGTGAATTTGCCTCACATTGACCAGACAAAGCAGTCCTCGTATGAACTGTGTTCTTTGTTTGCACGCGCTTTCGCCTCCCTGCAATTAAACCAAGCTGTTTACGAACATTGAATTTCATAAATTCTTCTAAACGTGACATGTAATTTAAAAAAAATCCCAACATAAAAAATTATATGCCATTATATATTTTATTGGTCCAATTATATTTCACTTGCTTAATTATTTTATCCTATATTTTGTAATTATATACATCTTGTACACACGTATATCAAGTGTCGTGTTTTATGTCTTATCATTGCAATAAAAAAAAACACATTGTATATCTAACAGCGTAAATATGTGCACTATTATTGCAGATTATCGTGCTGTCACAGAGAGACGTGTGTCGGTATCTATGAAATATTGATAATTACAAGTGATTTTACTACACGCACGATTACTTATTCATAACGAATAGCGACATACAAAATACGAGGGAGAGCCATTCGGAACTCGACGTTTTCGTGCAGTGTTTTATTCACCTATGAATCTTACAACATTCTTGCAATTTGTAAATGTACGAGCAAGAATTGATCTCGGCAATTTATTCTCGAGAAGTTCGAAAATGAAGTTCTGGAAAAACTATCTTCGAAAGAGAGAGAAAGAGAGGGGAGAGAGAGAGAGAGAGAGAGAAAGAGAGAGAGAGAGAGGAAGTGAAACCTATCAAAACATAACCTGATTATCAGAAGGAAATGTTCAGTGAAAGTGTGGACGAATTTTCTCAAATTGCATCCCTACCTTTCACCATGTTACCCCTTGGTTTTCCCGCGCAACGTGCAAACACCGACTTGACTCTTCTCATACAAAACTCTGGTCTACCAGCGAGACGAGTCGTTTCGGTCCACCTCGACGCTAATCGACACTGGCGTGCTCAACCATGAATGACGATTCCACGACGAATTCGAGTTCTCACGCTTGCCCGTCTATTTCTACGAGCACGAAGCGACATTTGAGACTAATACGAAAAATGATTTGCGTCGTCGTCGTCGTTCGTCGAATTTCGTCGATCGATTCGAGGCGTGCCTTCGAAGGGACGACGCATTAATTGCAAACAACATCGAAGTAACGGACCGAATATGCCGCCATGTTGCTTACTCTAGCTACGCCACGAGATGTACTATTATTAAATTAGACACTGCCTGTGTCTTCGCCTCTGTTGCATTAGATACGTACTTATGTACACTATGTTTTACAGATTAAATCTATCAATTTTCTTTGGTCAACTTTGTCTCTCGTACCCTTGTAGAATTTATCTTTTGGACGATGGAATCCTCGTCGGAGATCGATGCTTCAATAATTAAATAGATTTTTACAATAAGCGTTCATTTTCATTTCATTAGTCCGTATATTTCTTTATATTAAAGACGAAAACACAAAGCTGGAAAACACAGGTGTCTTTGATCGCGAGAAAGTTTCTTTTCTTTAGAAACGCGAGTGTTTCCAAGGTGCGTGCGGTATTTGAAAAAATTTTAATCTCATTCTTTTCGAGTTAAGAGATGTACAGATGCGTGTAAAAATAATTCAACAGTCGTTTAAATTGCACGATATACAAATGTCCACGGATGCATATGTATATTTCGTTCCAAGGATAAAGAATACATCGTTGCGCGATTAACCCCTTGCCTCATAATTTTCTTCTCAATCTTCATTTTTCAAATTACGTAAATATTTTATATTTATGTTGGATTCGTTAGATTCGCGAAAAATAAAACTTTTGCATGTATACATATACTGATACAATTAAATAGCTGAATTACTTTAAAGAAGAATTTAAATTATGTGTAAGGTGTATATTAACGAATCTGAATATTTGAAAACAAACATAACCAAAAATGTGGGAAATTTTAAACTTACATTCTAAACAACAAAATGTCCATTTTTAAATTAAATAAATATTTTATATCAGTGTTGGATTCATTCTACTTGTGTCTATATCGATAAAATTAAATAATTTCATTATGTTAAAGAAGAATTTGAATTATGTATAAGATAGATTAACGAATCTGAATATTTGAAAACAAACATAACCAAAAATGTGGGAAACTTTAAACTTACATTTTAAACAACAAAATATTCATTTTTAAATTACGTGATTCTATATCTGTGTTAGATTCATTTTATTCATATGTATATCGATGCAATTAAATAATTGAATTATTTTAAAAAAGAATTTAAATTATGTACAAGATATGTTAATAAATCTGAATGTTTGAACTTAACAAACCTAACCAAAAATGTGGAAAACTTTAAATTTACATTCTAAACAACCAAATGCGCAGATTTAAGATACGTAAGTACTTTGTATATGTATGTATGTTAAATTAATTTCGCGAAAGATAAAAATTTTATATGTACATATATATATATATATATATATATATCGATACAATTAGATGGTTTAATCTTTTAAAAAAAAGAAATTTAAATTATATGTTTAAAATCTCCTAAACTTAATAATTCATTCGGGCGTGACAGGGCTGCATTTCCAACAACAACAATTGTCACTGCGGTACGTGTGACATCGACAAAAAAAGAAAAAAAAAAGAAAACGTATATGTGCATCCATATATGGTCCATAGCAATGATTCTCGCCGAACGCATATACGCGTGGTCCATAGGATTCAAAGGGTCAACAAACAACGTTCTAAATAAACGTGTTTGTTTCCATTATTTCGCCCGACCCCTTTTCATAGACGACGATCGTCGTGAGAGTCCAATCGCCCGTAGAATCGAGGAAATCAAATCGTCTTCGAACGGGTGCGCGTGGTTTCCGGCAGTCGGCCGCCAGATGGCGACGCGAGCGGCGCGAAGCTCGGATCGATCGTATTAGAACGACGATTATTTTTTAGACGGATTTAGGCGAGCGATCGTTGAATAGCAGGCGGGTGCGTATTATTTTGGCGAGAGTTTCGCTCGGGATCGTCCAGTTTCCCCGTGGGACTCGAGATCCGCTGGAAACTCGGTTACTCGACGTTCCTACGCAGAGTTGTCCGTCGTATTCTTTTCTTTTTACCGCGGATACTTTAAATCGACTAACGATCAGCGCGGCGCCACCGTGCGGCGTTGCCAAGCGTTGTCCACCGGGTTCGTACTCATTTAAGTGCACCGCGGGGCCACGCGCTCTCACGAACACATGACACGCGGTGTCCATGGTTTGTTTACGCGTTCGCTGTGACTTCAGAGTACACGTGTTCGAATAAACGATCGGCCAAAATCTCTCTCAACCGGTTAACCCCGTTCGCAACGCTTGTCAACGGGCCTGCCGTCTCGTGTCGTCCGTGTTCTTCGCCGTGGCGGCCTGCGGCCCTACTGCAGAGAAGAGCCGCCAAATATCGGCCAACTTTGTCCGTTCGAACGGTACTAAGATTTTCTGTTAGGCATTCTTCGTTAGAGAGAGAGAGAGAGAGCGAGAGAGAGAAAAAAAAAAGAAAGATAACATCACGGACTGTCCTCTTCTCGAATATCACGTGCCAACGTACAAACGCGTCTCGTTGATATATTGTTCGTACGTCGTTGACACGCCGACACCTTCGCTCGCGTCTCGCTGCACGCTTTAAATTTGCATGCGTCGTCGTCATGAAAAATGTAGTTACGAAACGAAGTCGATAGATGTCGGAATATCCCGGTTGTTTTCTCGCTCGCGCTAGACACTCCTTGACTCTCTTTTCTTTTTTTTCTCGTTGCGTGCTTTTCTCGACTCAAAAGTCGAGCTGGCTTCAAACATTTCTATCCGCGATCGCAAAACTGAAAATCTCTACCGATCGTTTTTCCTCCTCGAGGAGGAGCAATGGGCAATTTTTTTTTTCTCAGGTTTAACGCGCTCCTGAGAACGTCCCCTTATATCTACGCGAACCGGCAACGTCGCGCCAGTCATAGCCCGCAAGCGGTGGCCATAGCCGTGAGCGCGTGTGTTTTTGTATTTGCATCTCGCGGTGGGCCGGGCGAATGCCAAGATGGCGGCAGCCGTGTCTGTCGAACGCGCTTCAATCGTACGCTCGGCCTAGGCCGCGCGAATGTCACTGCAACCACAGCCGCACGGTAAGCTCTAAACGTCGTTCGTCTCGCAGCTCGAACAATCCACTGGCCGAGAAGTTGTTACTGAGTGATGCAGCGTGTCTGACGAGGCATTGGCCAGAGGTTGCTCCCCGCAGTAAGGGGGAAAAAAAAGAAGTTGCCGTGTTCCGTGCGTCCTGTCACTCCAGTTAGCATCTACCGACCGCGTACGGCGAGGACGATCGCTCGCCCGTTGAGGGCTCCCGTCCAGAGACGCCCTCCGTTCACCTTGGCTCTCCGATAATCTAGAAGGTTACGAAAGGATCTGCTGACATGGTGAGAGCCTTTGTTTATATGATTCATTTCCTCTTTTCATTCAGGTACCTGCTCGACGCGCGTGTCCATCGTCATTCAGTGAATCTTCGTTAAGCGTTGTTTCGTACGATTCGCGCGCGTTGTTCTCCCTCCAATTTTTTTTTTCTTTGTGTCCCAGCAAGCTCGCCAATAGTGTCTCTCCTTTTTCTCCTGGCATTTTAAATTCTCTTTCCACAAAGTACGAACTACAGTCCATCAGAAAATAATGTTGCGGACGTTTTTTTTTTTTTTTTTTTTTTTTAATAACTGTTGATGTTGTTTGCTTCATTGTTGCCTGTATTTATGATAAACAAATCCACAGATGTGGGTTAATGATATTAAGATATATATGAAAGGATGCTCGCATGCAATGGCGATTTAGATTTAACGTATACTTGCATTTATAGATAAGAAATTGTTCAAAGTATAAAAATAGATAAGTTATAAGCTAGAACGAATTGAGACATATGATCCATTGCTTTGTTATAAATTTACTAGTAACTACAATTTATAAATAATGGTTCTGTCGTTGAAATAATGTTATTTACCGAATGAATTGTTTCTCAGTCAACCAAAAGGGATAAGGATGCAATAAACGAGGATAGTAGCAGCGATGAAGACGAAGATCCCGACAACATGGGCGTACCTGGTAAATAATTTGATTTCTAAATGCAAAGAACTGTCATACCTAACACATAATCATTCTCTTCAGGTGGTGGAAAAGACCTCGCCACTGCCACAGGGATTGCAAATATTAAGGATGAAAAGCCTGCAGATGCTCCATCTAATGCTATGGCTAAAGGGCAGGGAGGTTTAAATAGTAAGAATCAACATAATGAAACAATGTAACGAATCTAAAAAAAATTGTATTTGAAATCATATTTCTTTCACAGTGATGAATCAGAAGATTGGAAACAAAATTCCTGGTGGATTAGTGACTAAAACAGCGCCACCAGGTTATGAAATGGTACGTGTTGGAGGATCACAGGGTATGCCGCCTGGTTTTGTTAATGCAAACCATTTAGGGCAATTAGGCCAATTGGCTGCTGCCAGTGGACCATATTTTCCACCTGGTTTGGTACAATCTCTTGTAGGTTTTAATCCTGCGGCCGTCTTTCCACCAAGTAAGTTCAAAGTTTTATTGATTCATAAAATTTTACAATGTATATGTGTATACAGTATGTGCGCAATCAGAAGAGTTCGTTCTTATTTGTAAAAGATCAAGTAAGAATTAAGTACATGTTCAATGTATGTATAAATCAATTATGCACATACATTATTATTTTTGCAATTACTTTTTGTACTTGTATATTCTCATAAATTTCATACTATAATATTAACATTACTAATTTAAGATATCTAATTAACCATTGTATCGTTTGCAATTATTTTAAATGGTATTATTAAATAATACATTAAATAAGTGGCTGAATAGTTATGAGTATTATTTTCCAGGTATGGATATGAGCTTAATGAGCGGTTTCATGGGCATGCCAGGAATGAACATGGGAGTCAATCCACTAGTTCAGTTGTTAAACCAAAATGGTTTAAATCCAAACTGGCCAGCTGGTCTATCAGGTATTTTTTACTTTTTTAATATCTTGAAGACACTTTACATGGTCGTAAAATTATTGAAGCTTATGTAATTATTATGTTCGTAATTGGAATCATTTAATACTGTTAGTAACTATAATATAATAATACAACATAATATACTAATAACTAATAATAAAATTACTATAATACATAATAAAATTATAATCTCATGATATACTGATTTAAAATGTTATTGCAGGCAAAGCTGTGTCTCAGTTATGGATGAATGCTGGAGATCCTGCGAAGATGAACATGCAACCAAATATACCAGAAGAAGAGGAAGTGGATGACGATGATATGGGTGTCGCAGAAACGTACGCCGATTACATGCCAACCAAACGTATGTCCAATTTTATTTTCAAAATTCAATACTGACTTCTTAGATTAATTTAGATTAATTAATGTAACGTTAACGTTAAAGTTAAGCTCGGTCGAAAACACCCGGATCCTGTCGTGGAAACTGCATCGTTGTCTAGCGTCGAGCCAACGGACGTTTGGTACAAGGTTTCGATACCAGAAGAAACGATACGAACTGGTGCTTTGTCTGCGCTGCAACTTGAGTCAATAACGTACGCGTCTCAGCAACACGAACACCTCTTGCCGGACGGTACACGCGCTGGTTTCCTTATCGGTGATGGTGCAGGAGTCGGCAAAGGACGAACCATAGCCGGAATTATATTCGAGAATTATTTGAAGGGAAGGAAACGCGCTATCTGGGTATCCGTATCCAATGATCTCAAGTACGACGCAGAGCGCGATTTGAACGATATTGGCGCGTCGAAAATTGAGGTATTTATTGTTTAAATTGAAAATATTGATTATGCAAAAACATCAAATTTCGTCAAATGCAAATTGTGTCTTTAGGTTCACGCGTTGAATAAATTCAAGTACGCGAAGATCTCGTCGGCGCAGAACGGCAACGTGAAGAAAGGAGTGATATTCAGTACGTATTCAGCTCTAATCGGTGAATCCTCGCAGAGTGGTGGAAAATACAAGAGTCGGTTGAAGCAGCTTTTGCAGTGGTGCGGCGAAGATTTCGATGGATTGATTATATTCGACGAGTGTCATCGGGCGAAGAATTTGTGCCCTACAGGAAGCTCAAAACCCACCAAAACTGGTCCGTATATTAAACACGTCATTCATGTTACAAATTTGTAACTTGCGTGGCGTATTTATAATATTAAAATTCCAAATGTATTCCAGGTTTGACAGTGTTGGAATTACAGAATAAGCTTCCCAAAGCTAGAGTCGTTTACGCTAGTGCCACGGGTGCGTCCGAGCCACGTAATATGGCGTATATGGTCCGATTGGGCATGTGGGGCGAAGGAACGCCGTTCCCCGAATTCAACGACTTCATCACCGCCGTGGAGAAGCGGGGAGTCGGCGCAATGGAGATCGTAGCGATGGACATGAAGCTACGAGGCATGTACATTGCGCGACAGCTGAGCTTTCACGGCGTAGCTTTCAAAATAGAGGAAGTACCGTTATCCAAAGAATTCACCGAGATCTACGATTGTTCCGTGCAACTTGTGAGTACCGAAACAGAAAAATCCAACGACGTCGAGTCGATCAATAGCAACAGTCGATAACTGTCGAATCTTGTGTCAGTGGGTCGAGGCAATGCAAAGGTTTCAAGAGTCGGCGGAGTTGTTGGACGCTGAAAATCGTATGAAGAAAACCATGTGGGGGCAATTCTGGTCGTCTCATCAGCGTTTCTTCAAGTACCTGTGCATCGCGGCCAAGGTGAAACACGCCGTGGCAGTCGCACGGGAGGCCGTAAAGTGCGGGAAATGCGTGGTCATCGGTCTGCAATCTACTGGCGAAGCACGCACGTTAGAACAGTTGGAACGCGACGACGGTGAATTGAGCGATTTCGTTTCCACTGCGAAGTAAAAATCCATCATTCGGTTTTAATAATTTAATGAAATAGAAACAGAAAGGAAGGGAAAAATACCGATTCGTCTCTGTATGAACGTGTTTATTTTAGAGGAGTGCTTCAGACGTTGGTCGAGAAGCACTTTCCAGCGTCGGATCGCAATCACATACACCGGGTTCTCGGCATCGAACCGTCGAAGATGCAGAGACTGGAGGATCTCGACGACGTGGACGGTGCCGGTGGTTCTGCGAGTGGAAGCAAGAGGAAACCGATACGACAGGCTGCTCAACGAGCTTCGAAGAGAGTTCGTACGTTTCCGTCTGACGACGATTTCACCGACGACGAGAGGAACGGTGGTGGGCATAGCTCCGGCTCGGAATACAAACAGAGCGGTAGCGAGAGCGAGGATGACCACAGGACCGACGAAGAGAGTAACATTACCTCTGATTCTTCCTATAATTACAGCGAATCAGATTCTGGTAGGTTTTACGTTATCAACGTTCAGTTTAGTATTAAGGGCTTCTAATTGTGAAGCGTAAATACATGTTGATTTTGGAAATAAATGATAATTTTCCAGACTAGAAAGCTAAATTGAAATACTCGAAAATTGAAAACTTAATAAGTGTACTTTGTTCAAATTGTTGTGAGATGAGGGAATCAATTGGGGACCACGTTAGTTCAGTTGAAGTTCATTCTATTAATTTCGCGTTCACATTGTAGATTCGGGCGACGGGAGGCGAAGGAAAAAGGGCGCTAAGAAGCAAAAGAAACCAGTGAAAAAACGAACTGGTACATATTCCACGTTCTCAGAGATATCGCCGTAAGTATTAATGTAAATGTAGCGATGATACATTGATGGATTACGCAGGACCTACGGGCGCTGGAGCAACGCGCAATCGTGCGCCATCGAGAGACGCCATAGAGCGTGCTTACACCATGAAGAAGGAGTTGCTGTCACAAATCGAGGATTTAGGGGACCGATTGCCGCCAAATACTTTGGATCAACTGATCGACGAGTTTGGCGGGCCGGAAAATGTGGCTGAGATGACCGGTAGAAAAGGGCGAGTCGTTCAAACGGAAGATGGTACTATTCAGTATGAATCGAGATCTGAGGTGGACGTCCCATTAGAAACGCTTAATTTGACCGAAAAACAGAGGTATACGGTCAATTTGTCTTGCAACGTACATTGCAAAAAAGGTGACCAAAATTAAATCAATCGATCGCAATAGGTTCATGGATGGTGAGAAAACGGTGGCCATTATCTCGGAAGCAGCCAGCAGTGGTATATCACTGCAGAGTGATAGACGAGCGAGGAACCAGATGCGAAGAGTGCACATCACTCTGGAATTACCGTGGAGCGCAGACAGAGCGATACAGCAGTTCGGACGGACGCATCGTTCCAATCAAGTGAATGCCCCGGAGTATATATTTCTCATCTCAGATTTGGCTGGCGAACGACGATTCGCGTCCATCGTTGCAAAACGTTTGGAGAGTCTTGGAGCCCTGACGCACGGTGATCGAAGGGCCACAGAAACCAGGGATTTCTCCCAGTTCAATATCGACAACAAATACGGACGTGCAGCGCTCGAGGCGACAATGAGAACTATAATGAAGTTCGTATGCTTCTTATAATTTGACAATGTCTTTTTTTTATTACATATAAAATGATACATCATTATAACTTTTTCATCCACCAACGTGATTTACTGAGTTAATTTATTTGTTTCTTGTAAATGAAATACTATAGGTACGAACCACCGCTTGTACCACCGCCGCAGGATTATCACGGAGACTTCTTCAAAGATGTGGCTGACGCATTGGTTGGCGTTGGTTTGATCTGCAACAGCGAGAGCACGCCCGGCTTGCTCACGTTGGACAAAGATTACAACAACATGTCGAAGTTCTTGAATCGTATTCTCGGTATGCCGGTCGATCTACAAAATCGGCTGTTCAAGTACTTCACCGACACCCTAACGGCGATTGTCACGCAAGCGAAGAAAACCGGTCGTTTCGACATGGGTATCCTCGATCTTGGCACGTCCGGAGAGAACGTGAAGAGGGTTAGGTTGTATCGTTTTCTGCGAAAGCATGCCACCGGAAAAGCGCCGACCGAGCTTCACGTTGTCCATGTTGAACGTGGGATGAATTGGGCAGAGGCAATGGACAAGTGCTCCGAATTAACGGGGTCGAAAGAGGGATTCTACTTGAGCCATCAGATCCGCAATGGGAAACAAACCGCGATTCTTGCTGTTGCGGTAGATACCGGGAAGAAGAAATCCGAGAGTAAAAAGGATCAGCTATATATGGTTTACAGGTACAACATCTTCTTCGTGCATTAAATATAAGAACATGATTATCATGAGTTAATTTAAAGTTGAGCGTATCGTGATTGTGTACTTTTGTTGAAAGACCCAATACAGGTTTACAATTGAGACAAGAGTCTCTGGGTGAATTGGAGAAAAAGTATAAGAAGGTGTCTTCGGACGAAGCGGAGCCACACTGGTCTCAACAGTACGAAGCGTCTGTAGATACGTGTTCGCACGCTTACTGGCGCGGCAATTGTAAAAACGCGACTCTTGGTATGGATTGCGAGGTTGGGCTTCGAAGGCGTTCCTACAACGTATTGTCAGGTTCGGTATTGAGCGTTTGGAGTCGAGTCGAAAGCATTCTTGCAACTCGTTCTGCACACAACTCCAAGATGCAAGTCGTACGTTTACGAACTGGTAAGTTTTACAAAGATTTTAATGACAAAGCGAGACGACGACAAGATAATGATTTAAATGATAAAATAACAAATATAAAATCACATAGTAGACACGAAGCGGGAATTGTTGCAAATGTTTTTTTTATTCCTTTGTTACAGATGAAGGTTTAAAAATAGTCGGTACTCTTATTCCAAAATCCTGTATGGAGATATTACGTCAAGAATTGTCATCAGATGCCGAGAATACCGAAGAACTTACATTTTGAACAATTCGTTAATTCGCTTTTATAGGTGAGTAACTGATGCAATTTCGAAAGTGAGATTTAACGAACGAGGAGGTGGTAATTCTTTTTTCATTTATTACCAAACACAGGACCAAAAGAAGCGATTGATGTGAATATAGCGTGGACAAATCCCTCTTCTTAAGTCTTACGACGAAATTCAGTAAAGAGGAGGGTGCACTTTCGAATATATGGCAAAGGCGTGAATTAATTAAGTCGATAAGGATGTACCAGGTAGATAACGAAAGTTGGAATTTATAACCTCTCCTCCCCTGGTTTGGTAACGATGAGTAAAACGAACGTGTGACACGAACAATTTCCAACCTGCGAATTGCACGAGAGTCGAACTTATCTTTTCGTTAGGTTTTCGACAGGTCGTTTACGTCAAATGTTCTGACCAGGTACACTTTTTTCGCCTGTTGCATCTCGAAGGATTATTAAGTAGCTAGAGTATTTCTTTTTCTTCTTTCTAATTTTAGTCGTAGATTGCGCTCGCGTTTAGCCGGGCGTTTAGTGGGAACGAATATCTTTTTCTACTTTCCATTTGTCTTCTTTTCACGCTGGATAAAAGAAAAATATTAAATATATATATATATGTGTATCTCAAATCCATAATAGTTGCATACAAAGTTGCCGTTATAACTCCTCTTATGGCAAACATATTACATTGTTTTGTAAAATACGTCGGTGCACATAGAGCGATGATTTCTTCTTTTCTTTCCCGACTGCGTTGCGTTGTAGAAGAGTTTTAACCGATATATGGTGTAGCTTTACGTTTGCGTCTATTACGAAAACAAAGCAAAAAAAAAAAAAAAAAAGAAAAGAAAAGAAAAAAAAACAGAAACCGATATCGAGTTTTTATGTGGAGACGTAAAATTATAAACTATATAGCGATGCGTATGACTTAAGAAACCGTATCTTATGCTAATCATATCTCGAAGAACAAATTTAAACACACACTCGGTGAGGATCGATCGTTAGTTAAAATCCTAGTTAGGCGAAGGTTTTCTTACTTGCATATATATCGTGACTGATTAATGGAAACATTACACTAATGGAAAAGTAAGGTAAACCTGACAGAAATGATATACAAGTAGCGTTAGAGGTAAATACACGTATAAGAGTGACAGTGCAACAAATAGTCGATTCTCGCTGGAATATACACAGATGTATACGCAACTGTTCCAACTCTTTTGTTTGATCGTTAAACTGATCGGATAGTTAATTAATGACCATTACTACTGCTACCATTAACCCTTTCGCTGGAAGTAGACAGTTCCTCTCTCATTTCCAATGCTGCGCCTCACGCTCTGAGAGCAGTCTCCTTAAGAAGATAAAAATGATAATTGAAATTCAAGCGACGAGTCTTCAACTTTTAATTATTTATCGAAACAACAGTGTAATTGTTGCTAGTATAATATTATATAATGCAAATTATATAACATTCATTTCGTGCATGTCTGGCGCCGCGAAAGGGTTAATATTATTACATTATGCTACTATTATTAGTATTAGTACCCCAATTGCAAAACAATTATTACTATTACAAGGGAATCGAGAGACGAGGTAGAGTAAACGAGAGTTCGACTTTGTAAAATTTTTGCGTTGAAAACTAACGTTTGTTAACTTGTGAAACGAGTGCCAAGGTAGTGTGTGATTCTCGTTCGTTTCTGCAAAAATGTTCGTCTTTTGTAGTGTATTTATACGAATGTGTAATTTCTTTTTTTTTTTTTTTTTTTAATCTTTTATCAGGTTAGACAAAACGATAACGGCGTTATCTCAACGATATTAGCAATGATAAGTTGGAAAAACAAGACGGGTGATTTAAAAAAAAGAAAAAGACAAGAAAGATTGCGCTCGAGGAACCTCGTCTCGCAATAATTCTCCATTTACAAGTAGTCAACATTTACAAGCAAAAATTAGATTCAAACATGATTACAGCATGACAGTATATTTATATTCAGAAATCATAAGGTAGTCATGCGACTCGCATGTATATTGAGTAGATGTCCTGTTGTTCGTTTGTACGCCCGGACAAGTTTTGATAGAGCTACGTTTGAAATTGGATCTCGCAATCTGTTGTCTATATGATAGAGAAAAGAAAACTGGAAGATCCATTTGAACATAAAAATGGTGAATAGGGTATCTTGAAAGAAAAAGAAAAAAAAAAGGAAGAAAAAATCAATAGAATTTTAAGTAGAATCTCCATTAGAGAAATGAAATAAAAACAGAAGAAAATAATAATAATAGTAATAACAATTTCGAGGATATGTGAAAATTAGCGTTTGCGGTGTTTAGACGCTGTCGAAACGAGAAAATTGCCATGTGAATATTTTCTTGTCTTCGCAACTATTCTTACTACAGAGAATCGTTTTGATGTGATCCATCTGAGAGAAAAAAATTCAAGAGTAATACGTTTCTACGGATACACTATATATTGCATTTATAAACAAGAAAAACTGGAAGAAACAAAGCGAAAAAACGGGGGAAGAATATAACATACGTAGCGTAAAATAAGAAACATTTTATTGCGTTGTATCTTTTCCCGTGAAAAATTGGTATGATAGAGGATATTTAATAAATTATTTATTACTGTACATTATATAAAAATAATTTGTTCGAGATCATCCGTTCATTTTGTTTATTTGTGTTTTAATTACGTGAGGCGTGTTTATTTCGTATAAAGCTGCAACATTTGTATGGAGAAATTCTCTCTCTCTCTCTTTCTATATATATATATATATATATATATATATATATATATATATAGATATATATTCGTTCTTCCGTAAACGTGGAGATTCTTGATTAAAAGTTATCGGAGACAAAACCATCAGCTAAAAGGAGAGAAAAGAAAAAAAAAAGAAAAAGAGAAATTAAAATATTGAAAGTGATTTTGTGATTATAACAAAACATTTTCACAAAGTGTAAATATATATATTAAAGGATATAAAGCAGATTTAGGTCATACGTGTACCTTGTATTCGATATTTTTACAATTCTTGCTTGAGTTCCTATTACAAACAAGGTGTTATTTATAAATGTGGTATCTAGTATACGTGGAAACCAGGCACCACAATTGCCAGAACGATTCCTTTCGTAATGTGCTGTGTTTTGTGAATTCGAGTAAGAGACTCTGAGAATCCTATGCATATATACACATATATATATATACACACACGTGTGTGTACGTATATGTACATGTATAAATGTCTTCTGTGTAATGTAAAATCAATATTTCTTAGTAAAAAAATGAAAAAAATGAAAAAAAAAAAAAAAAAAAGTAACGTTGACGAAGCTCGATCTTTCGAACGATAAAAAAAAAGCCCACGCTACACACACTTATCAATTACAATATCGCATTAACGTTATTTTCCTCCGTTACTGCGTAATTGCTTAAATAGTGATTGTCGTGCATCTTTTTCTCCTGTTGCTTTGAAACGTATATGTTGTACCGCGAAAAAGCGCCCGGAAAAAACATTGATTCGTAGGCGTATAAAATACAATGGATCCCCGTAAGAAAAGGATTATATAAATTGTTTCCTTTTGCAAGCACAAACTCAGTACTTGCATTGAATCGTATTAACAGCAAATAAAAAGTCTTATATAAATATCAGTCTACTGCACTGCAATCTGTCGACCACCGCGATTCTGTGTTTCTCTTTCCAACATACGAAATACAGTAGAAAACTTGGTTTCCTCTCTGCATGCACGGTTTCTCGCATCGTCTTTGGCCAAAGGTGCAAAGCGGCGTAACAATTACACAGTCACGCGTGTACATAGGAAATTAAAAAGAAAGAAAGAACAAACGATTCTATAAATACATAAAATCTTTATCGTTTGTTTTAATATTTATTAAATTAACACATGAATCGTGGATTCAATCTTTTTTTTACATAGCATTATCCACGACTTACGTTACGTATAAAAAAAACTGTACAGTTTTAACATTTTTCGTTTTTTTTTTCTTTTACCCTTCTTAAGTTGTAAGAACGAGAAAACATTCATTCGGCCTTTCGGAATTCATTTACGCACAAGTCGCACACAGTCGCTCGTTTTTCAACTTCAATTTCCTATCCGTTTATATATCGTAAATACATATATCACCAAATACTTCGTCTACATGTATGCATTCCCATCGATGAATCACTAACGAGAGTGGAAGTACTTTGGTATAGAGTGTTATTTAGTGAAAAGCATAGAGTAGCATGAGAAACGTGCAAAATCCGATAATAAGGCCGAGTATAAGCGAATCTCGTCTTTTACGCAGATTTATCCTTTGCACTAGACTATTTACTGCTGGAAACCGATTTGAAATGTCGTTCAGTCTGGTCTGTATACGTTTGAATGTTTGCCTCTGGGTCATCAAATGATCTCGCGTCTCCATTGCTATACTTATTTGATCGTTCAACAACCGATCCGAACTGAAAAAGGGAATTTCCTTCAGTCTTGTAGTCGCCAAAAAAGTGTGACACGGTGCTTTACATCATATACGTATAATTAACAGCGTAAATTGCCATAAAACGAATGATATAAAAAGCGATACTCACTTATGAACATGTTGATTCTCTTTCATATACATTTCCCGTCGGTTCAGCCCGCTCACACTTTTGTAATTACTGTGCTCCATAGAACATTTATAAACTCATAGTTAAACATGTAAAGGGAAATGATTCAAAGTAATAAAATAACAGGTATACGTACTCGATCTCTTTACGGACATTCCCTAGCAGATCTTCTCTGTCTCTCCTTGCAGCAAAATTATTTCTAATTTTGTTGAACTCCAGTTTGTAATCTTTCAGTATATCTTTATGGCGTTGCATCGTGTGTAACATTGCAGCACCATTTGGTTGCAATTTGCTCATTCTCTCATTTATAGAAAATAACTATAACAAATAACAAATAAACATGTAGTTTAGATCATTGAAAACATAACATGATTATAATAACGTGATGAAATATATTTTAAATTTACTTTGGACAATAGTGCTTCTATTTCAGAGGCCATGTTCTCAAACACGTGTTCTTCATCCAAAAGAGGTACTTCATCTGTATTGACAAGCTTAGATCCGCTATTGACACCAAGCTTGCTGAATGCTACTAGTTTTGCATCAATCTCATTTTCCAAGTGTCTTGCCTGCCTTCTGAGATCTAAAATTTAATACGAAATTAATGGTACCTATAGTGGTAAATCTGTGTAAAGATATAATTAAGAGGTAGAGTATCATATTCAAATGTAAGTTACATGAATTGCTTTCAATCTAAAAGATAAGAAATTGTCTAATAACAGCAGTATCACTAGCAGCTTCCGATTGTTAAAATAAGATGACTAATTAATTTTTCAATATGAGGTTAGGTATACTTTTGCACCAAAATTTGCTGGAGAGCCGTCATAGCATTTATACCATTTACAAAGTGATTTCACTGTGAATAAACCTATCGCGTCAAGTGAATTTTTATCTTGCTGATTGTAATAATAAAATCCTTTTGAATTGTTTTGTATACGTTTCCGAACGAGTTCCAATACACGGCAAAAGTAAAGTACTTTTAATATAACCTCTGAAAGCGAAAACTTTCATTTCCATTAAATTCGAGCAAAAGCTTGTAAAGGGATATCGTGTTTCGTCGTTAGACGCGACGAAAGGAACGAAATTAAGAGTAGAATGACATATGTCAAAACAAGCCGTTGTATTACTTGTTGCAAGATTATTTCAATAGACAGGGACTGACAAAACCGCGGAGAATGAATCAAAGAACGTAAGCGATAGTTGCATCGGACGAGATCTACCTTCCCAATCGACAACGTCTAATGCGTTAGCCATTTGTTGTTCACAAATCACGAACGCGATAGTTGCTTTTCTATGATATGTGGACAGTTACGCTCGACGTAACATAGTTCCGCGGAACATATGATGGCAGTAGATACCAATTACGTGCATAGCGACGCGGTCTGAAATGCGGTCTTCCGACGATGTACTTGTACGCACGCGGCGGGAAATTTAAATCGCCTCGAGCATGGTTCAACGATCGAAGCTTTTGAAAAGCTTCTGACGAGTTTTTAATTTCGAGTTTTGATTATGAATCCGGGTTCTCTGGATTTAATGTATCCGAAAGAGTGTTGTATCTTCGATACTATGTATAATGTGGATATATGTATAAATATATATATACAATATCGTTGTCTTCGATCTTTTACATTATACTTTATTCTTCATTTTTATAAAAATATAAAAATATTTCAAATTTTCAAGATACCTCCTGAGATTTTCAAGTTTCAGCCTTAATTTAAAAAAAAAACAAATACCAGAAAAATCAGAATTCAAAAGTCGAATGTCCATCGTCATACTGGATGTTTTCAATCCGATAGTACAAGGAAAGAAAGAAGATGATTCTACATAAAAAGTGTAGTATAGTCTGAAAGAGAGAATACAATTTTTTCATTTAAAGCTTCGTTTTCACGAGAATAAATTTTGAATTTTAAACTCGACTTTTTCGAAAATGAAACAAATTTTATTCTACATTTTTGATTTGGTTTTCGCGCGCAAAATAATCGTCTATTTATTTTTTTTTCAAAAGTAAGACTAGCTGAATTGACAAATTTTTATATTTATAATTATCGCTGAAAACAAAGCCACAAGTGAAACAATTTTATTACTTTTTTACGTAAAATCATTTCGCCATCGATCCGGAAACACTTTGTATATTTCAAAATTGTCCAATCAGATTTTACGGATGAAAAATGAAATATGGCGGAGGGAGTTGAGCAAATAAGTTTAAGCACTGCTATAAAACGAAAATTGCTTGTTATCTCACGTGTTTCGGTTTGAGTAGAAAAAGAAAACAAGATCAGAGAAGAAAATTTGAATTTCAATCTTTCTGAATGTAATCGTCAAATTCTTTTGTTATGTATGTTGACTGAAAGCTATCGTTAAATTCGTAATCGTTTTTTTCAAATAACTACAACTGTAAGTAAAATAATTCTAGTATAGCGAGTGAAGTAACTCTAATCAAGTTCCAACTGGATGTTTTATTAACAATTTTAAGCATTGTTCAAAATTTTTGATGAATGAATTAATTTTGTTTGTTTCAAAGATACAGGTATTATTTGACAAATTTCTTTACTCAAGTGTATTCAACATCTTTATTTGTCACGAAGAATTTTATTGAAGTAAATCAAAACGGATGAAAGACGAGAATTCACGTAAAAATTTTCTTTACGTATAATATAATACAATTATCAATATCTCTCTCTCTCTTTCCATTACAATTTCTGTTAAAATTTTTACACAATTGCATAATGCTGGTTTTTTTATAAAAATTAGCTTTATAAAATGTCATATTTGATGGTTTTGTTTCACTCATCTAACTGCAGTTAGATAGAAGCAGCAGCAACTAAACCGGTTTTTGGCGGCATCTCGATAGTTACGATGCTACTACTTTATGCCATACTATCCTGATATTATTGTCTAGGAGGAAGAACTAGGAGCGGGGAACAATAATTCAAAAATCATTCGACGCTACGCTTAATTTTCACTTTAATTCACGAGTAAGTGATAATTTAACGCAGAAGTCTCACACGGTAAACAATTACGTATAAAATTTATATAAAAATGAAGCATAAAATATATATAAATACAAAATTTGATAACTACATAGGTATAACAAAATATATAATATGTAATTCATCAAAGAAGTATCAAATAAATTGGAAATTCATGTTAACAGTAAATTCATTCAATTCGTTATTTGCTCTTCTGTTAATAAATAAAATCTGTTTTACCATGTTCATGGGATAACTAGATCAGTTGCTATTCTCGCCAGTTGCCGGTTGGCGGTGCTCGTGTCCTCAAGATACAATTTTAATTCCTCCATGAGGACCATCGCAGCATTCATGGGACTAACGTTCTCTTCAGTCAGCATATCCGGAAAATACTCTCTCAAAAGTCCTATTATTATGTTCATTTGATGACTAGATCTAGAAATTATTATTACGTATTAATACGTAAGTTCCTGCGTTAATCAAAGTAATAATGTAAGAATTTTTAAACATTTCCAGTTGAACCTTGAAGAAATCCTCAATTTTTCTCCTTTTTCGACAGGGGAAACCGGCAATATCTCAATCAAACAATGCATCAGGCAACCAGTTGTCTGTACAAAGTGAACATTTGTGTGGATTTCTTGAAAAGGATACTTTTTCAGAAACTTCACAAGTTGTTTCTTTCTTTCAGGATCTTCTTTCATCTGTATGTCGACGTTCTTCTCTATCGACGTGCTTCTTAAAGCCAGGATCATTGGCGAAATCACGTGCACATCTTTCATCCTTGTTGGATCAACGTGGTTTAAAAATTTGACTTGGTAACCGTTGTCGATGGTGTCATCGATCTTAAGACGGATAACAGGCACTGGAATTTGATACTCTCTCTCCTCAACTTCGTATACAATTGTGCCGTAAATATCGTAAAATGGTCTCTTGTCGAATTTTGGTAAATCGAGAACGACGGTAGCAACGACTTGGCCAGAAGGACAAATCTCATTAGTCTGGTATGAAAATATTTCGTTCTCTAATTTCCAAAACGTCGACATACCACGAAGATTGTCGTCGTCCTCTTTGAGAGATACGTAGACCTGAGGATTGTTTATTTTTCTGAAAAACAAAAGAACGATAAATTTTTCACATTGTTTACGTTCAAATATATTACAGGTGTACCGGTTGGAATATCCTAATATGCAATGTTGCTTTGCTATAACTGGAACGACGCCGAATAATTTGGGATACCGAGAGTTTAATGCTGATGGCTTGTGTGAAAATAATCGAAAATCAAATTAAAGTGGTGAGCATGTGTGTAATAAAACTTTATTTACTGAAATGAAATTTCGCCTTAGACAGAATCAGTGAACTCTTATTGTTCGAATGTGATATTCATCAATCGTATCAATGTCTCTCACGAGCTTCGATAAATGGAACCCAATTGTAGCACTCTTTCAAAAAGTAAGTAACGGAGATATCTAGTTAGCAAAACAGTATTGTAGGTAATTAACTTCAGTATCTTACAATACTGTTTCATCAATTGGAAATGTGCTAGATACAAATTAACACGAAATCTTTACGATATGAAACATTCATCGTTATCTGTATTGCAGAAACATTTACCGAATATGCTGTCTAAGCATTGAGAACGCTTCAAAGAACTTCATAGAAGTGCTACTTATAAATGCCATCAAGATTTCTGAGACAATAATCTAACGAAAGTTCTGCTTTAAAGTAGCTTCGGTACGTAGAATGTTAAACAGAAACGTTTGCCTAACATCTAGGCTATTTGCTATTCAATACTGCTCGATAATGAAAGCGGCATTCGAAGTAGGATAGACAGATAATTAAAGGGAGTCTGTATAGCGTCGCGGAAGCTAGCGAATAGCGAATAACGAGACACAGTTTCAACGGTGGTACGCATGCGTAGAAGTGATTATCATAAAGGCAAATCGACCCGCGAAAATGTCGGCCAATCAGCGGGCGCGTACGACCCGCTTGGTAGCAGACGACGCATGCATAGAGGTGTATGGTAGAACGGTGTGATCGTGTGGTGTGTATCACTTCAGTAATCTGCAGGATGCCGCCGTGATCGTGTGGTGTCTGCACTTTCCATTCAATTAGTTACTTGTGTCACGTGTTTTGTCCATTTACAACGCCAAAAAGTACATTAGCTGTAATCCGGACTCGCGGCACATTTTCTACAAGTTTACTCTGGTGGATCGATTCTCCCGGTGGGCGAATCGAAAAGGAGACGGTTGGATTTCTTGCTGGGGGTGCGATAGATGCATCGTTGACTCTTGACATCAAGGGGCATATATGTCCACGCCAAGTACGTATTAATGTGGATGTAATAAACATAGAAATGGACGAAGATGGTAAGGAAGATGTACAGATTGTCTGTGTAAAGAAAGTTAGATCAGGAAGAAGAAGGGGTGTCCGTCTGACCCATTGACCCAGGAAACGTGTGCATCAGCTGCATTAGCTGCTAAAAAAAATTCGTCGTTTGCGTCGTTTAGCATATTTTGATATTTCATTGTGTATTTGATATTTTCGATATTTTTGATTGTCTACTTAACCGTCTTATCAAATAGAATGTTAGAGTTCTTGCCAATCGTCATTAATCGCTATTAATTTTACAAAATTGGTTTAAAAGAAAAACGACGAAAGAAGTTGGAATAAATGAGAAAATATTTTCATAAATGACGTTCTTGATTTCTAGATGGTATAATTTGAGGAAAATTGTGGTCTAATGGCGGTTATCCTCGGAACAATGATCTATAATTATATTTAACGTATCAACGTAACGAATTCAAGATCCAATTAAAAATATTTATTTAAATCATTAAAGATCCAACAATCTTATAATATATTCATTTTCAATAGATATGAAATTCTATGAAGATATACGTAGAAAGAATTTGATAATTTTGTGCCGCGTTGAACGAGATATGTGGTTTTTTTTAAACATTAGATGAATAATTAACGAATGGAAGTATCAAGAACGGATGTGTAGTAACAGTTACTATAATCATTTTGTCGAAGATAAGTCTACATTTTGCGTTTCCATGCAACTTTTTCGATAGAGCGCCATCGATCCTTGAATCTGACGTTCCACTTTATAAGTATTACATGTATTATTCTACAATAGCCTTGGAACTTGCTGGACAAGCAAGCGTATCTGTGTATTTGTTGAATGTAATTTACTCTGTGATTTCTTTTGTAATATGATATTGTAAATGTTTGTAATATGATATTGAAACGTGATAAGGAGATATAATATTTTACACATACACACACACGCGCGCGCGCGCACACATATAGATATGTAATATATATTTTAGAACAATGTGCACCAAATGCAATTAACTTTTGATAATTGCATGAAAAAAAATTGATACATGTGTATATCGTTGATATTCAAAAGAAATTTGAAGTGGTGTTGATATTACGATATTTAACTATTTATATTTAAAATTTGAAGCGTCGTTGTTCTTGTAAAATGTTGCGAATCGATGGGATATAGATGTATATACGTGTGAATTGCTTCTTGTCTATGTTGTTATTAATTAACAAGAAGATTGTTGAAATTTCGGAACTTTTCTGTCATTTGTTTCAATAGCAAATTTGTAATTTTACGATATTGTTACACTTTAAGGTTTCCAACACAGATTCGCAATATGCATCCTTACGAAACAGGCACGTGACTGCTGATGACTGGTAATGACAAGATATACATATATCGTGCTTCAATAAACTCCTTACGAAACGTTATTATGCCGCGTGCTTATGCTTCTTCGTTATATATTACGCATAATTCATGTCCCTGATGAAGTGATTCAAATTTCGGTTTATAGCGTCATTGTCAGATATTGAAACATTTATTTCAATTAAAAAGAAGATACCTGAATAACTCAGGCAGAATTTTTAATTAACAATTTTCAAAGCAGTTGCAACGCAGATAACCTTAGTACAACGTATGATACAACGTAGATTTCTCTCAGCGTCATACATGCATATATGCAATCGACATTAACGTAAAAGAAAAAAAGAATGAAACTTTAACTTTTATACTAATTTTTATTCGTATGGAGAGGTTTTATTCGTACACTGAGGTTTTTTTTATGATTTCAAGTGAAGAAGTAAGTCGGTAAAAAAGGAATAAAACCTCCTTTGTCTCGAGGCCTCCATTCTTGAGAAAATCGTCTCGATCGTTGTCGAATTACGTGTTTATTTGAACCGTATTTTCATGAAAATACAGTTAATAGGAAACTATTTATTTTCACAGTTATATTCTTGCATTCGCATATGTATTTTCTTCACTAATATCTCAATGGGGACATCAACACTGTCCAAATTCCAAATTTACTTTTTCACCTAGAGTCACCTCTTGCCTGGTTCTGCCACACTGTATATAATCTTGAAACATTAAACACAGATAGTATTCAAATGGGATAATAGGAAAAAAAACAAAAAAAATTCTTCAAAAACAAACGAAAGAATGTTAATTTTTGGGACACTTTGTAAAAATCGTTATTCACGTCCAGCATCTTGTTTACCTGTTTTATCTATAACCTAACCTAAATCTAGCCAAGCCTAAAGCTAACCTATTTTGTCTATTTTACCGTAGCGATTAACTTTGAAGCTATAATGAACATTCATTTGGTTGTATTTCAGTTCGATATGAGTATCGAAGGAAGATCGTGCATCGTGAGAAGATGACGCCGCGACGGTACGTGTTCGCGGCGATTAGGCGAACATTGCTGGCTGCTGGTATCTTGACGTTGCTGGTGCTGGCTCTGTCGAGCCAGGACACCGGCAACAATGTGCAGCAGGGCCTTTTGTTGGAGGTGAGTGACGATCTTTTATCTCTAGCACTGGCCAAGGATTTCTTTTGTTTCATTTTCGGCGAAAGGTTTCCTATGCGCGCGCGCATCTCCCTCGCGGATTTAGACCACCGGAAAATTAGGCGGATTACATTCCAAGGGACGATTATTTTAGACGAACCGTAAATTACTCGGTCTCGTTGGAAACGCGGCCAAAAACCTATTCTAGATTCTTCTTCTTTTTTGCTCTTTTCATCAGGAAGAAGCACGTATGTGCATATTCCTGTTTGAAGTCGTTGGAAAGTTGATCTTCAGAATGATAACCAAATTGCCGCGAAGTGAAATTTAAATTTTCTGAATGTAGATTTTATACAATTATTTTGTAAACTCCATCTTTTTATAAAGAAGTTCGATAAATTGTAATATTTTAAATAAATTACAAACGCTTTGGAATTCAAACAAATTGTAGCGTGCTTTGGTTCGCTTAAATGTTACAAAATTGTTTCTATAGGGTGGGCCAAAAATCACTTCCTACAAAAATAAATTCGTAACTTTTTTATTTCACATTTTTTTACAGATTTTCTACAAATGATGGAAAAATCATGTTTGAACTTGAATTTAATTTAAAATTAATAAAATTAGTTTTTTTCTTGTATTTTGATGTTTTATTAAAAAAAAAAAGGGGGAAGAAACTTTTGGCCCATCTTGTAGATAGGGGAAATTTGAGAACAGTTTGGTAACATTCACAAACTGTTGCTAAAAACTCGAATAATAAATATACTGCCAAAAGTATCGAGTAACATAAATAGCTTTTGAGCGGTGTTATCTGATGAGTCTGAAGAAGATGTGTGTACACATGTACAAAAGTGTGTATATGAAAATTCACAATTCTGCCGCAAGTACCACTCTAGCTTCTTCAAACAGTGTTTCATGAGTTATCCAGCTATAGTGTACAGTACGAATTAATTTAGCGTATCCCTCTAGGCGCATTTTATTTTATTTTCTCTCTTTTTTTTTCCTTCTACTTGTCTTTCAGGAACAAACGAATCATTAAGCAAGCCGAAGTGTGTTCATTCAATTTTCACGCGCTACTAATTGCAAGATATAGCCTCAGGCGTTTTACTTATATAATCCGTTATTCTCTTCACACGACAAAAGGAGAAAGGCCAATGCTCTGTTCGTTTTCTCATGGCCTTTTACACGGCTTGCACATCTTTCCTTTTTTCACCCTTCTAATTCATTCAATACGCCGCGCTTTGATGCTCGTGTTCCTGTCGCTATAAAATCTGAAATCTAGTGAAGTAAATTCGTGATACGAAGATTCTAAGACTCTCGGGCGTTAATAAGACGAGAATTAAGAAAAATTGCGTCACTTTGTGGAGAATCAAGTCTGAAGACATCTCCAATTTTTCACGAATATTAGAATACACACGGAACATAGAAAAAAGTAGAAAAGATGGAACTTAGAGAAAAGTAATGATGAGCTTGGAAATTTTAAAACCCACAAAACATTGATATACCATATTTTGCCTCCTCTTGAAACCGCATAACTTCTGTATTAAACAATTTTTACATTAGATTTAGCGTAATTTAAAAGTTATTTCAAGTGTGCAAGTTACGTGAATCACTCTCTATACAAGATACCGATATTAGTGCCTATAGTATTGTTGAAATAGTTGACGCTCATCCTCTCTTTCCTTCGGTTCACAAAATATACCTTTCCATTTAACCTCTTGCGCTGGAATGACGTGTCACGCAAGTCGACAGTTTTTTGTCCCAAATTACCACATTTTCTCAGTTCTAAGTATATTTAAGTATAACCCAGGTAAAATAAATAATAAATTTGTTAAATTACTTCTTAATAATTTCTATCCAGTGATATCATACCGACGAGTTCAAAAAGAAGGCAACGAACTAATGTATATACGGTTTGGTCACTCGTTATGGTCCGCAATCAGTTGCCAGCGCAAGGGGTTAACCTCTTGCGCTGGAATGACGTGCCACGCACGTCGAGACTTTTTTGTCCCAAAATTGCAATATTTTCTCAGTTCTAAGTATATTTAAGTATAACCGAAGCAAAACAAATAATAAATTTGTTAAATTACTTCGTAGTAATTTCTATCCGGTGATATCATACCGACGAGTTCAGAAAGAAAGCGACGAATTATTGTATATACGGTTTGGTCACTCGTTATGGTCCGCAATCAGTTGCCAGCGCAAGGGGTTAACCTCTTGCGCTGGAATGACGTGCACGCACGTCGAGACTTTTTTGTTCCAAAATTGCAATATTTTCTTAGTTCTAGGTATATTTAAGTATAACCGAAGCAAAACAAATAATAAATTTGTTAAATTACTTCGTAGTAATTTCTATCCGGTGATATCATACCGACGAGTTCAGAAAGAAAGCGACGAATTATTTTATATACGGTTCGGTCACTCGTTATGGTCCGCAATCAGTCGCCAGCAGTTGCAAGTGGTTAAGCGTCCGCTATTGGTGCCGTACTGCGGACGCTTAACTGGGGATTTAGTATTTCTCAACAAGACTCTTGAAAATTAAAACTTCCATTGCAACTTGTTACCCTTGATTTTCGCCTGTGTCGAGCTTGTGTCAAGAAATAGGTTCGTATTGCCTTGTCGCGTAATAATATGCATCGTGACGTCTTCTCACAAAGAAGATTTTTTTTTCTTCTTCCTTTTTCTTTGGCTGTACCGTGTAAAATGTAGGGTAAGCAAAACGCGATACGCTTCGAGAGAGAAGAACGTCGCGACGTCTCTTCTTCGCCCCACGGGGGTGGGCATCGAAAAAGCGGTCTCCTTACGTAAAGCAAAGCCACCGTGAAGATTGGCAGAGTTCCAGGGGCGCAATGCGGCACACAAATGCAGCTCTGCCTACGATCCCCTTTCGAGTGGTGCAACTCGGGTTTACGGTTTACTCCCCTCGATCTCGACAATTACTTCGCCGATGTAAATCGATCTCCCACCGATACGGACGACACCGGTTTTCCCTAGCGGTTATTACAGCGTGGGTACCCGCCGATAGGCAGTAAAAATCGATAGTTTCATTTGTCGGCCAGGGGTTTGTGATCTTCGATCGGTCTCTTTGTTTGCAATTTCGATTGCGTTCAGACGCAGATATTTTATTTTAAATAATCTCTCAAATAAATGTATACTATAATGTATAATAAATGTATACCAGATTAAATATACTAATGCAACGTGACATCCTGTACACTGCAACACAAATACCGTGAATTTTAGGTATATACTTTATTCATAGTACGATAAACGAAAGCAAACGACACACAGTGAATAAAGATAGTGTTTGCTGGTTCGATTGATCCTGTCGGGCAGTAGTGCGACAGACAACTCGCGCGAATCACGACTAAAATCCGTGGACGAGCACGAGAACTGCGTTTTACGTGAGAAAACGTAACCGATGGAAGTTATACAACTAAACAGAAGAGCCGCGAGAATATCTTACGCAATGTACCACGTATGTATGTACACGTGCACATATGGTGATCCATTAGAATTGGTTCCGCTTTAACGCTGTACTTCCCGGTGATTTTCACGACGACGTACGAAAAAAAAAAAAAGAAAAAAATGTATCAGCTGAAAATAGACGGTTCATAAGCAAACAGAGGGAGGAAGATTCTTTCGTTGGAGATTGGCTTTTTTAAAATCGAACGTTTCATCGATCTCACGTCTCGCTTAAGTTAACAACGCAAAGTGAATTTGGTCCTCTTAGATCTTGCCTAGATTTTCCTTGCTTTCTTGTACGATCGATGTGCTTTTAGTTATTTATCGATCCAAAACTATGGTAAAAATATTTTTTTTTTTTTTTGCACAGTCGATCTCACAATCGCTTAAGTTAATAATACAAAGTCAATTTAGTTACTTTTGTGTGCTTTCTTTTTTCTTCTTCTTCTTTTCCTTTCTTTTCAATTTGGTTATTATAATAACGTAAACATTTAATCAGAATCTTTGAAGTTTTAGACGTTTAATTTAGAATTTTTGGATATTTAATATAAAATTTTTAGATATTCAGTTCGAATTTTTCAAATCTTTCAGCTATTTTGTGATTGTGGCTTTAGAAACTGATAGGAATATTATTTTCGTGTCGTTGAGTTCAATTAGACACACACTGAAATATCTTCGTTTTCGTTTCCTTTAATTTTAATTTCTTTTAATTTTTTTAATCGAAAAAGAGTTTTTAACAAAAAATTTGCTCCCGTAGCAGTTTTAACTGCTCGTTTCGAACAGACACCGAGGAACGAGCGTCGTTAGATTGTCTTTCGACGGGGAAAGTTGGGAGATGTTCACCGTGAGACACTCACGAGCTGACAAGTGGTGTGTTGCAATCGTTCTTAAATGTCATTGGAAGAACGAATCGTTCCTCGTTACGAGTGCAACACGCTAGATAAGCATCGTTTCAAATAATTTATCAGGAAACTCACGTTGGACGAACAAAGAAAGAAAAAAAAAATAATCATCCGCCACTTCCGTAGATCATCTCGCATCGATTTACAACTTACCACGAATACCAGGCAGCCATTGTTGAATGAAATAAAAAATACTGTGAACATTCCCGTGACTGTGGACAAAGCAGAATTTTTTTTTTTTTTAACATATTCTAGACATTTTTTTTTTTTAACGTCACTTCCACAATTTGAGAAAAAAATATTCAACGAAGAGAACGTCTTTCAATGTCAGTAGTTTTTGGAAATGAAAAGTACGGCGAAGAAAATATTCTTTTTAGACAGCAACCGCTTTCGAGTTTATAAAAATTGATTTTTTCACGATAATAATTCTTCACGCTAATAATTTAGAAAGATATATGTAGGTGTGTACATTGATGAGAGCTTGACAATATAAAGGAAGTGAAATATTCTTATCGTGGCTTTGGATGTAAATCGCTCCGTGAATACGAATCTCGAGGCTGATAATGATCGATAAATAAATAAAGGCACACCCATTCGCCTGCGATTGGAAAAGTTATCGGCTTTTAGAAATGAAATCAAGTTGGAATCATAGACGAATCGTCGAGAATTGCTTCCTTGAATGCACATATATGTATAAACCTTGTAGATTTCTCTTATCTACTTTTTGCTCTTCTCAGAAATTTCACTTTTGCTCGGTCGTTTGTTTCTCTTTGGATGCTCCAGAATTCTATATTATTAGACTTTTGGCAACACACCGCTCGAAATAATTTGCTGCTAATACGAAATTTTATAATATTTAAAATTACATAATATATATAATGAAAAATTTTAAAATTTTATTAGCTGTTGGGATAATTAATCTCTTGCGTTGGCAACTGGTTTGCGGACCATAACGAGTGACCGAACCGTATACCATAATTCGTCGCTTTCTTTTCCTCTTTGAACTCGTCGGTATGATATCACTGGACAAAAATGATTAAGAAGTAATAAACTTGTCATTTGTTTTGCCTGGGTTACATTTAAATATACTTAAAACCGAGAAAATGTGGCAATTTGGGACAAAAAAGTCTCGACGTGCGTGACACGTCATTCTAGCACAAGAGGTTAACCCCTTGTGCTGGCAACTGATTGCGGACCATAACGAGTGACCAAACCGTATATACAATAATTCGTCGCTTTCTTTTTCGTTTGAACTCGTCGGTATGATATCACTGGACAAAAATGATTAAGAAGTAATAAACTTGTCATTTGTTTTGCCTGGGTTACATTTAAATATACTTAAAACCGAGAAAATGTGGCAATTTGGGACAAAAAATTCCCGACGTGCGTGACACGTCATTCTAGCGCAAGAGGTTAACCCCTTGTGCTGGCAACTGATTGCGGACCATAACGAGTGACCAAACCGTATATACATTAGTTCGTTGCCTTCTTTTTGAACTCGTCGGTATGATATCACTGGATAGAAATTATTAAGAAGTAATTTAACAAATTTATTATTTATTTTACCTGGGTTATACTTAAATATACTTAGAACTGAGAAAATTGTGTAATTTGGGACAAAAATGTCTCGACGTTCGTGGCACGTCATTCCAGCGCAAGAGGTTAACAATGACAAGAGATATATAATTAAAAAAATATCACTGACAATCTTCATTTAATATCGACCGAATATAGCGACAATGGTTTAATTTGAAAGATGCGTTACGGACGCAGATGACCGCACGGCAAATGTTCTAGAAATTCTCAATCCGTACGTCTGAATTATCCCTTAGCGCGACTTCTGACTCATCGTGAGCGTTCTACAAACGGCTATAAGCGTTTCTAGGGATTCTAAAACGTTCCCGTGAATTCCGAGAAATCTTACAATTAACCGCTCACCTTTAGACGTGAACTCTTACTCTCGACTCTTTTTCTAGTCGCTTTAATCAGTTTTGCTTAATCGTTTTAGAGACTGGTTAAGCGGACGACTCGCGTGGAAAAGAACCTGGTTGTTACTTCGTTTGTCGCGTAGCTTGGGAAGTTTCGCACGTCAAACGTAAATAGATGTACAGCTACTCCACATACGTTCAGTTGCGTTGCATGGATAACGTATCGATTGGCTGATGACCAATCTCAAGGTCCTCGAATTAAATGGAATTACAACTTAGTCGCGTGAATTTCAATCCTTACAAGATCTCTCGCGAGGAACATCGTACCCCGCTCGAAAGTTAACGAAAACTCTCTCCCTAACTTTTCAATCGTTTCATTGGAACTGATTCCTTCCTTTTTTCTTTTTAATGAAAACTAAAATTGATTTCTCGAGAACCTTCGATTCTGCAACATCCTGGACAGAAGTAAAATTCAAAAACGGGTATTTTTGCAAAGTTACTCGATATTTGCGAAATTAATTTCCGATAAATTTGAATCTATCCCTGGTTTATAAATATAGCCAATAAATAAATTAATTAATTAATTTAATAGTTTGATAATTGAATAATTTAATATTAATTAAACAATTTGATTTATTTATATATTACTCCAACATTTATAACAAGGGATATGTAGATTAATTAATTTATATATCTGCCTAACATTTATAACTACGTAGATTTCCATATATCTATAAAATTTAAACAAACAATTTTAATGGAGTAATGAAAATTGTTATTCGAACCGATCGACTGTCCATTGATCTTGGAGCTTCCTCTATGATAATTACGAGCTACAAAAACACAGGAGTGTTTACGTAACGTTCGATCCGCGCTTGAATTTGATCCAACCGACCGATCTATTGTTAAGTTTAACGAAACAATCGCAAGCGGAGAAAACTGGGGCAGAAGAAGCTTAGAAAAAAAGTCAATGGGTCGTGAAATAAGATAATTATCATGCAAATTCTACGAGGGCTGAATCTAAATAATCTAAACGATTCGAATCACGAGCGACGTTCGTAGGCTTTCAAGTCGATTAAGAAGCCGCCGTCCCTGCTGCGCTGAATTCAAAGCTCCCCCCCCCCCCCCCCACCCCCCACCCCCTGCTCCACGAAGCAGTTCTCGCCTTTTTTTTTTCTCCCTTTTTTTACGAACCGAGGCGTGCCACTATGCATCTACAATAACAACAAGAGCTACGTAAAAACACGCGCCGCGCGCGAGGTTAATTCAATTTTCCTAATTTCTGCAATTAATTGCGGGACATTGCAGCCGCTGCAATGTTTCTGTACGAGGATACGATCACGCGTCGCACGCCTAGTTGGTTAGATTACGATCGTGCTCGCGTTGGGATGAAATTCCCTCGCGCGAGCCTTGTCCCCTTGCCTCCCGGTGTTTCGTGTATCTGCTGCTTCGTAAGAAATTCCTCGATCAACATTGTTGGAACATTCTGCGTAATGAAAAATTTGGCCAAAGGGAGCAGAAGTTCCCTACCGATCGGAAACTCTTTGGCGGTATTACTGTGGGAGAGACACCGCCTCGAGAAAATGCTCCTTTTCGCAAAATATTTGAGAAAATCTCGTTTATCTTCAAAATGATGGTCGTTTGAGGGATGTTTGTTTTTCACACATAACACCGAAGAAAATCCATTAATTATATTTCTAAATAAAATGATAAGAAATTGATAAGAAAAACATATGTTTGTAAAAGTTATTTTCGTTTTATATCATTCAGTCTTTCAGTCACCATCCTTTAGAATATTAAGATTCCACGCTCATTACTTTACAAATCTTTGCGACAAATTCGTATTTTAATCAAGCAAAGTAGTTTGAAACAAATGACCAGTGTTTTAAATTCGTAAATAACAACTTGTAAAATTTAAAAATATTATATACAGGGTGTTCCGCGACTCATGGTTTCCGACTGGAGAGATGGTTTCACATATGTTAGGTTAGGTTTTAGATATATACAAGTTTAGAATAGATATATTCTAATATAGGTTAGGTTTAGAATATATATATATATATATATATATATATATATATATATATTCAAATGAAAAGAAACGACCATCCATCTTCATAAAAAAGAGTTTGAATGGAAATTAAAATTAATTTGAAATTGAAATTAGTTCTGTGAGATTAAACTTGGTGAATGGCCTTCAAATTTCGTGCATTGGAAGACCTAGAGGGAGAGCCTATGCATTATGAATCGGTCGCGTGACGGCCGTGATTTTCCGTTTGAAAGTTTAAACGAATGATACCGTGCTCGAAATGAGCACTAAATAACCTCATCTACGTGCAAATCTGTTCTTCCACTGTGACATTGATGCAGTTGTTTGCGCGTAGTACGTGAAACTCGATGCCGATTGATTTTATTATTACGTATATCGCCTGTGTATATCGAGTATTGGTGACAATTGTGTCGATAGAACGAATACCGATTGATCTGTTCTAGCAATTGTTGGTGTCCAATGTCTGGTAATACTTAATTTCAATTTCACAACGAGTGTTCGATTTCACGGTGTTTTCTGACAC
This sequence comes from Tetragonisca angustula, assembly GCA_036937485.2. Taxonomy (NCBI): domain Eukaryota; kingdom Metazoa; phylum Arthropoda; class Insecta; order Hymenoptera; family Apidae; genus Tetragonisca; species Tetragonisca angustula. Next base: position 380,243 of record JAWNGG020000148.1, read on the forward strand.
GAATCGTGGCATACATACATGTAACACGTATCAGCTATTATTTACGTCTTAATAAATTTTGAGAGACACTGCTATAAAAACAAGTATTTAACATTACAGATCTCTTGAAACGTAGTCTGCAGGATTTTTATCATATGTATTGCTTAACATTAAAATACTTGTATTTTCTGGATATTTTGTCCAATCTTTTCAACATATGTATAGTATATGTATGTACATGTATATTGCAGCATAGTTCTCTTATCATTCTTCCTACCTTTTAAAATGATCTATTTAGAACTTCTCATGGAAATTTCATATATACATATTTACATTAGTGTATTTTCGGATACTCGAATGATGTTTACATTTTTTTTCTGTTTCTTTCATTTTCATTTTTCTGCTACAAATTTTACATCTTTGATCGTCCGTAGATCCAGTGTTTATAAAACAGTGCTTATAAGCGAGAATATCCACGTAGTACAAATAAATAAAAGTGTCGAATGTCGACAGGAGGATGCGAACCTGACACCCGAGGAAAAGTTGATGGAGGAAGCAGCGATCGCCGAAACTGAGAAACGGTTGAACGTAAGGAGGAAGTTCTTGGCAGAGAAGTGCGCCGAGGAAGGTTTGGACAGGCCTGGGAACGATTCTCTTCACAGACCGAATGCTTGGGAATTTCTTGTAAATAGGGAGTATCATTTAATATGGTGTAACGTGTTCAAAGCGGCCTCTACCTCTTGGATGTACAATTTCAATCTACTCGCGGGGTAAAAGATACTAAACGTTCTTCAACTTTCAATTACAGCGGAGGCTGGATCAATTTTTGTACATTTCGCATTAATCATTTATGTTTGGAGTACATACATACTTTTATTTTTATCTTTTCAGTTGTATTATTGATTTTTATGCAAGTTCATATGAGTGAAGAAACAAAGCCAAAATAGGAATTTTTGTTCACTAGGTACTAGGTGTGTGTATATATATATATATAAATGTCATTTAATAAATATAATTTACTATGTACATATGTCTAATGCATATATTATATTATTTATTATTCAAGTTTACATATAAATATTATATTTAAATAACGTTTACTAATATATGTATAACATTCGATGCTCATGGTAAAGATGATCCAACCTCCCAGTTAAGTTTAAATAAATAGCCAGATTAACTTCAACCTTGGTCAAACTTTACAAATTTCTTTTAGATACAGCCCACAGTTTTTAAAGGCCTCGAAGGCTGTGCCTGTTTCTTTGGCAAGGCAGAAATATCCCAGATACACGGCAGATGAGTTGAATAAGTTCCTAAACGACAGCATCAGTTTCTTGATAGTGAGACATCCATTTGAGAGATTACTCAGCGCCTACAGGGATAAATTGGAGCACAGCCTGCCGCATACGTTTCACAGTAATCTTGGTGCCCATATTGTTTGGAACTATAGGTCTAAAGTAAGAATTATCCATCCAGCACAGTTTCGTATACAATTTGATTTTGAGCTTGTTGGATTTAAAAGATTGCTTTTCAATTAGGATCCAAAGACGAATGGACGACATGGTCCTAGATACCCACTCTTCGAAGAGTTTGTACGATGGTTGCTATGCCAATGGAGAGCCGGAAACGAACTTGACATGCATTGGACCCCAGTTGTAACCTTTTGCACACCGTGTCAAGTGCGGTTCGACGTGATAGCCAAGTTTGAAACGCTTCATGTAAATATCTTTCTAATAAGAATATAACAAGAATTGTGGTAGTAAGAATTGTCTAATGCTATATCTTAATTAATGAGACGATTATTAATTATTTTAATTATTTTCAAAGGAAGATCAAGATTATCTTATAAAACAAGCTCACGTGGGTCACATCATTAAGCCTGAATGGAAGAACCCTACCAGAGGCGTCCAAACGAAAGACGTGATTAAGAATTATTTCGCTCAATTATCAAAATCGCAGATCAAAGATCTCTATGAGATGTTTAGGTGGGTATACGAAATCGGAGACGATACAACATGGACGTCTATTAAATTGGAACGTGTTCCAATTACGTCTCAAATAATTATTATTTCATCAAAATGTCACACGTTAATTTTGGAGCTATAATTGCGTTATTATATCGTTTCGATTTACAATATCTCGTTCAAAAAATGACGGAAGATATTGTATGATAATAAAATATTTTTATTATTTCATTTCAGGTACGATTTCGTGCTTTTCGATTATTCTCCCGACGAGTATGTAGCACTCGGGAAAGACGAGGACACAGTGTTAATCTGTAAAAAGTAATACTAACATTTCGTACATTATTGACAAGCGCGTGTCGGCACGTGAATTGTTCTCCACTTGCGTTTCAGTTCTTTAAACGTTGAATAGCATGTTAAATGCAATTGAAGCATCGATTACAACGAAAATATTTGATAGCAAACCAGAAACATAACGAGAATTATACTCAAATTAACAATACATTTGCAAACCGCTGCTGCTGCATTTAAATCTTTTGATAAACGAGGTGTTGTTAGTTCAATTGTTAGGGGCTAAGTCAAAAAGATCACGAAAGAATTCCGTTGCTTAAATACTACACGTGACTCCTGCGAGAGTTTTATGATAAGGATAATGCTCACTTCGTCGAATCTTTTTTGCTTCAGGCTCGAGAGAATGGGAATAGTTTATTTATATTAGTCTGATAAAGAGTGCCCTGCATTCCTTGTAGGAACAAGTAGGAACAATGTCCCTGTTTTGTTTCAGTTGAATTATGTTATAGAGTACAATTCAATATGAGTGATATTTTGTTGCATCATATTGTTACGGATATGTTTCAACTTGATTCAAGCGAGTCGAGCTAATTGTTTTTTTTCGTGTATATTTTATATATTTTGGAGAATACGTATACATTTTCGCTGAATCTATATGTATATACCTGTATATATAAATATACATACACGTGTACTGATATGAATGTTGTTGCAATAGTAATTATTATCATTGTACCAATGATAATAATACTGCCTTCAGGAGATATATTATATATAATTGCATTAGTAAGATGTATGTTAAATTGTACAACTTCCAAATGCAAGAGTATTCAGAGATCTGTAAGTTTGAAGTTTTCCAGTATTTACTTGTATTTTAGATCTGGTGTTTGAGTTTATAGTTTGTATACCTTAATATAATACGCGATAAGATGGCCTTCTTATAGACTTATTGGGAGTCTATGAGAGTTTGTTTTAGTCTGTAAGACTCATTTAAAAGCATGAAACATTACATCGTATGTACTTAAATCTAATACAAATTTTTCATTACTGAGAAACTTCTTGCGAATAAAATTGAATTGTTTGTAAAATTTATATGAGACGAAAGTGATACGATGAGTTTTAATCCCCCAAATTACAAGCACAAAACGACAATAATTATTTTACAAGGCAAAAGATAATTAAGAAAAAATAATTGATCACATGGAATGCCTAATCTTGTCAGGTTGAAATTAATCAAAAAAACAGTAGGATAGACAAGTTGTTTGTAGACGACTTGTTTGATTGTCCAAGGTATAGATATAAAAATATCAACGCTATTGCAAGCATATTACCATCGGTTTTCTTTAATTAGATCAAAATCTATGTACAATCCTTGGAGAATCAAGATTCTATCCTTGATTGTTAACAACGTACTTACTTGTTTGAACTGTTGGTCAGCTCAACTCCGATAACCCATTTATCAGTGAAAACATATTTCCAATTGCTGTTTATTACCAAAAATTCATGAGGGAGCTTACTAACTTCATATTTCTTCTTCTTCACAACCAGTTGTCCATTTATTGTGTACAACTACAAATTGTATATACCAAGTTTAATATACTTTAACACTTGTTGAACGTTCAATTGTTATAAATATAATGTATCCACGTTTCCTTTCGTACAATTCCTCATTACAATGTATGAAATTCATCTGTCTAGCTGATCTCGACTGACGAATCTCCTTTTACTAACAAATTGATATTAAATAATCGGTTGGAGTCAAATATATTTTCCCATTTTCATGAAACACTTTGGAGGAAATTTTCTTTTTTAACTAATTTTTTTAACTAATAAAAGAGATTATTTCTTTTTCTTTTTAACTAATAAAAAAAAATTATTTTTCATCGTATGTGAGTAATGTAGGTCGCACAGTTTACTTGTTACTAATACTAATTTTTTTAACGAACTCACGTCACTGTCAGAGTCCGAAGTCACATCCTCTCCGTATCGAGCTTGTTTGTATAGAGATTCCAGAATACGTCTGGTCATATCCTGAACTTCTTTAATGTCGTTCGTTGCTCTCTCGATTCGAGTTCGCACGTCCGACGACGCTCTCGTCAAATGTTCCTCTATAGGATTGCATTTCGGAGTAGAGATGGGCAGCTCCTCGTCACTAAGCACGAACATGTCATCGTCCATCGAATCCATTTGTACTTTCGCGAAACTGATACAATACTCGATTAATTGAGTAACTGACAAATTACTCTGTACGCATTTCCGCCGTTACTGATAAAATTTGCGTAACAAATCACGTATAAGTCATCTTGGAGTATCAAGGATTTCATTTGAACGAAAGATACATATATATATCAAGAAAACATCGTTAGACTCTCAGTATTCAATTCGCAATTTTGATATAATTATGCATTCATAATAATAGTCAAATTAATACTCAATACTCTATATTTTATGTTTTATATTTTATATTCTATATTTTACATTCTATATTCTATATACTATATACAATATATGTACTATATTCTATAGTCTATGCACTATTCCATTCAATAAGTCGAGAGAGATACATACATATATCGAAATGAAACCACGTGATCAAAATCTAGGGGAAACGATCAGTCGATTATTCTGACGTATTACCAAAATGAAATGTTCTCCAAATGTTCTTAATTTCTTAAAAAAGGATCAAATATCGTAACAAAAATACACAATACTTACGTACGTAAAATGTACACAAATTAAATAATAATAGTAAGGTTCCGTAGATTTTGCCGAATACTTGGTTCTCCAATTGATTTCAAATTGAATTTCTTGTATTTTTGCCGCCGTTTGTTTCTCTTCCTCCTTTTCTTTTAATCTCTAGTCCAGTCGGTAAAAGAGAAGCGCGCACGGAGTGCTGTCATCTATTGGATTTTTCCATTTTATGTTTTTAATTCCAATCCAAGGTACTTATATTTGCATGTCAACACCATGCGTAGAGGTTTACTTTTTTTAATTAATAATATTGCAATATTTATTTAATTTCTTATGTATAATAATTGTTTGTTTTCTTCTCTATTTCCTTCATCGACATCGCCACTATTCCACTTGGTTAAAAAGGTACAAAGTGCAAACAATAGTATGTAACAATGACGAAAATACCAATTAGTTCTGTTGCTTCAACGTAGTGTTAGCATTTGACTACCCATAAATTGAACAAATTTTCATCTGAAAAAAAAAAACTAATTTAGAAGGTTAGCTCGTGAACTTTTGTAATTATGCCTGGGTAACTGAAGCATTAACTTTCTTTCTTCGTATATTTTACGTCGAAATTAACTTGTTTGTAATTTTGTGAAAAAATTGGTATTTAGGGCGAGCTATTACTGCACTGAATTCTCAACGCGATACATAACTGAATGTCAGATCTATTTCATGTCCCTAATAAGATCATGTTGATGCCCTAGAATCTAGGGAATTAGATCTTACAACTTTGTAACACAAAAATACACATGAAAACGTTGCATCTGTCTTACCTTTTTATTTATGGTCTGTCTCGTGCCCCGTTCGCGGCTGCAATGATGTAATTCCCACATTCCTACTGTAGGTAGAGCAGGGACTAGTCGAGGGGAAGGTTCATCGCGTGATCGCAGGTCAATGGAAAAATAATTAAGAGCTGCATACTTTCGTTGTTTGGTGCAATCAAAGAGAGAAACTAGAGAATTAGAGAGAAATATGTGGCTAGAGGAATGTGACAGCTTCGCCGAACTATGCCGAGGATACTTACCGTACTATTTACTGATAATTCTGCCGATCTTTATTATCATTTCTCCGGTGAATCCAGTTGCCGCCTCGCACGAATTTCCCGTTTATCGAATGCACCAGTATGACTTGCACGGTGTACCGCACGGTAACGAAACGTCGTTTTCCCTGGATCCTCGTCAACAATTTTTTTTTTTCCTTTTTTTGTTAATTAATACGATTTCTGATCAGGTTGCCGTAGCGCTCCAGTTTCTCTGGAAGCAAGATCTCTCACAGGATGGAGCACTTCCAGGCACTGCGTAGTGACGAAAGCACTAAGTCTTACCCCGAGTCTGTTTCACTCTATCAAGCACAAGGCTGGAGCTTTGATAGTGATCTTACCAGAAAGACTCACCGAATTGACGTTGGAGGAGAAACAGGTTCGTTCGCTTTGCTTCCGATAGGTTCTTGTCGAAAATATCAATCGAAGTTCGAATTCTTGTCGTCTTGTTGCAGCATATTACGAGTCTAGAAGAGTCTATGATGTTTGGACCAGAGACAACAATACCAGTGTATTTTACTTCGTGGCATCCTGATCTACAGACAATCTTGGATGACCTATCCAATGGTTTTATCACCGATGAGAAAGCTGGATCTGCAGCTGAGGCGATGTTTAATTCTATATCAGCTAGCGGTTATCAGGTAGTAGTGGCGACCGGACAGGCATTAGCCAAGACAGATGTAAAAGTAGCCACTTTGCATGGGAAATTGACTGGTACTGGAGCAGAGGAGAAGTTACCAACTATAGCCTTGGTAACGCATTATGATAGTGCTGGCATCGCACCTGTAAGATATAACGTACTGCTGATATAAATGTCTATTCATGTAGCTAAGAATGTTAGAGATTAAACGTGTATTTTGTTGCTAATAAACAGGAGTTATCTTTCGGCGCAGACAGCAACGCATCGGGAGTGACAATGCTATTGGAAATAGCACGATTATTCTCCAGTTTGTACTCTACCAGTAGATCGAGACCGCAGTACAATCTGGTGTTTATCGTGACTGGTGCTGGTAAACTTAATTACCAGGGCAGTAAAAAATGGCTGGAAGATCAATTGGATGGACTTGAAGGCTCAATAATCCAAGTATTATATATATATTTATATTTGAAAGACTTCTGTCGTTACGTACAATATTACAAACTAGTTTTAAATAATAATGTAATATATTAAATTTCATTGTTAGGACGCAGCGTATGTCATTTGTTTAGACACGGTATCCACCAGTGATAATCTTTACGTGCATGTCTCGAAACCGCCTAAAGAAAATTCCACGGGTGGCCTTTTTTACAAGGAACTTAAAACCGTGTCCGAGGTGTTGAACGTTACCACTGTCGAAGGTATACATAAAAAGATTAATCTGGCTGAGGAAACGTTGGCTTGGGAACATGAGAGATACAGCATTCGTAGACTTCCAGCCACGACTCTGTCCAGTTTGAAAAGCCACGAAGATCCAACGAGAACAACAATTTTAGACGTTATACAAACAGGGCAGATAGATAAATTATACAAACACACGCAAATAGTCGCAGAAGCGTTAGCGAGACATATATACAATTTGAGTTCTAGTCAGATTTTCATTGATCCACTGGTACACACTTTTTCATCATTTAACTACTAAATATAATAAATTTTTGTTGTATCAACTATTTTACTTTTTCCAGGGGGTTTCCAAAGAATCATTATCTTTGTGGTTTAATTACTTAGCGTCGCAACCAAGGGCTGCTCCGTTATTGGCAGATAAAAATAACATGTTAGTTGGTACGTTAAAAGAAGCAATGGCTAGATATTTGGGTGATGTTAAAGTCACTTTGCACAGTCCTGACAAACAGGATCCAGAATTTGTATTTTATGATGTTACAAAAGCAATGCTGAACGTATACAGGTAAATACACTTTTTTTTAACTTCATATCATTGTCGATACGATTTGTTGTGGATAACGTGGATTATTGTATTTCAGCGTAAAACCAGCTGTATTCGATCTTTTTCTTACAATTGCTATCATTATATATTTGGGGATAATTTATGTGATCGTGCATAATTTCCCGCGTGCGTACACTTTAGCAACACGTTTCTCTGTAAAAAATGTGAAGTCGTCGTGAAATTGCGTCAAACTTCGTTCATCCTTTAACATAAATTTAATATATAATGAGTAAGTGTAAAGATCATGTACCGTCTGTACATTAATTTTTATTCACATTAGCCTTAAATTAATCGTCTACACGTTGTATCTCGAGTAATCTGTAAATGTTACATGGTTGTTTAATTTCAACTCGAACTTTCGTCCACGTTTCATCTTCATCAAAGAAGGATAACGCAAATAACAGAGTATATTTAGAAGAGAGAACATTGTTTCTCATTTTATGGTGAATTATTATGTATAAGAACACGTGATAATTAAGACCAAGTAATAACAGACCAAATAGTGAGACTTCAGAATGCAATTTATGAAGAAAAAGACTGGCAAATTTTAGCAAATACAAGAATTTAGTAATAGATACAATTCCAAATCGTATATAGACTACTAGAACGTTAGTTTTATTTAAATGCAGATTTAATACGTACTTCATTTAATAGGTATTATCATGTTCGCAACACATGATATACGTGTAATATAACAATTTTGAATATATGTATATCACGTAAATTAAGATAATTCTATACAGGTAGTGTTACAAAGCAAATGTTTTTAAAAATTTTCTTGTTAAAAAGTACAGAAGACTATTTGCCAAATATTAATATTATAAAAGCATTTATCAGACGGAGCAAGAAAACTTGGAGAGTGAACTATTTGAATGACAAATAGAGCATAATAAATATTTATTAACGATTATTTAAATGCAAATGGACGAAATGTAAAAAGCTTGTACAATAAACGTGATGGAAAATAATCATTGGTTTTTATATTTTCACCCAAATATTGGAATATTTGATATATTTCTTACTAACATAGACCTTGTACAAAAGATTGTATAAAGGCCACCTTCTATAGAAAAATATGCAGAGGCTAAAGGTCCAAGAGAGAGAGAGAGTTAGATACTCAAACAGGTTTGACTCATTATACTTTCATTTTACTGGAATTAGATGTCGTTCAGCATTTATTAAAGTACACCACAAAATTGTAAAATGCACAAAAATATGAATGTTCTTAACAAAAGTATCTCAGTCCCATTAGATTTTGATTCAACTATAATTATAAACAAAAAGATTAGGTTTTTAACTGTTTATTTTCTTGACAGATTTAAAATTCGAAAACAAGCGATGGACTTTGGAAAGACCTATGAGCCTTTTAACAGAGTGCGTGACACCGGAATTAGAAGCTGTAGAAAAAGCTGGTACTTGGAAAAAAGAGCGAATAATCACTTCACCTCAACAGACACGGATCGTACTAGCAAATGAAACACGGGCATTAAATTTTTGTGCCAACAATTATCTAGGCCTGGCAGTAAGTATTAGAATTTATAAAGTAAATTAACAACATTTTTTCTATCGCATTAATTAATTTCTCATTGTTTTGTAAATTTAGAATAACAGAGAGGTCATCTCTGCCGCAAAACTTGCACTGGATAAGTACGGAGCAGGTTTGAGTTCTGTAAGATTTATATGTGGCACACAAGACATTCACGTGGAATTAGAGAAGAAAATTGCTCAGTTTCACGGCAGAGAAGATGCTATCCTTTATGCATCTTGTTTCGATGCAAATGCTGGATTATTCGAGGCATTGTTAACGTCTGAAGATACTGTTATAAGTGACGAGCTTAATCACGCGTCCATCATAGATGGTATCAGATTATGCAAAGCAAGCAGATATAGGTGAGCATGCTAAATTATTGTGTTTTTTTGTTGTTGTGTAAAAATACGTAACGTTTTGTAAAGATACAAGCATAGGGACATGGCAGATTTGGAAAATAAACTACAAGCTAGTATGTCTTCGCGTTTGCGACTGATTGCAACTGATGGTGTTTTTTCTATGGATGGCACCGTTACACCACTACCAAAAATATTAGAGCTCGCAAGGAAATACAACGCTCTTACGTTTGTGGATGATTGTCATGCCACTGGATTTTTTGGAAAAACTGGAAGGTATTTTTTATATAATGTACTTATATCAATAATATAAGTACATTATATTATTGAGTAATAAATTTAACTATAATACTTGTTTAAATATATAATATCAATTATCGTAGAGGCACAGAGGACTATTTTAACCAATTGGGATGCGTTGATATCATCAACTCCACATTAGGTAAAGCTTTGGGCGGAGCAGCAGGTGGTTATACAACTAGTAAAAAGGAACTTATTAATTTGTTAAGACAACGTAGTAGACCGTATTTATTTTCAAATTCATTGCCGCCACCCGTAGTTGCATCAGCTAGTAAGGTATGCAAAGGAAACGTTAACTGTTCATAATAGTGCTGCAAAAGTAATTGAAAATATAAAGGGACTGTAGATCATCTATATTTTTATCCTTTAATGCCACATGTAGGTCATGGACTTAATAACAAATTCTACGAAATTTTTGGATCGTTTAACAAACAATACCAATCTGTTTAGAAATAATATGAAAGCAGCAGGTTTCACAATTACTGGTGACAATCATCCTATCTGTCCTGTTATGATAGGCGATGCAAGATTAACGATTGAATTTGCTGATAAAATGATTGGTAAATATTCACAATATATTGCGTTATGTTAACTTCCATCAGTATATAAAACGATTGTTTTTTGCTTACAGAACAAGGAATTTATGTTGTTGGCTTTAGTTATCCAGTAGTGCCAAAAGATAAAGCACGAATACGCGTTCAAATCAGTGCTGCACATTCGCAAAACGACATAGAACATGCCGTAAACGCATTTATACACGTTGGAAAAGAATTTAATATTATTAAGTGATATTTCTTTTTTATTCTCACGGAAGCTTCTATTAAATTTGAATATTTCTTAGGATTGCTCAATCAAATTAATAATGTAAAAAAAGAAAACAACTAAATTACGTATATAACTGATTAAGTAACATTTAATGTACAATTATATCAAACTGAAACTTTTAATACATGCAAAGATAAGCCTTACTGCATTAAATATTATAAATAAAAAATAACTTGAAATTAAAATAAAATATAAAATTACCTTAAGCTAAATAAAAAACTTTATCGTGTATAAGATTTCTTTAGTTTGAAAAATTTTTGGTTACATGTCGAAGTCATATATTTTTACGAAATGTTAATTAAACAGACGTTAAGATTTATATGGTTTAACAAGATTTTCCGAAAATTCTTTGACTTGTTGCACTCCTCGAACTTCTTTTTCTAATAAAGGAAGTCGAGTGATATGAAAATCTTCATAAAGATCCATTATCTAGGAAAAAATTTGTTTGATCAGTTTCTCAAACTTTTATATAAAATGATATCAAATTACAATATTTTTATTTACCTGTTCTAGATATTTGTCTTGTATTTTATGCCTGGCAAGACATAATCTGCAAGGTACATCGCCTTCTTTCAAGAATAACAACTGATTCACTATGATATTGTGGGTATCTATACCACATTTTGTTAACTCTTGCACAAGCCTTTCTGTTTCATACAGTGACAAAAATTCCGCTATACACACACAAACAAACGTAGTTTGATCGGGATTTTTAAACTGTTCATTAACTTGTCGAATGACAACAAGCATTTCCTCTATTTTGTTACAGAATGTATCTACATTGAAGTCTGTCATTCCTAATAATGAACTAATCTGTATCCAAGTAATTTTGAAATTAGAATATTGACCACAGCAAGATTACACTAAATCATCAAACTAAATCTTTCTGACCTGTGTAATGAAAGGGCTGATCTTCATCTTCAGACGCATTAATTTCCCCAATCCTTTCTCTACTACATGTGGGAACGACAATAATCTTAAAGTATGACCAGTGGGTGCAGTATCAAAAACAACAACGGAGAAATTCATCCCTTTGACCAACCTGAAAATATACAAGTAGTGTATCAAGCAGTTATCACACACAAATGTCATCAAACAACAAAATTGTTCGTTATTAACTTCATCACTTCTGCGTAACTCATCGCTTCATCTATACCAGGGAATGCTCCTACAATCTCTTGCATTATGCTTCTACTTAATCTCATGGCTTCACCTCCTGAAACTGTTTTGTGTTAAGTAACTATACATATGTGTTTCTACAATCTAGCTATCGATTGTATTGCCCACACAGTACAGAATGTCTGTATAAAGTTTAAGCATCGATGAAACAAAATACCTGCTTCACTTTCAAAATATTCTTCTGGTAACTCGGTGATGCCCACGTTCGGATCTATTTCCATGGCGAAGAGGTTCTCAAAACCTTTCACTTTTGTTGGAATTTTGCTGAACTTTTGGTCGAATGCGTCGGAGATATTGTGCGCCGGGTCGGTAGATATGATTAGCACGTTCTCTCTGACTTTTGATAATTGCACGGCCAACGAGCAACTGAAAGTCAACAACACGGGAGGGAATGACTGAATAACAACATAACCCCAAAAACAGGTAAAATTTTGAGGTTATGGCAGTACCTGCACGTCGTTTTGCCAACTCCGCCTTTGCCACCGACGAATATCCATCGCAGGGATCGTTGTTCGATTACGTTCTTGATCGACGGCTCGTACTCGATCACTTCTCCGTCGTTTATGCTCATGTTCGTTAAGCGGCGAGGAACCGTGCTCTCAATTTTAACACGTCATTTACTATAGTAACTATGTCGCTAGTCTACGTCTTACCTACGAAGAAAGAGACAGTAGAAATACACCAACTGTGCACATACGTATTATTGAGTGCACAAAAACAAAACGAGACGTGTAATGCCATGTAAGAGACGAGACGATCGATGTTATCGATATGTCGTACGTGCGTCGTTCGTTGAAAGATGTCGATGACTTTATTTTAATTACGAGAACAGCTTATAGTTCATTCACAGTTCATTCGTTGCAAATCAAATTTTTTTTGTAACAACTTTCCCCAGGAAATTTCCAGCACGAGAAATGTGAAAGCATTATTTATAGGTTAGTGAATAATTTTCATTATAAAAACGAATATCATCGAATCTGCTTACAGTTCGTTACAAATCAAATTTTGGATTGTCTACGAGCATGGAAAATGTAAAAGCATCGTTTTTAGATTAGTGAATACCTTCGCTAATTTTTAGGATGGCAAATAATTTCCGTTATAGAAACATTACGAGTATTATCGAACAGATTACGGTTCGTTGCAAATCAAACTTTTATCACGAAACTCTGAGCATGAGCCTACGAATATGAAAAATGTGAAAGCATCGTTTTTATGTTAGCGAATGACTTCACTAATTTCTAGGTTAGTGAACAACGTACCGGTTAGTATTACTTTTACAAATTACAATTAATAAATCCGGTTTTATTTGCCGACAGGCGCAATTCTAATGTGCTCCCTCTCCTTCCAAATTTCAAGAAACGAACAACCCCGACGCGCATGCGTCGCGCGAAAGACGCTGTTTGCTCGATCGACGAACGAGGTGCGAACTATCGAGAAAAGTAAATCGATCCCTTCGTCGTTGCAAACAATTTCAGCACGCTATCGATCTCAATGCAGAATCGACTTGGCGAGTGACTCCAACGATTCTACGATGATACACGATAGATGCGGATATGTGTGGTGCGACACTGTGGCGGATGGTGTAGATTTTTAACGCTCGGCTAATTTGGAAATGCGCGAAGTGTCCATAAATTGCGGTACGAAACGTTAGCGCGGAGCGTTTGACTGCGCAAAGGCTCGTTGCCCCACTTTGAGGTGTTCCGTCGCGAGTGGTGTGACACAACGAGAAAATTGAATGTAGCATGCCGCAGTTTCACAAAGTCGAGATAAACAGGACCGAATGGGAGGTCCCGGAACGGTATCAAATGCTTACACCAGTGGGATCAGGAGCCTACGGCCAAGTCTGGTAACAGTTTCAACATAAAGTTTTTCAACTTTGTCGCACAGCTGATCGTATTGTTTTTTAGATCGTTTCTCGCACGAGAAATCGCCCGTAATGTGTGTCTTATTAACAATTCAGAATTTGATTGCGAAGTGAAGATCATAACCTTGACGTTTTGATAATCATCCATCATGCCATTAAGGAGATCATACATGTATATATATATATATATATATATATATATATATGTATATGTGTATATACATATGTCACAATTGTTTTTCTTTGTTGATAATTAATAGATTATTTGGATAGATATTTGGATTATATTTTAGATAGATTATTTGGATTCTTTATAATTAATAGATTGTTGAACAAGTGTTAATAATACGATAGCTCGTGCGAGTTATTTCGTACTTAAATTGTATCCTGTGTCGCGAGCCAAGCTAAAATTAGCATTGTTTGACAATGCTTTCCCGCGAGGATGAATTTAACGAGATGTAATTGTACTATATGAATTTTCTCGAAATGATATTTTAAAGGATCCCTGTTCAACCGAGATCACTGACAATTGATCAATTCCATCTTGACTTATTGACTTATATTTGGCACTTAATTTTCCAAGTATTTAAAATACATTAGTTTTTCCTCTCTTTCTTTTGTTTTAAATTATCTTTTTACATAATTACTAAAGAAGAGATTCGCGTATACATATATTACATAATTTTGAGCGGTCAATAATGTTTAATTATTATCAAGATCTCAGTTTCTCACTATATTCTTCATTCTTTTTCGGTTTTCAGTTCAGCGGTTGATACAAGAACTGGACAGAAGGTAGCGATAAAAAAGCTAGCCAGACCATTTCAGTCAGCCGTGCATGCAAAACGCACGTACAGGGAACTTCGTATGTTGAAACATATGAATCATGAAAATGTGAGTACGTGTATGTGAATTTACATACATATAGGTTTAATATATTTTTGAAATTGGCACTGTAGGTATTCATGAATTTAGAAACTTTGTCTTGCTACTAAACTTAGAAACAACAGTGTTCTATATAATGAGCTTAATTGTTATACTACTATTATTGATCTATAACATCCAAAATAAATACTTTTCATGATATTTTTCATTCCAGGTAATCGGTTTGCTAGATGTGTTTCATCCATCTTCTTCTCTAGAAGATTTTCAGCAAGTGTAAGTACTTCGATGTAGTTTTATAATTTTGATTGTCTCTCTTCAACTTCTTGATTGTGACTCCTTGTCATGTTTTAGTAATCACATGTACTTTTAATAGATATTTAGTTACGCATCTGATGGGTGCTGATCTCAATAATATTGTAAGAACACAAAAACTTTCGGACGATCATGTACAGTTTCTTGTTTATCAAATCCTTCGCGGTCTCAAATATATTCATTCTGCGGGTATAATACACAGGGTAAAGTGATATAATTGATAATAATTTAAATGTGGTATGAGTTGTTTCAAATGCATTATTTAGAATTGTGAAATTTAGGATTTGAAACCTTCTAACATAGCGGTGAATGAGGATTGCGAGCTGAAAATTTTGGATTTTGGATTAGCCAGACCTACAGAAAATGAAATGACTGGCTATGTTGCTACGAGATGGTACAGAGCACCTGAAATTATGCTCAATTGGATGCATTATAATCAAACAGGTAGTTATTCTTTCTTTTCTTTCTTCTCAAATATCTTGTAATACATAATTGTGTAATATTTATGCCTTTTAGTTGATATATGGTCTGTTGGATGTATAATGGCCGAACTTTTAACTGGTAGAACATTATTTCCAGGAACAGATCGTATCCTTTTTTCATAAACAGTCATGCTTTCTACAATTTCTCTTAATATTAATGTCTAATAATCTAAATCAATGTTGATTTCCGTCTAATTACATTGTACTTGTGCGCACACAAACTTCTTTTATAATTGTTCAACGGATATTACGAATCTTTAACCATTTTAAAATTAAAAGATACGTGCTTTTTGCTAAGGCTCTACATGGCTTCTTTCTTGCTTTAACATCTTCGATCGTTTTACTAATGTGTATATTAATCGACATCGTATTTTATTTGTCAAATGCCAAAAAATGTTTTGATTCAGCTTCTGTTTGATAGCAAGGGATAAAAATTCGAATATGTATATATTCTTTAATATGCATCAATGCACGAAATTATTTGTTATTTTTATCTAATAATCAAAGTATTCATATAGTGAAAGTAGAAAAAGGTGTGGTGGAACCTTAGCAAGAGCAGATATACATCAATTGAACTTAATAATGGAAATACTGGGTACTCCACGAGACGAGTTTATGCAAAAAATTTCGTCAGAGTCGGTAAGTAATCCTTGAGTCGTTAAACAATGATTTATTCACAGAGGAAGCCTGAATAATTTAAGTAAATGCATGTTGCGCATTCATAATGTGTTACGATTCAAATGCCTCGCATGTTACACTTTTTTTTTTTATTAACCTTTATGTATTTATCTCCGATTTATCTCCGATAAATTTCACTACATATGACTAAAATGGAACAATTATCTTCATAACATTTATAAACTAATTTGGAAAATATATGTTACTCGCATTTGTACTTTGGAATGCTAAGAAAATGCTTAAAATAATTACAATCACAATACATTTTACACTGCTTCAAATTTTCCTATTCCTATATAATAAATCATGCTTTGAACATACCTTAACTTTAAGCAGACATTGATCACCTAACACGAGTTTTAGTACTCTGTGGTACACCCACAGAGGAAACTTTAAGCAAAATTACCAGCCAAGAGGTAATTTTACTTCTTTAATTGTTTTTTTTTTAATTCTTTCCGCGTATTTAAATTTTGCTTTGAATTTAAAATGTAAATTAATAGTAAAATTAATAAAGTATTATAAACAAAATAAAATAAAATACGTAACGCATTTATGAGGTATTCCATGCACAATTTTTAAAGAATATTTTTGAGAAATATTATGCAAATGTCAAATTTTGAGATATTAAAAATCATCTGTAGAAAAATTAAGAAATAAAAATGTTGTTTTAGGCAAGAAATTACATACAAAGTTTACCTCCGTTAAAAAAGAAGAATTTCAAAGAAGTTTTTCGCGGGGCCAATCCTTTAGGTAAATTTTGAAGTAAACATTTTGTAAATTAAAAGTTACGAATTATCTTTACATGTTAAATTAATGTATTTTTTGTTACTTTTCAGCTATAGATTTACTTGAATTAATGTTAGAACTGGATGCAGAGAAACGAATTACAGCAGAACAAGCTTTAGCTCATCCATATCTGGCACAGTATGCTGATCCAACTGATGAACCAGTATCTTTACCATATGATCAGAGTTTTGAAGATATGGATTTACCTGTTGAAAAATGGAAAGGTTTGTCTTTGCTTTAATATACATATTTTTCATATATTTAAATAGTTTTTGATATATCAATACAATGGTAATTCATTTTTATTACTTTTAGAACTTGTTTATCATGAAGTTATAAATTTTGTACCTCAACAATTACCTGCAATGGTTTCGACGATTGAGTCTACTTCGTAAGATTACGCCGATAGCATAAATAACACATAAGATAAGTAAGATAATACAGTAAGATAATCTTAACGATTAATTATAAAAATATAATTGTTATATACAAAGTGTTTCATTGTATATAATATAGTGTTACATAAGTAATGTTAATTATACAAATTTATTGGTATTAGAGTCAAAATGTATATTTTTGTTAATGACGCAACGATACAAGAAAGTGCTAATATTTTTCACACCGAGCATAAGTTTTAGAATGTAGTCACCAAATATGTGACAAATATTCACACTCGTGATTTTGTATGGATGTTTCTGTTATATGTTCACGCGTTTCGATACTTTGAAGCTACAATTGAAAGCACGCGTTAATAGTCTAAAATTTTAGTCTCTATAGTCTTTATAAAAAAATAAAAACCTAAATACGTAATATAAAGGACAACAGTTCTCCAATAAAAATAAATTCTTACGAATAGCTTCAAAGTATTAGATTTTGTTTCATACGCTGTTGGTTCTAGTCTGCAACAGAGAACATAATGTATTGAATTTATCGTTAAAAATTCGTATTTTACACACACAGAAGTAATTTAAAGTAATTTAATCAGTAATATCCTGTTATAATGATGCTTTTAACAACAAACGTGGCTGAATAAATTTTTTGATCTTTGTATTATTGTATTATTCGTTACTCGTGTTACGAACTATTTATATTATTATTTTACTATGTACATTAAAATCAATAGTTAAGCAAACTATTGATTGAACGTATGTCATGTATTCTTTCATTTTTTTTTTTCATGTATATTTTTCTAAATTCTAGTAATTTTTTGAACCTTACGTATGTATGATGTATAATCCGAACGTAATTCAGTCGTCACGTTCTTTCAGCATACAAATTCCCGCTCTGAATTTTAGTATAGGCTCAAGACATGTACATAAAGTATTTATATGTAAATAATGACATGCATGCAAGAGTATGGAGGCATTAAATAACCTGGTCATGCTGTAAACGAGGGGAACAATTTTATCATGCCAATTGCATGGACCGATAGCCTAACACTGAGACTAGTAACTTTCTATAGTAAACATGAGTGTTTGAGAAATCCTTTTCATCCAGACTACAAGAACAAGCAGTGTCGTTACAAGGCTTACAAACAGATCGTGAATTCTATGAACGTTTGTGGCTTAACGATTTACGATTGCATCAAAAGAGTTACCTCTGTGAAGGCCCAATATTGTTACGAGCTGTCTAAGATCAGTGCTGCAATTTCTTGCGAGAAATTTTACAGACCAACGACAAGCTGGTTTCCAATAGTTCACGAGCTGTTCTTCCCGTTTGTACCAATTTATAATTGTGCAAGTGACTGCTACAAGGTGTGTATAATTTTTATTTTTTGTTTATTGTTTTGGTATCAATTTCAATTCAGCTTTTAACACTAATTTTGTTGTAGACGTATGGCAACAGAACAGACACGTATGAAAATTATGACTATGACGAAACGCAGGATCAATTGACACGTTCAGGCTTCGTGGAACAGAGAGTATTAAGCACAGACTGCGATTGCCCGTACGCAACTTATTATTGCGATAAATTAAACGTAGTTAAATCTTGTCTTAGGTAATTTATTTTATTTATCACAGCAGTTAGTAATTGATAAGATGTATTAAAACGTTCCTCGTTTAGGAAATCAGAAAGATTATCTTCCTCTCGGGCAGAAGGTGAGGGAATCGTTACTTTGCAAAGTACAACGCTAGATTGCAAAAATTATGCTCATCCGCAGAGAGTCGATGTTGGGAGCAGTACTAAGAGAGGTATCAGTGTCGAGCACGCAACACAATCCGAAATCTCTTATTTCAAAACCGCGTGTGCAGCTTGTCAAGTGTGTGTGGAGAATGAGTTGCCTCACAGCTTGATGAGGAATGATCTGGTAAATAGATTCTTGTTCTTAGTACAGTCAACAAGAACGTGAAGTTTATCGAAAAGTCGCAAGTAGAACTGTACATAACTGTATAACGAAATAATTTTTAGGTAGAAACAGAAGCTAGTTGCACAGATTGTGTTTTACCAGAAGAAAATATTAAAGGGAAAAGAAAAATTGACGAGTTCGATATGTTTGGAAGGAGTATTGCGTTTCAATTGCGGAATGTAAATTTTGGTGAATATTTAATGTGGTATATCTTAAATATAATTGTTGAGATGAAATTATTTATCTTCAGAAATTGCTATTGAGCTGGAGAAACGTATACAAGACCTAATTGCGCAAGAACGTTTAGACCACATGAAATTGACATATTCGGATTGTACATCGTCCAAATGCAGTGAATGTGCGATTTTGCGCGAGGAATTGGTTTGCAGCTGCGGCCTTCCGGTTATCATGATCAAGCCAGATTCGTCCTGCGATTTTCATTGCAAGCAATAAATAACAACTCTTGCGAATTGTCTGTATTTGTTCAGCGCTTAGGGAAAAATTTTGTCAGAAATATAATAAAGTAGGTTCTAGTGCCAACGCGTAGAATCGCAGTGAAATAAAGTTAACAGAGTAACAGAGTTTGACAAATGCTTCCGTTCGATGTATCGCGCGGTCAAATTCAGTCGCGTTCTCTAACTGAAACTGATTTCATCTCGTGTTTCACAAGCGTGTAAAATTGTAAACGTACAAAAAGTCACAAGTACTATTTTTACAGAGATATTTGTATCGAAATATTTGGTCGTACTGCGAAAAAAAAAATGCCGTCCAAATGGAATGAGAGACTAGTGATCAGCTTTTTGAAAGCGTACAAGCAATATCCATGCCTCTGGAACCCTTATCACAGGCATTATTATAACTGTTACGAGAAGAACAAGGCATTGCAGAGAATTATTGACGATCTTGGTATACCTGGTTTTACTATAACCGATTATTTGTACCAGATCAAGAGCATAAAAGAAAAGTAATGTACGACCGGTAGTTTCGGTAGTGAACATTGTGAAAGGAGTAAGAGAGAAAACAAAACAAAAAAAAACACCATAAACAAGTGTAGTTTGTTCTTAAAAAGGAATTATTGAATTATTGAATAAAAAACTTGGCTTAAATCTTTCAGAAATTAGAGCAAGCAGTGAAAAATCAATGAAAATCTGAAAGATTTATAAGATCTTTTCGCTACGAAAAATATGTTAAATCATTGTCTTACTTAACAAACTATATTGTTGAATAGTTTTGAAAATAATTACTTTTGTACAACAATGTGTCAGTAATGCGCAATGTACGTATTTGTAAAAATAACGAGTAATATTTTCATTGCTACAGATACAAGTTGGAACAAATACGAACGATCCAAAGTCTACAGTCTTACAAACAATATAAATCGCCATTTTCCTGGTATAACATTGTGGCAGATATGTTGGCGAAAGTAATCGACGATGAAGAAAGGGATCATCGGCTCCGTCAACCGATTTCCGTTCTTAGATCCTTGAGCAGTGACTATATCAAGGATTCACAGGGTGGGAAAAGAGGGAGATCAGACGCAAAATTTCTGAAAGCTCATCCGTGCAACAACGTTACCTCTGACCGGGTGACTTCGAGGAGGAGCAAATCGGTGGACAAGCCATCTCATTGCGATGGGAAACATAATTCATCGAAGAGAACGATAATAAAAGAGAAGAGTGAGAAAAGAGTAAGATACGTTCCTTGTCCATCCTACAGACCAAAGAAGGATTGTGAAGAAGATGAACTTTTGAGTTGTAGACCCACCAGAGATGTCGAACCTGAGGAGATAGGTAAAGAATTTTAAAAATTCGAAAGATACTATATATATTGAGAAAAGAAATAGAGTAGCTATAGAGTATGACAGTTTATGATCTTCTTATCATTTTCACAAGAATATTATCCGGCTGTTCCAACCAACTCGATGGATTCTAAACTTGATACTGATCTCCTTTTAACAAGAGAAAATGATAAAAATTATAGTAGATTTTTGAAGTGTCCAGAGTGTGGCTGGGAAGATGCAAAATACAAGGATACTGATGAGAAAAACGAAAGGAGGAGTTATGTCCCTTGTTCTGAATACAATAAGAATCTTTCTGGCGAATATAGCGCATGTATCGGATGTAACAAAGTTGCACATGATGGTACGTAATCGATGACTATAAATTAATAGAAAAATATATATATATTTTTATAATTTTTAATATTGACATTTGGATCCTAAAAACCGTGTAGACACTCATTTAAACTCATCTATTCATTTTCATTTAGATCCACGTTATCAATCAGTAGTGAATACTGATTTATCTGAATGCTTGAAGAAGTACGATTCTAGGAATTTCGAATTTTTAGAGTGGTTATCGAAACATCCATCAGCCGTATCTTTAATAAAACCTCCTGCTGGTTCGCCAATTTTGTCGCCCGTGGAATCTGTTAAAAGTACAGAGAAACATGCAGATGCAGAGGTACAACATAGTGAAGATCTAAAAGACCCTTCAAAAGCTGATGTTCCAATATCCACATCGATTCAAACGCAAATTGTACAAGTCGATCCTGCGGCAACGCATAAATTACAATTTAGTACCATAAAAGCTCAACTCGAGTTAATTTTATCGGAATCGATCGAACGTTCAAGACCAAATGAACTCGCAGAAAGTGTTACTCGAGTTACAAAGTCAGTACAGAGCACAGAATCACCCGCAAATCAGACGCGATTTTCTTTCGAGAGTGAAAAACATGAAATAGGCGTCAATACAGTGGATGCTTTTGACAAAGCATTGGACAATACAGTTTGCGTGTCGGATGAAACGAAGAAATGCGTTTCGATTCAAACTTTAGACGAGAAAGAAGAGGAACGAAACAATTGTTACAAGGATGACACGATGAAAGAAGTAGCAATAAATGTGGTAGATCAAACTTCAAAGGGAATGCAGAGTGCCATTTGTGTATCGCGTGGAAATTCAGCCTGTCGTATGGCTTTAGAAAAGAAGTTAGAACTTGGCACTACCACGTCCGTGCATCAAATACGTAGCGTTAGCTGCATGACGTCGGAGAATGCTAAAGAACTGAAATCGAATTTCGTACAGTGCGTCTCTAAAGAAAAACTTCAAGCTTTGACTCGATCTGAATCCCACGACTCTGTGAAACATTGCATTCGAGATGTAAAATCGAAACATCTCGTCGAGAAAAGAAGTAAGCATTTCAATTGTTGTCTGTTTTGTAACTTAATGTAGCGCAATACTATACAGAATGTTACAAAGTGCGTGAAAGACATTTGTAAATGTTTTCATCTTGTATGAAATAATAGTGTTACATGTAACATAACATGCAACGGAATAATCGTATAAACATTTTAATTAACAGCTCAAGAATTTGAGGATCCATGCACAACGGATACATGCCCTTGGAATGTACTACATCTCAGTAAAAATCCTATTGTAGCTCCAGTTTTACAACAACTTCTGCAAAATATATTGTCTATGCACGAGCAGAGAGCGCAAGGTATAAAGTTAAACAGACAAATTAATCTAGGTAAATTTATATATTAATTTTCATGATTTAACTAATTTCAGAGTATAAATATCGCCTAAAAGAAAATTGTTTAATCGACCAAAGCAAAATGGTGACAGCAATTAAAGAATATATAAAGATGCTAGAATCAAGTATTATCAGGGACGATTTGTCAGAATTTTCTGGTAAATTTGATAAAAAATCGTCTTTAGAGGAAGTTCGAAGGGAATCAAGTTTGAGAGAAACTGGCACGTGTATCACTCGCGATGATAAATCTACCGTGACTGAAGAAGAGAATATCTTTGTTGTATTGCCATCCGTATTCACGAAAAGCGACGAAGGACAGAAAGCCGTAGAAGATATGTTAATAATAGAAAAAACCAAGAGGAAACATGCAATGGTGGATAAGAAAGTCTGTACTCGTTTGAATTGTAAAGATGTTGGTATTAGTGGATCGTTAGTACAGCTGTCTAGTCGCGACATGGAAGTTCAGGGTGACACTCGATCGTTCAAGGATTCCGTATGTGTCGCAAAGTACGAAGATACGGCAGAAAGAGTAAGCGTCGGCACTCAGAAACGAGATCCTATACTAGTTCGAGTGATCAAATGCAATGAGAGTCAGCCGATAGTAAGGTCGGATAAAGGAACATTAACTCTGAGAACGGACATGAATTTTGCCAAAAGATATACGAGTAAACGTGTAGAGACATGTGGCCGATCAACTTGCATTCCGTCTACTGTTTGTCGAATGTCGAACGAAGCTAATTTAAAATCTGCTTTTCGTAAGGAGCGCGACAATGAAATAATCGAAGACTACGACATATGCGATATAAATTGTAAAGGGAAAATGTCGTACGATTGGACTGACGTGACAAACGTCGATATACTTTCAAATATGACAAGCTCAAGAATTCCAGTGTGCATGAAGTCGCCACGAAAATACACATACGCAAGAAGCAAATGATTAATTAATGTTACACATACGTACGTGTTAAGATTATAATTGAGAATGACGTTTAAAATTTTTATTTGTCGAACCTTGTGATTGAAACACGTGGATGTACATTTAGAAAATATATTATTCTAGCATTTTTTATTCTTTGAAACTATATTTTTGTCCTCTATATCGTAACATCCATTGGGAAAATAATAAATCAACTGGAGGATATAGAAGAACAAACTTCATTTTATTACATGAAAATGTATAACGTTCTGTCGGTTTGGAATATTAATTTACTTAATTATTCAATTTTTATAGTAAATTATAGTCACATATCGTTGAGTCCAAGGCAAACGCTTGATACACGTGTCTATGGTGTGCGGAATTGGAAAAAAGTCTCGTGGAACAGCAAAAGAATAAAGAGACTAGTTCCTTTTTACTCACTGTCACGCTGTGCTGTATGATCTTATTTGTTATAATGTGACTATAATGTCCTTTAATTTAAGATTCCATTGAATCTATCCGAAACAACCGACTAGACCATTTCTTTCACGGGACTTTTTTTCATTTCGGCACCAATTGTACCAATTGTCGGTATCTAATTATAATAAAATAGTATAAAAGAGCTTTACTTTTCCTCGTTGATATATTTACGTCATATATAAATTTCATTTGTTACCCGAAGTTTCATTCATTATCAGAAGTCTTATTGTTTGGATACGCATTAAAATTATCTTAATGCTTAAATTCGATAACCTGAGTACATCTCCTCATGATAGATATCGTAATTGGTAATTAATTCGTTTACGCAAATTACATAATTAGGATGTTACAAATCGAACGTTACTAATAATATATTTTAACATATACACGTACTCAAGAATTGCACTTCACTCTACAAAATGTATTTTTTTTTTTTTTTTTTTTTAATTCAATCGTTAAAACGTTATATGAAATTATATATATGTACATTATTGAAAAATCAACAACAGATACGTCTTCGATCATCGAGCAAGGATTTTATTGTTTCTAACGATTATCTCGACAGAGATAATATTGTGTGTGTTACTCTTAACCATGGAAGTCAATACTCTCAAACACATGTCACTTTGTCCATAGTCACATCTTAATACGTGAGTATCGTCTGATTAGTTTGAACTGATTCCATTCATTAACCATCGAACCGCGGATGCTCCGCTAACTAGTATCATGGGCCGGCGAATGCGGGGTTCGTTTGGACCCCGCATTCGCCGACGGAAGATCGATTCTTAGCATATCAATGCTAGTATTAACGTTCGTATTAGAAGTATCTTACGTGTGCCTATATTGAAAAAGAAAAAAAGAAATAATATCTTGAATACATACATATCGTACCGCGCAAATTTGAAATTTAAATTATATAACAGCAAAATTATCTAACATTATATGTATATACGTGAAATTTACAAACATTTAGTCCTTTTTCTTGGCATCTGCTTTCTCGTCTTTAGCTTGGCCTCGTCCCAGAAATTTGGCTAACGAATCCCAAATTCCTCCAAAGAACAACGCGCAGAATAGATTTTCGAACGGTACAAATGGATCATGAATTCCAAGTAAAATGGACGATAGCTGGAATAATATTGACAGTGGTTGCATTTAAAAAAGATAAAGATAATAATAATTAGTTCCCATGAAAAAAAAAAGAAATTAAAAATTTTGGTTACCTTGAAATATACGAAGAAGATAACAATACCAAAGTAAACCAACGCATGGGGTGCTGAGATGAGATCAGTCTTTTTGTCTAAGACGAAAATAATGGATGCTACCATTGATGCTTTCGTAGGGCTAGAAAAATAAAACATTACACGTTATTCATTCTGATCTTGATTTATAAAAGAACAAAATAAGGAAATAAACGTACAAGCTAGGTTGCATAAATTCCATAGCAGTTGGAGTCCATACTCCTCGTATAAGGCGTTCAAAAAGTTTTGTAAAACCTGCTCCATTTCCTATAGTAAAACAAATCAAACGAATTAATTTTGTATATTATATATCTTTGCTATACATGCTTTTACCTTTGAGTGTTCCAATCAACACCATAATAAGATATGCATTTGGATAAAGTTTCCCTGCATGAGTTACTCCATCATATACCTTTTTACACCTATAAATTATTGTATCATAATTTGGGTGTGATACATAGAAAAATTAATGACAGGAGGAAGGATAAAATAAGAGACAAATAATTGGTTATTGCCACTGTGTACTCACCTATATATTTCCTTCATGGTAGCACATACTATCTTCACTGGTAAAAACTTAGCAATTTTATATCCAATATCAAATGGTGTATAAAATACCACATACCTATACAACAAATAAATTAATAACAACACGTTGTTAAAAGTTATGAAAAGACGTTAATTCACTAAACTGAACCAAGAGAAGTAACTTTTATACAGCATATTTATAACTTTAAATTTAACAATTTATTTTTATATATTAATATATATAATAATAAATTAATATATAATTTATGTAAAATTAATAATTAATTATTATATTTTCATACTAACCAAACAATAGTCGCTACTATCATTTGTGATGTATCTTTTAAAGGTGCAAGAATTGGCTCTCCTAAAAGACCATTGCATAGCATACCACTTGCAAACACTACCAGCATTGTTGAAAGCCAGCATGACAGAGGATGTTTTCGAGAAAACGCGTGAGCACCTATTCAATAAAATTACAGTAGTATAAAGTCATCAAAAATTATGAAAGTCATAGTTGAAAACAGCTTAATAAATTACAATATTTTGTTTCAGGTTTTTACATGTTTTATTAAATATCTAACATAGAATGAAAAATTTAATTTACAAAGATACATTCAAGATACAATAGATTTCCTATTTTCTAACACACCATGAAATATCAAAGGGGTATATTCTTTTAAGTAGGTCGCTTGGAATCCTTACAAGTACAGTATGTTACATGTGTTTGTGCAAACATAATGCCAGCTTACTATAAACATGAAAATAATGGTTTTTTATTAGGTGTTTTAGACTATGACATTACATAAAAACTTATTTAAGGAAATATAAAAATAATTGAGATATACATTTAATAATGAAAATTGTATTTCATAGATAGTACATGATTTTATATATTATTTAAATATTTAAGTACCACAACTGTTATCAAGGAATACGAAAGGCGTACAAATTCTTTGAATTATTATTCAAAGATTGCTACTGCATGGTCCATTGCATAAGAAAGTCATTAAAACAATAATTTCACAACTATATCTGGAAACGTTCTTACACAGTAAGCTCTCATGTTTTAAAACACACACAATGATTTATTTTTCACAATCATTTATTTGTACAAAGTTATTCATATAATTTTGAGAAGCATAAGAGGAGATAGAAATTAGGGCGAAAGATTTGAGAAAAAAATTTGGCGTACCCACAAGGATGTATACTGAAATAGATTAGCCAGATACATTCAGCGAATGTCACAAAATAGGATTATTCTAATTGTGCCACATACCATGTGAGAATAATCTCCTTTCTCTCTCTCTCCCTCTCTCTCTCTCTCTCTCTCTCTCTCTGTATCTCTTTAAACAATTATTGCGAATCTTTTTCAAGCAACGTCGTTAAAAGAAGAAATTTCACTACCGTTCTTATTCTATTTACACAATACTGACACGAAATATTAATATTATGTAATTAATAAAATAATATTACATTTATTAATATTACATTGAGAAAATTGCTCGCAAGAAGACAGCAGGGACAACGCTTAAAAATAAAAGAATCCACTTGTTACAGGTGAAGAGGGTTCTTTCGGCTCGTGTAATATTAAACGAGATTAAAGGGAAGCCCGTTTGATATTAAACAATGAAACGATGAAAAATACAACGTGGAGGGAAGCGTGAAGGAGGAACGCGTTGAAAAAGAATAGAGAGAGAGGTAAAAATGGTTGGAGGCGAAACATAATCTTAGAAAAGGTGTAAGCTGGCACTGGGCAGATTAAATTTAGAATCGGTCGGGCAAGGCTTAGGCTTACCGGGTCCTAAATCCTCTCTGACGTGTAACGCGCATAGTACGCAGTGCGCGATATCAAAATACGGGAACATTTTCAATTTAATGACCTGATTGGCCATGTCCAGGAACGCCTCGGGATCCATTTCCGATCGATTTTTTTACACTCGTTCCCCGGCGAGAAAAAACTGTTTTGCACACAGGGATCTTCCCCGTTCACGTGGAATCGTATCACTCCGGCGTTTGACGATCCCCGATTTTGAAACAGACTCACAAACGCCCGCGAACGACGCTAGCTACGCGCCGTCTGCTAGACTTGGTCGTCTGCTAGTTACGGAATCGGTCCCTACCATTAGGAATCTTATCGTCGAACAAGCAAGTCTCTCCCTCTTTGAAACTTCCACCTACAGATGGCAGTAGACGACTGCATATGTGTCTTTCTTTTTTTTCTCCTTTTCTCTTTTTTCCTTTTCTTTTTTGCATTGCGTTTATCTTTTGAACGAACTCTTCGACTCTTGGACCATCGATCTCTACTGTATTCTCAGTAGCGAAGTAAATTCACAGTTATATTGAAGCTTGGACGTGGATTTTTGCAGTGGGAAAAAGATTCTGGAAAATTTCATTAAAATGTTTTTTTTCTTGAAAATGTGTCCAATTCAATCTTGTCATTCTTTTCATCATTTTTCAAGTTTCTGTTCTTAAGATAATTTTCGTATATTTTTGGATTTTCTAATGGCATACTAAATTCCAATTTCTGTTATGTTTATTAATATATTTAGATTGATACAGGATATATTTATATATTTATTAGAAAACATCGCTCGGATAATGGACTAAACGTAAATTATTCAAAATTAAATCTTTTATATCGTACATGCATATATGTGTGTGTGTGTGTGTGTGTGTGTGTGTGTGTGTGTGTGTGTGTGTGTGTTATGTGTTAATATATGTATGTATGTATGTATGTATGTATATATATATGTGCATATACACAGACACATATAATATTTATTATATGAGAGAAAGATGTATATCTTTTCTGAGATAAGTATATATCTCAGAGGAAAAAAACAACGAACGCTTTTAAAGTCTGATTACATTAATCAATTTTATTAATCACCTCTTCTTTCTTTGCGCATAAAAATTCCGAGATATTAAAAAGACATTCATATTAAGAACAAATTCAATACAATCACAAGCCCGCAAGTCGAGAGTAATCGTGTAATTATGTAACATCGTGTGCGATAATTTTCTTTTTGCGTAAATAAGTAAAAGTCATCGCACGCGCGATGAATGCCACCTGTATAGAAATCATTTATTTCATTTCAATATCTTGTGCATGCACGTTTGGAACAATTCTCTCTTTTTTTTCTTTTTAGCTTTTGTAATCTCGTTGCGACGAATACTCTATTTTTGCTAACTTTCCCGCAATGCTATATTCAGGTGTATATAGGCTCGTGTACTCGTGTTAGCGGGTATCGAGTAACCTATCTAAGCAGCATCTACACGCAAATCTTTATTAAAAAAAAAAAAAAAAAAGAAAATGTGATATGGCTATCTAATCGCGGCACATGATTTCATGTCGCTGTAACAGTAATTCAAATGTGCTTTAACGCAGATCGAGCTGACCGATAAAGAATGGTTTACGATAGTCCAACAGCGAGATTGCGAAAAAAAATGAATTTAAATTAACCGACGGCGGTTAGTAACGATTTAATAAGAAACACGGATACAACGAAAGGTAGGTACTTGTTCTGATTTGAATACGCATTGTATTTATCGAAGTAGATTTTGCATCTCAAGTGACAAACTGTCGTGCAAATCGAAAACACGACAGGAAGAAACCTCGGTAAGACTTAAGAACTTTCTCGTCTGTTTCATACACGAAAGCCAAAGGATATCGGAAATTTTATTCGTACAAGGTGTACTCTGTTGACACGTGTAAATATTTGATCAATGCGTCGAACAAAGTCGAACACTGTACTCTCTTGTCTCTGATCCAACTTCGATTCAAAGATTTCATTATTTTTCAAAGTGCCTTCCGCCCTTGAACGCAAACAATGGTAAGATCACCTCTGTTCACTCTGCTGGTGTAGTTATTATTTTCTTTTTCTGTACTGACAATGGTATCTTTCAGAGAGACGGAATAAGATTGCGCCAACATGTTTCCAAAAGATCTGCCAGTGATGTGCTGTACGAGGATAAAGTTTCATCAAAGAAGAAAGAAGTACTGCCAAATGAAACTCAACATTTACTTTTTTTGTTTACCTTCTATCTGTTTGTATCCATTATCATCATTACATTTGAGAAGAAATTGCCCGAGCCGTTGATGATAAATAAAGAAAGTCTACATCCGGGGAGATTTATAGCTGAAAGAGCGCATAATCATCTCCTGAATATCACGTCCATCGGGCCACGAATTGTTGGAAGTTACGAGAACGAGGTCTTGGCAATTAAATATTTAAGAAACATTATCAGTAACATAGTTAAAAATGCCAATGAGAATCATAAGATTGCGGTTAATGTAACCAAGCATAGTGGAGCTTTTCCTTTGAAATTTCTGGATGGAATGACAAATGTATATAAAAATGTACAAAATGTCATTGTTAAGATTGGTCCTCATAGACATACGCAAAGCAGTTTATTGATAAATTGTCATTTCGATACTTTTCCAGAAAGTCCTGGTAAAGATTCATTGAAAAACAATCTTTTTTTGAGTGATGAATGATTAAAGAACTAAATATTAATGCAGTTTTCTTTTAGGTGGTTCTGATGATGGAGCTAGTTGTGCTGTGATGTTAGAAATTTTACGTGTGATTTCTCATAGTCCAAAGTTGTTAAAGCATAATGTTATATTTTTGTTTAATGGTGCTGAAGAAAACTTATTACAGGTAGGTCAATTCTGTCTAATTAGTATCCAATTAAGTTTACTTCATTTTTTGAAAGATAAATTCAATTACTTAAATTGTATAGGCATCCCATGGTTTTATAACGCAACATCCTTGGGCTAAGGAAGTACGAGCTTTTATAAATTTAGAAGCTTGTGGTGCAGGCGGTCGTGAATTATTATTTCAGGCTGGTCCTGATAGCTCCTGGATGCTTCAAGTACTATTGAACAATAAATTGTTTCATGTTTCTTATTATAGGTATTATAATGCGTTGTCATCTTTTTTCACAGATATATGCTAAATCGGTTCCTTATCCCTATGCATCATCTTTAGCCCAAGAAATATTTGAAAGTGGTATTGTACCTGGAGATACTGACTTTCGAATATTTAGAGACTTTGGAAATGTTTCTGGTATTTATTCTATAGTAACTATTTTAATATTTTTGCTTCTATAAAAAATATTTATATATATTTTTTTTAAACTATAGGTCTTGATTTTGCTTGGGCAACCAATGGTTATGTATACCATACTAAATTTGATAATATTCACCAAATACCATTGGGGTCTCTACAAAGAACTGGAGATAATATACTTGCTTTATTAGAAGGAATAGTATTAGATAATTATTTATCTGAGATGCCACTTGAAGATCATACGGGGAATCCTGTGTTTTTTGACTTTTTAGGCATATTTGTAGTTAGATGGCCACAGTATGTGGCAAGTACAATTAATATGATTAGTATAGTCGCTGGCATATATTCAATATATTTAAATATGCGAAATGCTCGACGAGGTATGTACGTTGTGTTAAATCAAAACTATTAACATGGAATAGAAAATGTAATAAAACATTTTTCATTTTCATTCAGATGTAAAGAAGCCAATGTATTTAAAACATTTATTATTATGCACCGGAGCAATAGTTGTTTCATGGATGGTGTCTATACTTTCATGTACATTGATTGCCCTTATTCTTACTAAACTTGGAAAAGTTATGAGTTGGTATGCGAGACCAGCATGGTTGTTTTTCCTATACGTGGTCCCAACTATCTTCGTATCAATGACATTTTTCTTGTTTCTTGGATCACGTCAAAAGAAGGCAAGTTTATAGTAATTTATACACAATGATTTATATCTTTTTTACAAGTATAATAAATTCTGCTTTAATTGGCGTTTTATAGGAAGTTAAATCTGCATGGGTTTTGTACCAAGTATACTGTGATTCGTACTCTTTAATATGGATATCTGTTCTTTTCTATTGTGTTATATTTGAGATACGGTCTGGTTTTATACCATTACATTGGGTCGTATTCCCGACTGTTGGAAATATAGTTCGATGTAACTTCTTTAATAAGTGGAGAGGTATGGTCTTAATATAGTGGAACAGTAATATGATGGAATTAAATATGTTACTCCAATTGATTTTACTCGTAGGTTGGAAATGGCTGTTTTATTATTTAATAACGATGTGTCTACCTTACATACAATCATTTTACTTAGTAATTGGCGCTCTTTATCTTTTTATTCCCATAATGGGGCGGTCTGGTAGCAGCATAAATTCAGAAGTTGTTATGGCTAATATGTTGTGCATTCTCTTTTCCTTATTACTTAGTTTCACGGTAAATTGTTTAAATTATTATCAAAACGAAAGTTTCCGAAAAGACTGCGTGAATGTGATTTAAGAACTAACATTTCGTTTTTAGTTACCATTTGTACTTTTAATAAAAAATGCGGAGAGAATCCTAAGCGTGTTAGTGGGGATATTTTTGATAACTGTAGGGGTATTAATTTTGACTCCGCTTGGCTTTCCTTATAGCGGTGATTTATCGTCGTTGGCACCAGAGAGATTTATGATTGCGGTATGAACTAAAATTTTTACAATTTTTTTATTTGGAATGTAATTGTCTAATATCAAGTAAACATTCAATTTGCAGCACACACAGAGACAATATTACGATATAAATGGTAATTTACGGCAATCTGGAACAGGTTATTGGATAGCTGATTTAGACATGAATAGCCCACATAGCGTGGAAGCTATGGTACCTGAAATAGGTGCTGTAACATCAACGATAAAAGATTGTGAAAAAGAATTATATTGCGGTCTACCATATTTTATGCCTGTTACGACATTTTTATGGTACTTTCATAACGTTGAATTCTTTAAGTTTTTTCGAGACAGTGGAGAGTTTAAGTAAATATATATTTTATACAAAAATATTTTCCAGGAAAACAAGCTGGATTCCAGGTCCTGCGCCGTTGATTACTATACCGACAAAACTTGAACTCGTTTCAAAGTCTATAAAACAAAATAGTGTTAATTTTACCTTCAACGTTACAGGTACGCTTTCTTTTGTAATTGTACAAACTGTTAGTTGATAATTAAAAATTCAATTGGAATTTTATCTTCAGGTCCCGATCATATAAGTATAATTTTATCTCCGTACAAAGGTGTTCATTTAAGAAAATGGTCTATTTTGGAAGGAAAACCGTTAGAAGGACCTAAATGGAATGATAGAGAAACTTATTTCATCTATTATTCTTGTGCATCTGATTGTGTTCCGTTTACATTTTCTCTTGAATTGAATGTAAGTAAAATACGAAATTCTCACGGATAGTTATCTAATTTATTATTTTTTATACAGGGAAATAGTTCGCCGAAAACTCAATACTTATCAGTAGCACTGGGTGGTCACTTTTTGCATGGTGAACATCAAACATCTTTAAGATTTAAACGATTCTTGGCACAATTTCCGTCGTGGACAGTCGTCACACCATGGACAGCTACGTATACCTCTTGGCAATTTTAATATCACACGTAAAACTGCTTATTCTCTACCGAATCTCTGAATGCATTTTCGTGCAAACGGTTAACGACAGCCTAACAGAAACGGCACTGTACTACGTTTAAAAGATACATAATACCTAACAATGCAAATTATAAGCTTAAGAATTAGAATAATCCCATATTATACATGCTAATTCTTTGCAATTGCAATATAACAAAGTACATCGATTAAAATTTAGGGGAAAAAAAAATGTTGGAGAATGAAACGTTTTTCATTCTATTTATATATAAATTTTTTACTAGCACGTTATTAGATGCGACCGAAAGAAATTTTTGAGATAGGGCTAAGTTAAGGTAGAACGATGCGAAGATAACGATTGGAAAAATTTTCGATTTCCTCAAATGTAGTTATCGTAGGCTACCGTGATTTAGCATATCAAACGTATGCCTTAGAACCATAGCTTTATTTAATTTTTAAATGCCAGAGAAACAACAATCTTAATCTGTAAAAGCAGATAGTAGTCGAAAGGTATAGAAATACTGCAAAGCCATCGCCATGTGATGATTATCTTTTTATTCTTACGGTTGAGAATATTGTTCATCGAAGCAACGTGACTATGTGCATTTTATGATCCTGTGTGGGATAGTTTAGGAGCACAAACGCGCAATGGTCTGCTTTATCATATATCATCGTATTAAGGTATCCCTCGATTCAATTTAAAGCGAAATTAATCTATAGCATTTCAATATTCTCACCATCGAATTTTATAGTTAATTGCATACATTTACGTATTCGTGTTTTTGATAAACTTTGTTGAGTTTTTTTTTTGTATTCTAATGATTGTTTTTAATGAGAATCATATCAGATTTATTTGGCGGAAGGTTGGGTATATATATTTATTAGAATTCAAGTGATTTGTTAATGTTTTATATTTGATCCTTTTATAAGGATAAGTTGGGCTGTTGATGTTTTTATCAAGTTACGTTTTTGAAGGAGAAACAATTCTTTATTTCGTTCATTTCCAAGAGACTGAAGTTGCTATATAATTGTTAATTTATGTAATGTTTTGTTTTTATATCCTTAACAAATGTATGCAACATTTACAATTCAAATTCAATTTACATAGGATACGAAGCAGAGAGTAAATAGTTCAAACGATTAAGACGCATATTTAATTAAGAAATATTTACCGAATTACACATGTTCAAGTTTAATTATAAGAAAATAATGCCAATATTGATAGCCAATTTTGTAGTGAGAAGTAAGTTCAAAGTATTAATAGGAGATAATACGAGAAATATAATGATAGTACTTTTACACCAATGTAAAAGAGAAACATATTCAAATGCATGTTCAGCTTGTTACAAACGCATTGAAAAATTTAATTTTCTACGATTAACACTTGATAATCTTGAATTCGGCTTCACTAGATAGACAACGTTGATTAAAGATTTATTTCAGTCACAGCAGAAGATTGGAATGTTTTAAATCTTATTTTTTACATTCTTTGTGATACTTCTTACAATCAGTTGGATATTTAAAAACAGGTGATATAGCGTGCAATTTTTGTTGTTCTATTGCACAAATTATTGTCAATGATTCTACTTAACGATATCGCACAACGTTAAACACATGAAGATAATTTTGTTACAATGTTATTTACTACGTATTCTCAGAAATACGTAACACTTATGAATAATTGGTTATAGTTAAGAGGAACTGATATAAGGCGGTGGATGTTATTACGACTTTGTTGTCCCTCGATTTTCTTTGTTTGCTCTTTGAGAATTTATGTATTTAAATATCTTCGTATTCCTATTTCTTTCCAATGTTCACGTTATAATGTTACATACGCGTTATTATTGTTATTTAGCGTTTCTTGGTAAACGACTAAAGTTTAACACAAATGAACAATAAAAGTGTTGACAATTAAATTTTCACGTTTATTATCTTCCTCCCGTTGCAACCATGTATATACGTACATAAGTGTTATTTACAAACGTGTTAAATTACAATGATATTGGAATAAGTGTTTTTTCGTCGTATTTATTGATTCATTAGATAGATGTGTGCCTTAGTAAGAAAATTTACCACGATAACGGGAAAATTTCTCGCAACTGTTGGGTCATAATATTATGGAGTTAATTGTCGTTACCACTGTCCATTGATCGATCGTATCAATTTCCTGTTTCCGCGGTCAACGATTACGCATACTGTGACCAGATAAATTCCATTATCCGAATGAAATCACAGGCTTTGACAGGCATTCAGTTTCAAAACTTTCCGCTACTTGAAATTTGTTAACTTTCAAATCTTCCCAATGTTCACGTTCTTGGCTTCCATTTATTAAATATTTTTAATTCTTAAAATTATTGCGACTTTTTAAATTTCTAAACGTTCAGATTATACATTTTGAAGTATTACGAATTCCTAATTTTAAATTTTCAAATCTTTTCAGAGTTTGGAATTCACTTTTTTTGCTGCAGAGCTGTAGATTGTCAAACTTAAACTAAAAAGAAAAAAACAATTTTCTTCAATGTAAAATGTAACTTTACATTCCAAAAAGTTTCATGCATCCTTGCAATCTCTCTCCAAACATCTGTTGGTGATCCAACCTTGAAGATCATCTTCGTTCAATAAAAAAACCATTCAATAACAACCTTGTTCTACCCTTAATTCTGTATAACGTGATTCAATTTCTGAATCTTCTAATACTCGAGTTACCCACAGATCAAACGTAAAATGATTTATTAATCATCTCCCTAATCCTGTGCAGTGTATCACTTCCATCATGTTATAGAATCGTGTCATTATCAATCATGCGAATGGCTCTGAACTCCTAGCCACCTTGAAATCCTGCCACCTCCTGAAAACTTTTTTGAAATCTCAATTCTTTACTCTTCCTCCTCCACTTTTTCTTTTTCTTTCTCTCCTCGTTTCTGCCACCTCCTGAAAACTTTGAAATCTCAATTCTTTCCTACTCCTACTCCACCTCTTTTTCTTTCTCTTTCTCTCCTTGTTCCTGCTACCTCCTGAAAACTTTTTTGAAATCTCAATTCTTTACTCTTCCTCCTCCACACCTTTCTCTTTCTCTTTCTCTTTCTGTCTCTCCCTCTTTGTCTCCTCGTTCCTGCCACCTCCTGAAAACTTTTTTGAAATCTCAATTCTTTACTCTTCCTCCTCCACACCTTTCTCTTTCTCTTTCTCTTTCTGTCTCTCCCTCTTTCTCTTCTCGTTCCTGCCACCTCCTGAAAACTTCTTTCAAACCTCAATTCTTTCCTCCTCCTCCCCCACCTTTTTCTCTTTCTCTTTCTGTCTCTCCCTCCTTCTCTCCTCGCTCCTTCCTCTTTTCACCGGTGCTTTCGTAAGAAACGTGTCAATATTGACGCACCGGCATCCTGTAAGACGAGACCGATTTCCTGGTCGGGGCGACACTGATCTGCAAACGGGTCGCAGTGTTCGACTCGCGAGCCACGAACCGTGAAAACGGCTCGATAATCGCGGCGAGGTTCGTTGATTCGTCGCAACCGTGTCATCGGCTACCTGTTACACTCGACTCGATAAACCACGGGAGGAAGGGTGGGAGGGAGTTCAAGGAGGGAGGGGAGGAGAGAAGAGAAGAAAGAGAAAGAAAGAGTTATCAGTCATGGTTTCGCGATAAGCGGAAGGGGGCGATACATCGTTCAGATAAAAAGTCTCCTCGATGCCTCGGGAAACCGGTCGAAACAATAAAACTTCCTTTTTTTTTTTTTTTTTTTACCCATTCGTTTCGTTGTATCGCGGTTATCTTAATGGGAATTCTCAGTCAGTCAGTTCGGCTCGTTCCTCGATCGATCTCGCGGCGCGTGTCGACCGATAACGCCTCCACGCGAATCGAAATGAATTCGAATTGGGACCGGCGACAAAGTGAAGCTCGCGTGAAACGAACGATTCGGAATTAATTGTCACGTATCATTAATTGGACAAACGGAGATGTTGAAATTGTTCCGTAAAATCGGAGGTAAGGCTCGAGCTGCTTGGCGCTTTTCACTTCTTCTTTTTTTTTTTTTTATTAATTTCAGTTGAACTCACGGACTTTTACGTACTTACGATTCGTGAAATTTAAAGGCGCGAAGCACACGAAAATGAACTGACAAACAAAATGTTTATTGTGACGTTTATGGTGTGAAGTAAGTTTCTGTTCAGGCTTTATTTTTTCGATTATATCTATTTGAAAAAAAAATATATATATATATAATTTAATAAATATATATTAAATTATATATTAAATATAAACAAATATATATTAAATTATATATTAAATATAATTAAATATATATTGAATTATATATATAATAAATATATATTAAATTATATATATATATAAATATATATTATTTGAAAAAAAAAAATATATATATATATATATATAAATTTTCAGAGAAAAATATGCGAATAGTCTCGGTCCATTGATCGTCTTTTTCTTTTGCGCGCGTTTCAAGGCGAAAATGTTCCGATCGTGCGGTCAAATTATGTAACGAAGACTATTAGAGTTCAGAGGCGGCATTTGCGTGGAAGATTGCATGCCCGATTATTTTCAGCCGCGATATTAGTAGCCGAGATAATAATATAATCTTAATGAACATACGGATGTCGGTGATAATTGTATCGAGGGCTTGCAAATTAAACTACTGTCGATTATGAGTCGCTTGTAAAACGGCTTAGAGACGGAGAAGCTGCCAGGTGAGGCTTATTATCGCGTTCCTCTCAACTGGGGTTAATTGTTATCGTTAATGATCGGTACCTATACGCGATATAAATTATACTAAATATCGTACGTTCGTTCGTAATACAAGGTGGGCCAAAAGTTTCTCACCTATTCTTCTTCTAGTCAAAATATAAGGAAAAGCTGATTTTATTAATTTTAAATTCAATTTAAGTTCAAACACGAGAAACTTTTCATTTTATTAATCTGTAGAGGAAGAAAATTAAGAAACATACATAGTAAAAAAATTACGGATTGATTTTTGACCCACTCTGTATATTGATGTATATATTTGGAGGGAGGATTTGATTCTTTTTTTCTAAATGTGTATGTCAAATGAATTAATCTGAATGGAATAGCTGTATATGCTGTTTGCACAATAAAGATAAGTTCACGTTTAATTTCATTGTTTCCATTCTTGTTTTCAAATTGGGGGAAGAAAGAAGATGGAATGATTAAAATTTGCACCCTTTTCAGGGAGAATAAAAGTCTCACAATTTTTTTTTTTTTTTTTGAGCTAAATTCCTTTCTTTCGTTTAAAAAAACGTGGAAGGGAAAGTAGGGATAAAGATTTCAAAGAGCTGCAAATATTTCAGAAACATTTGAAAACGTTTCTGTGATTTGCAGAGTGAAAAAATTGGCAGAGATTTGGTACCATAATTGCGTGGCCAAGTTAGATTGTTGACGTTGCGATTTTTCAAGCAGAAAGCCAGATTGAACTATGCCTGCTTGTTCTTCAATTAGCAACCAGATTCTTTTTTTTTCAGTTTTAGAGCAACTCGACAGGCTACTCCTCATTTGCACGGCCTACTTCCTTCGAAATTCTTCCTTTCGTTGGTGCCTTTCGCTTCTTTCTTCAGTCGCGGGGGGTGATTCGCGAGGCTTCGCCGATCGGAAGCTCGAATTCTAGCGACTCTTTCATGATTCTTCATATTTTTCTAGCGTTTCAGTTTCCATTATCTTAACTCTTCAATATCCACCAACAGCTGTATTTCATTTATTCTGTAACAATCGTAAAACGTATTTCATGTACAACATATTTTACAAATTCTACAAGTAGATTGGTAGTTTTATCAAATTATATAAACATATATATCAAAGTATTTACCAAACTATACAAACAAGTTATATTTCAACAAGTTATTCACCAATTGAGTCATAAATGCATTTATTTTGCAATAGAACTGGTATTCAGTTTTAACATTATCAAGTCTTCTTTAGAAGATCATCATTAAAGTACAATAAACAGGTATATATAAATACATATATCAAAGTATTTACCAAACTATACAAACAAGTTATATTTCAACAAGTTATTCACCAATTGAGTCATAAATGCATTTATTTTGCAATAGAACTGGTATTCAGTTTTAACATTATCAAGTCTTCTTTAGAAGATCATCATTAAAGTACAACAAACAGGTATATATAAATACATATATCAAAGTATTTACCAAACTATACAAACAAGTTATATTTCAACAAGTTATTCACCAATTGAGTCATAAATGCATTTATTTGCAATAGAACTGATATTCAGTTTTAATATTATCAAGTCTTCAGAAAATCATTAAATCTTATTGGTAAAAACAAAATAATCAACAAGAAACATTAACAAATAAAAGTTTAGAAATTGAAAAATTGAAATGCCTGAAACAAGTTGAGATTAAGCCATATTTTTTTACATCAAGGCAAAGAAGGTGCTCGAAAATTTCAAGTATAGAGCAATTTATTTTGTTCGTTCACGTGTTCGACAGTTTGCGTATGTACTTCCGCTGGTTGATTTTTTTGCGAGGACAAAATTAGACATCCGAATTATCTAGAACCGGATGGAAGTATGGAAGGTGTGTGCACGCAGGGTCCACAAGCGTACGTGCGTTCCTTTCGTTCGTTCGTGTAAGTACACGACGTTCTATGGTCTTATATATGCATCCTTGTGTACGTGATTTGCTTGCTGATTAATTATTCTTCTCTGGGTTCTTTTCTCTCTTCTCCGCATTGCCGGCTTCGTCACGTGAGCGTCGTGACAAAGGAAGAGCAGAAGGAAAATCTCGATGGGGCTACGAATGGAGCCCGAACCAGGACCTCTCTCTCTCTCTCTCTCTCTCTCTCTCTCTCTCTCTCTCTCTCTCTCTCTCTCTCTGCTTGCTCTTGTCTTTTTCCTTTTGTTCTCCTAATATGTCACTTTTGTGTTTGTCCTTAGAATCCATCAGTATTGTCAGCTTTTACAATTTTTGTGATCATTGGTCGTTTAATACTCAAGATTGTCCTTTTATAATTTTGCTTTTTTCAATTCTGTTCTCTTCAATCAGATATTTCTAAACTCTTATATGTTTATAAAAAAAAAGAAGACTCAAAGTTACTACTTGGGATATTACTAATCTCTCGAATACAATAATCTATTCATGACAGACCTCATTTTTTGTAAATCACCTATCTTGTACATACATTTAATCGACCATCCAACTGTATACTTTGTCACACGTTCACCTGTGCACGCCGGCGCGCCAGGTAGGTGTAGGTACGTGCACACAGCGCAAAGTATGATGTCACCGATAAAAGCTTGGTATTTGGTACAGGGGAACGCGTGATCCGCATGAAAAGCTTGATACACGAGGCGACGGTTCTTCGTTGAACGATTTGGTCAGTCGGTTCTTCCAGCCATATCCGGTCACCGTGTTGGCGCGCACACGCGCATAGCATCGCCGCACGATACTAAGAACCGGAAGTCACGGAGAACCGAAGGATCCTCCGCTCGTGATCGAGCCCTCCACCCAGTGGAATGCTTTCTATAGTTGTCTATATTCATCCTCTTCTTAGGGAGTAGGTCTTACGCCCTCTTTTTCGACGCTCTTCCGGCTGGCCATGCGTGGAATCGCAATTCCCGGAGGTCGTTGCTCCGTTCCAGCGAATCTACAATTTCGCGAGTTCACTGTAATTTTCTGACGTGTATTTGTTTGAAGACACATCGTCGCCTGGAACGTCCAACCGTGGCACAAGTTGAACTTTCATTGTGACTCGACGCGACAGAGTTTGACAAGCTGAAAGATCGTAGTGATTTGGATTGCTTGTTGATAAAGTTTGAAAAGAGTAGAAGAAGAAACTGAAAGATGCAAGAATGGATAAGATGTGTAAAGTATAGTTACAATATTTAATAGAGTAGATGTAATTGTATGAAAATACAATTGTAGAATGGAAAGATTCCAATTGGATCTTCAGTTTTGTTTAAACTATTAATATATTAAATTGTACATAGCATGTAATATGTGCCGCTATCGCTTGTAGATGCACGTATTAAATTTTGTAGGTGCATTGCATCACTTATAAACATGGTAAAAGATTCTCTTCGCGTAGCAGAATCTTGCAGAATGTCAAGCAACCGAGAAAACAATTATTTCATGATTTAAAATTCCATCTTTCATCTCGGAAGAAACAGTTATACATATTATACTTTAACATAGTAAATAGTATACGTTAACATAGTAATAGTATATTTTAACATAGTACTTTAACATAGTAAATCTTTCCATGGTGTGGAAACTTGGATAATTATTCAATAAATTACTGACTGACTTGAAAACATGATATTCATCGCTAACATCTGTGTCTTTCAAGCCTCTGAACATGAAAATGAGAAAAAAAGATATCAATCCACTCGATCCAACGAATCCAACGATCATAACTTATGAATTGAAAACGTCTGCAATCCCATGACAGATATCCATCATGTCGGTATGACGAATCTTCTTATTCAAGCCACGTCTCCAAATCGGGACAACCGATGACGACTCAACCGGTGCAACAATTCGCAGCTTTGCTCCTACAAAAGATCTTCATTAACGCCTTGCTGACCGGAAGGTGGTAACTCGTTAATGCCGACAATGCGAACGATCGGGAAGAGCTGGAGACAGGAGAGGAGGAAGACACAAATCGCACAATCGGTTCCCGACCAATGGAACAAGAAGAACAGGGAAGCTTCACCCCCTCTCGACTTTGGTCGTTCGACGTCGTCTTCGAAGGTACAACGCCTACGCTATCAGTTATTTGGCGAGCTTCCAGTCTCGTGCAGGTGTCTCTTTCGAATCACGCGTCGATTTTACTGTACTTTCTACTACCGTTCGTCCTCTTCGAAAAGCCATCAAATCTCAAGACGGCTGTGGCGAACGTTGTGTCTTGTCGCACTTGTCGTGTTTGGGAATTTTGTTTGTCATTTTGTTGAGGTAAGACTGGTGAGTCCTGCTTCTTTTTCGTTTTCCCGTTGATTTGATTTCTGCCAATCGGTTTAATTGAGAAACTTAACTTAATTAATAAAGAAATTTAATTAGGCGAATAATTAAAAGAAAAATACATGCAATACATACTCATGTACAATTTACAAAAATGTAGATGAATCTGCATCTGCTTGGGCTACATTTTTTAATTGTGCTCCTAAGGACATTTGTTTCTCTCCAACTAGATTCTTCTATATTTTTTACATTATTATACTTTTGACAGTATCATGTAATCTAATTTTTTTGAATTATTGACGTTTGTTTCAACCTTATATT
This sequence comes from Tetragonisca angustula, assembly GCA_036937485.2. Lineage (NCBI taxonomy): Eukaryota > Metazoa > Arthropoda > Insecta > Hymenoptera > Apidae > Tetragonisca > Tetragonisca angustula. The sequence goes on from JAWNGG020000148.1 coordinate 423,151, forward strand.
GTAACTGAAACAATATAAAGCAATTATAGAGGGGGAAAACAATTGCATTCATAGATTAGATACTTTAAGGTATTAAAGTGTTCTGTGAGTGAATGTTCCGTTTAAATATTATTGGAAATTGGATCTAACATGGTATTGGCTCTAATTAGAGGAAACCACGTTATCAACTGAGCGCCCCGAAGGCAAGATGTCGGCATAGCTGATGTTTTTTAAAATTCGGCTGTGTCACATCCAGCCAGCCGAACGTTCAGACACCAACACTTTTAACTACCGGGAACAAAAGGGGAAATCTTCGTTTCTTCGTTTCTAATTTCAGTAACAAATCTTAAAAGACAATTGGAGAAACATTTGAAAAGTATCAATTGAAAAGATATGCATACGTACCGTTGAGGATTCGAAGAGAGAAGTACATGTGTGTATGTCTAAATAAATTTTAAAAGCAAATATCAAGCAGAATAATGTATTTTCATTTTTAGTCACACACACGCGTTAAAAAGAAATTGTAATTTAGTTTTTTTTTTTTAAACTTTGAATATTCGACAAACTTGTTAACAAAAATATTTCCTTTCCCAAGGCAAACGGATATCGAAGAGCGAATTAAATTGACGATGTAAAATTTCGGTAAATTTACAACGAAGTCACATGCGATCCACGTAGACTGTTTTTGACCGGACTCCTACCGGATGTGATGCCTTCTCCAATGGAAAGCGTTGTAACGTGCTATGCACACTAATTAATGCGTTAGAAGGACCATTCGTTCGACGTATTGAGCCTAAAGTGTACAGTAAGGCCCTAAACGAAAGGATATATAAAAAAGAAAAAAAAAATGAATCCAGAGAAAGACAATACTGCTAAAGGTTCGTTTTCGTTATTACAACGAAGCTGTGAATTATTTCACGTTCACTGACATAATTATTCTAACGTTACTCGTACAAATGTTATTTCTTCATGTTCATTCTATGTGTGATAATTCTGACGACATGTTTGTGAGTGTTTAGAGCTCGTTAACAAATTTAATTAGCAATTGGTAGTCAATGCTCGAAGAAGAATATTTTTAATTACAACAAAAATACCTAAATAATATAATAGTAATATATTGCAAGGATATGGGAAACGCTAAATTGGAAATTCAATTTTGAATCAAATTACTTGAAGAAAAAAAATGAACCTGCTTAACTTTATAAATTCGGTTGCGATTCAAATTGATCGATAACTGTTAAAATTAAGCACTGTTTTAAAATCACGATAAATAATTATAAATCAAATGTTATATATGTAACGTAGCTAAATTAACAGTGTTACGTAGTTTACACGATGAAATTAAATAAATGAATAAATGACGAACACACACAAGATAAGATTGATCTCACTGAATAAATTTAATTGCAGCAAACGTGCATTTCCATGTTTTTTCTTTTCTTATTCACTTGTTCATCCGTCAGATGTCAGAACGGTGCGAAAAGAAAACGTGCTGCGTAAGAATGCGCGAGTACAGGTTATGTGAAAGACACGACGGGGGGATAGATAGTTCGAATGCAACCGTAACAAAGCAATAATGCGCGAGAATCCAACGCAGTCTCAAGAGCGTTGCGTAACACGTAATCAAAGTGAATATTAGACAGTCGTCGACTACGCTTGGATCCCTTAATGACCGATAACTCGATCAGAGAGGTTATGTTATCGAGCTGGCCGTTAACACGATTTTGCATCTGTCTTTTATCTTCATGACCCGTGCTATGATTCTCCGATCACGATGAACAGTTCGAACAACAAGGAAACGATAAATCTGCTCGACCTGCTGTCCGACAGTGATTCCAATGTGTCGGATTTGGATCTTACGCCCAAAAAGAAGAAGGTCAAACGGTAAGTCGAAAAGGGCGCGTTTTTCAAATCTGTAACAGATTTTTCGTCTAACAATAAGCTGAAAATTCTTATTAGATGGATGGCGTGAAAACTTTGATACCGTGTTGCAGGAAACATCGGCCAAGTAGCGTAGGGAAAATGAAACAGACTGATTCTTGCGGATGCAGCAAATCTGACATGAGGATCATATCGTTATGGTTGGCAGCGGTTTTCATTACGTTCTGGTTGATAGCGCTGTCCTGGCTGGCTGTTATCCTGTATGGAGAGATTAAAAAGATGGATACTGCTATAAAATCAGGTAAATGCATCGTCGTTTGTTTACTTTTGTTGCCAAATTAATGGCGATACTGACAATCGGATGTGACTGACAGTGATCGTTGGAATTGCTTTATGCCGCTTTTATTCTGGAACTGATACCGGCCTAAATTTGAACAATCATACTGTTGAATAATATTGTTTCAATATAACATTCAATAATATTGGTAAATTTGATTCAATCAATATCTTTGTATGTACTCTGTCACGTTCATTTAGACTGCTTGATTGAAAAATTGATGCTTTATAAATCTATCAAGATAGATTATCTTGATCTTTGTTTCATGTAAATTTAATTCATAATTACGGCGGATTTTCGAGTTAGTAAATCTATGTTTGGTAAAATCTATGTTAGGTAAAATCTTATTATTGAGCTTAGTGATTGATTGTGCAATTAACCCAAAATAGGTATCCTTGAATCTTTGATATACGAATGCCTATTTTCGCTCTTTCTAACAACGTCGTAAATTTAGACAACGGGTCCGACTTCATTCACTTTCGTCAAAAATCACTTTCCAATCGAAATATCAATGTAAACGTTTAAAAATATATTTTCAAAAGTTTAATGTAATTCCCGCTTTCTCCACTCAAAAATTTCACGCCCGTTTCTCATTTTCTTTTTCAAAATTTTCTCGAAAAAAGAGACAAATGTCCCACGGGTGATTAAAGTTTTTCGATATATTTACGATGACGACGTACCGACAATCGTACCTCGTCGATCGCGTTATCATCGACGGTGCCAGCGCCTCTATTTTTACGAACTGCGCGCGTTACTTTCTCTCTCTCTCTCTCTCTCTCCCCCCTCTCTCTCCCCCTCTCCCTCTCCCCCCTCTCCCTTTCAATCTAGTTTTCCTTCCTTCGCCTCTTTTCGTTTCCGTATCAATCCAAAATTCCCTATCGCGGTGGATTGTTATCGTAGAGACCCCTAGCAGATAGACCGTGTACGGTCGCGTACCAACCCCCAAGTTCAGTCAATATCTTGCGTACGGCGCGAGTACCACGCGGTGAGACACAGAGCAGAGGCGTTGTCTACGCTCTTTGCCTTCGTAGTATATATATTCTGTCGTTCGTTTCCTTTTTTTTTTTTCCCCCTAATAAACACCGTTCGACAAATAATGTTTGTTAACGTACAACACGCAACTGGCAGTTCGTCGTCGTGTTTGTTACGAGTCGTGAGTCGGTGCGGTCTGTTGTTCTCGCAGTTGTTGTGCCGTTCGTAGCTCGTGAATCGATCAGAGGATTGTTGTATAATTTATACCGGACGTAGGTCAAGTTTCGCGTGCGCCGAGCGCTCGTGGTTTTTGGTGTTTGGAAGCGCTCGATGGTCGACAGGTGTGCACACGGCACTGTTCCTCCCCTATCGATTCCCAATCGTTCGGTGAACACGTAGAAGTGCCCTTAATGGAGTGACGTGTTGGAAAAAGTCGTGTGTCTATCTCGCAAGGGAGGCTATACGAGGTGGTAGGGGGGAGGGTCGGTTCGCTCAAACAGCATCGCGATTTTGACGGATACGCAACATGTTATCACTTAAAAATAATCCCAATATGCAGTGTTCCAACTTAACCCTTAAGCGAGCTGTTTAATTCTGTAATACGGGTGAAATTCAAATCGGCTTCTACGTTGTTTTAGAACGTAAAAATTGGAGATTAAAAATGAAATGCAAATACAAGGTACAATTAAAGTCCTTTTGAAATACATCCTCGACTTGCGATTGAAATACATTTTTTTTTTTTATTGTTTTAGAACTTATAATTGAAGATAAAATGAAATGCAAATACAAGGTACAATGAACCTTTTGAACTCGGGTGTGCTTTCGATTTACCCTTGCGTGTTCACTTTAATTTATTCTAACACAAACAAGGTGGAATTCAATGTCTTTTTATTTGCTGTTATTGTTATTGCAGTTACAACTTATTTTCCATAATTTTTTTAAAGCGTGATAATTCTTAAGGCAATTTCCAAATTTGTATTGTCACCTCTGGCGTGACATAGAGTTTAAGAGTTCAAAGGGTTGAACCTTCTGTTGCTATTCGATGTTATAGAAAAATAGGAAAATTATTGCCAACTATTTATAATTATTATAATTATTATTTATATTAACTATCAACTATTTGTAATTTAAAATTAAAATTAAAGTCGGAAGAAAATTTACATGGAGGTGGGTACTAATTCTACTCATAATCAAGTTTAAAGGATAATGACAAATTTAAAGATGACTTTATGATTACATTTGTGATACAAGAGACTGTCATAATATGACGAGACAAAGTTTGATTTGGAAAAGTTAATATTCAACCGCAATATTAATGTTCGTATGTATCAATTTCTTGTTTCCTATGTTACTTACGACCGGTAATGTATGCACAATAGATACGTCAGGTATCTAACTAATTAACGGTTCGTGTTCGTATTCCGTACGTTGGAATTAGTTTGCTTTGATCGTTTAATCTCTTATAATTTTGTTATTTATTTGTATTCACGTAAAGGTTGGAATTGAAGCGATTCGACTCTACGGATTACTATTAAAAATTGTGAAGATCGTTATATTATTATTGTTGTTGTTATTATTATTATTATTATTATTTTTTTTTTTTTTTTTTTTTTTAAGTATTAATTGGCTTGAACCTTAGAGGTCCAATTACTCACGATTGGAAACAGTATACCAACAGTATATTTATGTATTTAATATTTGTTTTTTCATTTATTTCACGATATTATACAAAAGTATTTTTGAATCATTGAATAATAAAGAAACGAATTCACAATATTGGGTTACTATAGATGCTCGTGTGAACAAAATTAATCAAATGGATTAATAACAACGCTGTAATTATTTAGAAATGTTTGAAACACCAAAAGGCGCACAAAACCTCGAAGTCACTACCTGGAAATTATGCTTTTTATAAATTTTCATGGCGATTCTTGAAACGAGAACGTAGTATATTATACATTATTCGAAACGACCCTGAAGCTGATAAGATACGAGCGTTGAAAACAAAGCAAAAATTCACACATGTGTATCGATTTCTCGAGCAAAGTGTGGCGACCAATTATTTCAAAAATTGAAATAATTTTTAATTAAAAATTAAAATTGCAATTGACAATTTAATAACATCGTCAGTCGCAAATTTATACGCGACGAAAACAAATAGAATCAGTATGTAAGAATTTGTTTCAAAGATATCTAATCTAAATATCACATCGCTATTAATCACGATCGTAACTTCGATTTCGAAGAGTCACTGATATTTGATGGCTGCGCAATTGTTCAATACGTCTCACGTTCCTTAATCCTTCAACAAGCTGTACAAACGAACAAAAAAAAAAAAAAAAAAAAAAAAAAAAAAAAAAAAAAAAATTGAACTCATTGCTTCGATTTACCAACTGTTATACCGATCAGGTAAAAAATCACTAAATTTAAAGCACAATGTTTGAATCTAAATTTAATTCAAGATCAATTAAAATTAGTTTTCTCTCGTTTTGTTAAAAAAGAAAAGAAAAAGAAAATGGGAAGAAACTTTTGGCCCACCCTATATATAAATACATATTCCTAGTTCAATTTCTGAATAGGTGTGATACAACACGTGAGCTTTGTTCAAAATTCAGCAACGTCGCGAGGAGAATTCCATACTTGATGAATGGAGGGAGGGGAAAAAAAATAGAAGTAACCTATAAATAACAGAAGTCTATAAATAATCGAAATCGTGGATAAAATGGAAAACAGTGGCACATTTTATTGAACGTTTTTACGGTATTGTGTAAACGTAATCCGTAACGGAAGCGGCCGCCTCGCGATGTTGATTGCTACTAATCGCGAGTACAACGACGACGATGTTCTGTCGTTCGTTACCAGGACGTTTTGCGTACTCGGCTTTGCGAAGTGAACGACTCTCAAGGAGACGTTTTACGGAATCGAAACTTGGTTATTCATCGATAGAAATTCATTCAGTCGACGGTCTCTTATAATTAGTATAATATAGTTAATACACACACACACACACATATAATAATTAATATATTTCCTCAAAAATAATAATAGTATAATATATTTCTAATAATTTCCCTATTTCTATAATATAGTAATTTCTATATTTTTGTATTTCTATGATATAGTAATTTCTATATTTCTATAATATAATAATTTCTATATTTCTACAATATAGTAATTTCTATATTTTTGTATTTCTATAATATAGTAATTTCTATATTTCTATATTTCTATAATATAATAATTTCTATATTTCTATAATACAGTAATTTCTATATTTCTGTAATATAATAATTTCTATATTTCTATAATATAATGATTTCTACATTTCTATAATATAGTAATTTCTATATTTCCATAATAACTAATAGTATAATACATATCCTTACAAAAAGGAAAATAAGAATTATCTCTTTATATTTCTATAATCCTCTGCAACTGGATCCTTTGTTTTTATTTTGCTCGCTACAAGATACATATGTGTGTATGTATGTATGTACCCACTGTTTGTCGCGCTCTCTTTAGATCAGATTAGTAACATTCGTTCTTTCCTTATCTTCGTCTCGCTAGTCCCACGTTCAGAAAAACGTTTGCCACTGCGTTCGTTCGTTCAGTTCGTCCGTTACATTGTCCAATTAGTAAATAAAGTGCACAGTTACAGGAATTTTATGGCGTCACGAAACGTTTATCGAGCCGGCGCTGGGTTCTGATAAAAGAGAGTTACTTGCAATTAATTATCATTATTAATCGTTGCTACTTAAACTTTCAATGGACGTGAAATGGGAATTCCCCAGTGTTCTGTCATTTATTTGCCACTTTTTCACCCAGTTTCGGCAGTTAATCGAATAATTTTATGACGATTTTGTGAAAATCGTTTTTCGCAAGGAACAATCCCGAATTTCCCCAAATTTTGTCGAAACGAAAGATTCCGAAAAAATTTCGAACGATTCAATTGTAATCGAATCGATTGGAAATCAATTGAAAGCTTTTAATTATTATTTAAACTTGTAATTTAAAAGGCGTGTAACTTACAATTACTTGTAATTAAATTAATCAACAAAACTATCTTTCGCTCGCTAATGAATTAATAACGATAACCAGATTTTCTCCATTGTTCTCTGCACGATCGTCGTCACGCTCATCGTTCCTGCGCGGACGTGTGTTACCTGAACAAATAGGATACGTGTGACGTGTATGCCGGGACAGATATTTATTCGTGCGCTGCACCGGTTTACTCGCGCGGGTGTTACCTGTTACTTGTAAACGTTGTCAGGTACACGACGAGGCAGACGATGATAAGAGAGTGCCTGCAGTGCGAAACGTTCCGCGGCGATGTTCGCTTCGTGACGCCGGTTCCTCTCGTTTCGTCACGCCTTCCTTCGCGTTTCTTCGCCACCTTGTCCATGGCAGTGAGGCCACCGGTCAGTTTCGCAATTCTACGACTACGTAACACGACCATCGTTACCTGGCAATTTGCGAATAAACGATCCACAGTGTGCGATTATGTACGTCACTTTCGATCGATAGACACCACTTTTTTTCTTTTTTTTCTTTTTTTTTCTTTCTTTTAACATTCCATCCAGACTTTTAACGTTACATTTTGGAATTTCGAAATGTTGGTGTCTCGGTCAGTTCTATCTTCTTGCTGCTGGCTCAACTCGCTAGTTTGAGCTTTGGTTTTAGAAGAAGCTTCGTTAATTGCCAAATTTGCCAATCGCCGTTGTTAATTGGTGACTCCTATGCAAGTGCGAATGCGAGTTAACTCGTGACCAGTGTGTTAAGACAATTTAGCTACTGATTCGTCTCCTAACGATTATAAAACGGGGGGAAACGATTCTCTCGCGTTTCCTTTGGAAATTTTTTAACAGTAAAAAAAAAAAAGAGAAAAAATGTGACTCGATCGTACGAAGTAGAGTTGAGAAGAAATTCTTCCGATTTACTTTTGAGTTTTCCTTCCTCCTGGTTCAGTTCCACTTCCAGTTTTAGTTAGACTTCCGGTACCGCGAGCGTGGGTTGAGAAGTCGGACAGCTCGGTGTTTAACGGTGCCGTCGTAGCGATTCAATGGTTTCGCATCGCCCATTGGCTTAAGAATCATTAAATTCATGAAAATTCGTTGCTTTGTTCGCGCAACTGTAAAAAAAAACACCAGTTTTACACAGTAGTTGAAGAATTATCAATGAATAAATGTAAACGAATAATTATAATAAAATAATAAATATAATAATATTATAATTATAATATTTATAATAAATATATTTAAATAAATATATATAATTATAATATTTATAATAAATATATTTAAATAAATATATATAATTATAATATTTATAATAAATATATTTAAATAAATATATATAATTATAATATTTATAATAAATTTATACCAGAGAAGAATATATACACGAAATTTACTAAAGTTTAAGATTAATATTTCGCTTGGATAGTGTTGCGTTGCTAACGACGCATATACAGCGTGTTTCCGAAATTACCAAGAGGTGATTCTGCATGAAAAAATAAGTCGAAAAAAAGAGAATCTTTTCAAACTCGACTTTCTCGAAAACGAAGCATCTTACAGAAATATTTTATTTTACATTTCTTATTTATTTTTGAACACTCTTCTATTAATTATTCTTTCCTGTCACGTCGGGCGTCAGCTGAATTCAAGCATAACCTACAAAATTTTCAAACTCGATTTTCTCGAAAAACGAAGCATCTTTAAAAAAAAAATTTATCCTATTTATTTCTCACTTATTTTCACGCATAGAATAATCCCCCACTAATCATTCTTTTCTGTCACGTCTGAAATTAGCTGAATTCAAGCGTCATAACCTGTACAATTTTCAAACTCAATTTTCTCGAAAAACATCTTTAAAAAAAAATTTTATCCTATTCATTTCTCATTTATTTTCACGCATAGAATAATCCCCCACTAATCATTCTTTTCTGTCACGTCTGAAATTAGCTGAATTCAAGCGTCATAACCTGTACAATTTTCAAACTCAATTTTCTCGAAAACGAAGCGTCGCGTGGAAAAATTTTATTCTTTTTCCTCGATTTATTTTTTAGAGTCAGACCCTGGCCGATCGTAAAATTTCAGAAAATTTCACCCGGTATATATGTGCTCGATACGTAAGTTCAGCTTTGTTCGAGTTCCCTTATCTAAATGAGCCGACTGTCTCAACTTTGATACACTTAAATTGCTTACGTGTAAATTGCTTATCAGTGCGGCCGCGTTATAATCGTACCTTGTTCCCATTTTTTCTTTTTTTCTTTGTTTCTTACTCTCGTCTTTTTTTCTCTCTTTTTCTCTTTCTTTCTTCTCTTCTTTTTCTGTTGTCCCTCGTTTTTTCTTAGCTAGTCGAGGTTTTGTTTGCCTCGCCGCCTTTGTCTCTCCTGACCTCTTTTGTCGCCTCTCGAGAACTCCGGCTTCCTTGCTGTTGTATCGGCCCGGATCAATCGATTTTACACGACATGGCAGGCTGCCGAGGAAATCGTTGACAGATTTTTATAAGCTGTTCGTTTCCCTTGGCGAGTGAACTTTTAAATAATTGACAAGTCGAGGAGGGGGAGGGGGAGGAGGAATTTGGAGACTTCCCGAAGAATGTTTGGACGGAGCAAAAATTTTGGTCCTTCTATAAAATGGTCTTCAATTAACTCTCGCATGACGGACCATACTGGCCGGTGGCCGGGTCTCGCGAGACCCAAGCTACTGACTACATATATACATACACGTTCCAGTGGAACGATGTACACCTATATGTAGTCGTTAGCTGGTTCAATTTTATTTCTTTCTTGTATTTTTATTATGATTGTTATAACAATAGGACAGTAGGAAATAAAAACACTTTTGGCTACTTTTATTACCTACAAATGATATTATTTATTTTCGTTGTATCTAATACATATCGTTAGATTGCATTTATGTTTGCTACGAACAAAATTGTGACAATTGCCACATTCAGCGCAATATTTGTTGTCATTGCCTATGCAAGTAAAACATCTCGATCGTTTCAAGTTTGAAAGTTTCAAGTTTTGAAAAATGGAAAACGCTAGAAGACTAGAAAGATACAAAAAAATGAAAAATACTAAAAAATACTAAAGATTGCAAAAAAATGAAAAATATTACAAAACTAAAGAATACTACTAATGAAAAATACCGAAAACGATGCGCTGAAATACACTTACGACCATTCGCTATGACCGCTTCTTCAGAATTAGGTCGTTCGTCACCGACTTGACGATATGATCCCATTTTTTTATCGCCAAATCGTAGCCGTACAGGCTAACTTTTCTATGACTCGTACACAAAGTATGACTTCAAACGGGTCACCGCAGACCCAGCCACCGTTATGCGAGGCTTAATTCAGAAGACGAGAAAATTTAAAAAGAAAATTTTTCCCAAGAAAGTTTGGATGCAAAAATGTTGACCATTTGCTCGTTCTTATAGAATGGTCATCGATTAGAAGACGAGAAAATTTCGAAGTTTCGTCAATTTTTCAGGGATCGTCGTTGAATTTGCTAGACACCATAAGAAATATTACGACGAGAAACGATAGCTCTCCGAATTTTTAAAAATCGCCCCTAACGCCAATGGTATTTATTTCAAATGTAGAATATTCAGAAAGAGAAGAAAAGAGAGAAAAAAAAACAAATATGCACGTTTCGTGGGAAATGGTTTGCTTTCAGAACGAGTGGTTAGGCGATACGATACGTTATAATAAATTTTAAATTATTAATATACATAACGTTTAATATTTCTAAAATATAAAAATTTAACCTATTAAATAAATTTAATAAATTAAATAATAAATATAATAAAGGTAAAGAAAAAAATTAAATAAAAACAAGAATTAAATCGAAGTTCACTATATCCTTATTTTGTAATTATATAAAAAATTAATAATAAACTTGGTTCAAATATAAAGTAGAATAATATTAAATTTATGGAAAAAAAATTATATACATCACACAATATTAATAATAAATTTAATAATAAACAATAATTTTTAAAATTAATAAAATTTAAATTTATAATAATAATTCTAAAAATTAAAATTATTATAACAATTAATCCATTAGAATAATAATTTAAACTAAAATGAAAAAAAAATTATTCTTCAATTTAACATATTAAAATTATAATTAAACATATTAATTAAATTTCTTAAAATAATAAAATCAAATAAATAAATTATTATTATTAAATAAAATATACAAATTAATTCAATCATTCTAAAATATTAAATTTAAGAATTTTATTTTTTGATGGCCAAATTCATAATTTATATTTAAATCGTTCAGCGGATGAAACTGGCAGGAATCGAAAGGGAAAGAAAATGTGACCGCGGTCGTGAGAACTGTGAATCATGTATGTAGATGGTCGCGTTGTCGTTGAAGGAACGCGACCGAATTTTAAGTTCACGGAAATGAACCTGCTGCGAACGATTGTGTCGACCGCGTGTGCATCGTGCGCGAGGGTTGATAAAGAGTGAAAAAACACACACACACAAAAGAAAGAAAACAAGAGAGAGAGAGAGATAGAGAGAGAGAGAGGAAAATAAAAGTCGTGTACGCGACGAGCTCGCGTGAAACGAAACGAAGATAGGCGGTTCGGTGTTGCTCGAGCTTGAGATGGACTCGGTAGCGGTGACAGTGCCACTTCGTCAGCCGACGAAGAAGATGAAGAAACGAAAGGAGCTCGATGCCCTGGCACCTCCGCACACGGTTTCCCGCCGCAGTTCCGGGAAACGTAGCTCTCAAGTACGTATCTCTCCGCTCTCGAACGAGAGAGAAGTTTTTTCCTGCGGGAAATTTTTCAAATTTTTCAAGCGAAAGACGCCTACTTGGTCCACGAGAATCTTGACATTTTCGTTGGCAAAGATTGTGTTTGCGAAGAGGCGATGGAAACGTTCTTTTCATAAAAATTGAAAAAGGAAAATTTTTTTCCTGGAACGTGGTGAACTGCATTCATGTTTGAGATGTCATAGGTAAATTCTCTTGAAATTTGTAGAAATCTCTCTGAACTGAAGTTGTCCCTTCCTTGAAATGCACATTTTGTACGAAAATGTTTTTTTTTTTTTTGTGACAACAATAAAAAATATTTTGCGCAATTTCTCTTTCTCCGTGAAGTTTCTCAATATTTGTGAAATTTATGAAACTTGACTCGCTTTTACTAATAAGTAGTAATACTTTTGCCTCGTCAAATGGAAAATTGCACTTCTGCTATAATTATCGTACACTGAATATTGACCGTGAAGTCATTGAATAGTAATAATAGTAATAAATAATATATTATAATAATTATATAATATTATAATAATAATATAATGTAATAGTAATAATGTAATAGTCTGTGAACTAAAACTTTGTGGATTTTGAAATCTTTAATGAATGTTTAAATTTGACGAAGTGCATTTGTCTCTGATCGTGTTTAAAATAGAGCTAGAATTGCAACTCATCATGTTCACATTTATGATTTATCATGTTTATGAAATATGAAATGAGATAATAATATATATGTATATATAAGATACATAGTTTTTACAATAATGACATGTAGATATAACATAATAATAACAACATAATATCAATAACATGGAGTGAAATATTGGAGAAGTTCGCAGAAGTTTGTTTTAAGTAGACATAGGTAAAAAAATGATAAGAGAAATTTTTGTGCTACATCATATATAATACTGAATGTGCACAATTTTTCTTGCTTCAATTAATTGCGAAGTTATTCCAAATAAAAAATAGGTATTAAACTTATCTTCCTCTTCGTTTCTTCCTTTAATAAAATTAATTAATTCTAAGTTTTGTAAAAAATCTTTCCTTTTGACAAGCATTTTAACAATCCACAATTGATTTTCTTGAACCAAAAAACATGTCTGCCATACTTCCGGTAGTATCATTGTAAATAAAGTGATATTCTTTTCAATTTTATTTGAACGGCTAGAAGAAAAGGATGCCAAAATAGCTGAAACGAATGTTTAATTAAAATATTTGATCGAAATCGCAGATAGAAGAGGACCGATGTTGTTTGAAAAATTATTCTGAAAAAGAATTCAAATATTCGTAACGTAACAGTCAATCAAGTATTAACTTGAGTGAAAATTACGAAATTTTGGTAATTTTGGTAATTACAAAGTGAAAAATTAGCGAGAACGAAACAATTGAAATAATTTTCGCAGAAAAGTGTAACAATGTCCATTTACTTTATTGCAATGCGATGCTTCATTATTTCATTGACCAAAGGCCTCCATATAAATTCATAAAACAAAAATTCCTGACACTTCGAACGATATAAACGAATGAATGAAAGAAAGAAAGAAAGAAAGAAAATACGATGGAAATGCATATTGTACAAACGTAAATGAAACTATACTGAGAGAGGTGATACGTCACAGTTGTGGTTAGCAAAGAGGAACGTTGGAAATGGGGCAGGTTGGGACTGATCATCCTAACAATTTCTAGGAGTTACTGTCAGATAGCAGCGACGAACGCTCGGAATACTGGAATATATCGACTAGAAATGGCCGTAAATGCAGAGGCAGACGAAGTCGAGCTTGCCCCGGATTTTTTAAAGCTTGTAGTGCCTTTCTGGCTTGCGCCTCTGTATTAGCAACCGCTAGTTTAATTTGGCTGTTCATCGACGTTCGTCAGCAACTCACTGCACTACGGACCGAGCTGGACCAAGGTATAACACTGCATCTTTGTGAGAAATAATGTATAAAATCGTGTCAAGGAGATATGTGCACGCAAATTCGGAATATTTCGTTTTTTCGTTTTTCGTGTGTTCTAGTAAATAGGGAATGAGATTGTGATCGATGCCTGGGTATATATTACCACAGACGAGGTTATACGAGGCATACGCCTCGTCTGTGCTATTATATATGTTTATTTACATACGTATGATCGAGTTCCAGAATAGAAACGCGCCTTTTCTTTCCGTTTCGTTTGTTTTTGCGTTTTTTTCTTTTTTCTTTTTCTAACTGGTTACGTTAATTGGTGGCTCGAAGAGATAAGACTGATAGTAGCTACGACACGCCAGGTAATTCGCTTATGATGCGACAATTATGGCTTAACCAAGCGAGATCGTCGGCTCGATAAATTGATATGAAATATTGGATTATTATCCTCTGGTTTAATAGTTTAGCGCGTAGAACGTGTTCGAGTTGTGCTGTGGGCCTTTTTAAGGATAATCTACAATATTGTTCTATATGAGGAAAATTAAATTTTGGAATTCATAAGAGAAATTTAAAAAGTTTTTCTTTTTCATTCTTAAAATCTTCCTTCAATTGTGGAAAATATTTTTTCATCTGCTCATTATCGAAAATAAAGGATATTATCTGTGATTCAAAGAAGACACAACGCATTAGAGTTGAAACATTTATCGTTCAATTAATTAATAACATTTAAAACTATCAGAAATGGTTAATCTTACGCTAATGAAAAAACGTGAAAATAATTTGAAATTTTGAAGTAATTTGGAATATTATTTTACATACCTCTGTGACAGATGCAAATTTTTAATTAATTAAATTCCAAGTGTTTGGTACACTTCGATCCTCACAGGCTCGATTGTTTTATTTCTTCAAAACTAATTCCAAGAAAAGAAAAACAGATTACAATTCGAACATATTCGTCGTCTATCTATTTCTGATTAGAATCTGTTTGATAAGATTTTATCGACGATATGATTGTATCACGTGTACTTACGCACAGTACTATTATACTTGTAAAAGAAATGAGAAAAGTGAGAAAACAAAAATACTATTTACCATTGCAGTTATTGCCGGTAGCGAAGGTGTTCCTGACGCTCTGCAGAAATGTCACTCTCTGTCGAGAGACCTTCAGAACAACCAGACCATTATTTTCACTCATTTATCAGATTTCAAGCTTCAGATTAATAATTTTACAACGCAGGTAAAGTTACTGTGCTTTAATTTCTTAAGTGGATTTTTAAATTTCTGAATTGCGTATAGTTTTGCTAATTTTTTTTTTTCTTTGTATAATTAAGTTGCTTTTAAAATTTAAACTCTAAATTTGAAATCATCACCTTGGAATATTTTGAATATTTCTTAAATTTAAATGCTAAATTCTAATAATGAAATGAATTATTTCACCTTGTGAATGTGAAAACAATATCTTGGAACTGTGTTTAAGTCACGAAAATAATTTCTTCTCAGAAATTTAAAATAAATAGTATTCCACAATGACAGTAGAAAATATTTGTATTGGTTAATGAGCCGAAACTTTACGATGAATGTCTACAATTATTTAAAGACATTTATACATAACTTTTATACTTATTGCCAGAAAGAACGATTTACATAAAAATTTATCTACAGTTAGCAGTTATCCAACGTGATTTGCATCGAGTAGAAGAATGGTTCAAAGAGGATCCAGCATTATTTAATGTGCCAACAGATTTGAAGGCCCTCTCCAGTAGTGTGGTGTCATTCGGAAGCCAAATACAAGACTTGAGTACCACAGTAAAAGCGTTGAAAGAATCCAATGCTAGGGTACAAGATGTTCAAACCACTATGCAGCAGAATATTACCAGTATCAAGGTTCATGATCAAACTTTTTGCTTAATAATATTATATTTAATGTTACAATTCGATCATGATGCAAGAATTCAGATTCTTATTAATGCAGTAAAAAAAAAACTGAAATGAAATGGAAATGCTTTTCATCTCTTAAATATTAATTCATTTATTCGCTTATTATGTAGATACAGTATATTTCTTCATGCTTAAAAGTCCATGTCAAGAATAGAATTTATAAAATTATTTTTCCTTCATTTATATATATTGCAGAATGCAGTAACAGAATTGTCAAATGTTACACAAAAACCTCAGATGCTGATCACAAATGAGACAAAAATAAAGACTGATCAATTGAATGCAGCAATTGTACATTTATCCGATAATTTGATAAACATGAATGAAACTCTGTCGAGAGCTGTACAATGGGTGGCAGAGGACCAGAAGAAAGATCACGTAAATATTTGAGAATTTATAAAAAGGTACAAATTGTGATGTCCACTGACAAAAATGTTATTTTTTTGCAGGAAACGTTGGTGTTGCTTCAGGAGACCACTCAAAATGTTAGCATGAAGGTAATATCTCTGCAAAGAGAATGTGTAAAGACCACCATACTGAAGTCTGTCATGGAACTGAATAACCAAGTATGTATACATTCTATATGATTTAAAAAAATAATTGTCTAATATCTTTAAATGTCAGTTTTACAGTTTTTGGAGAAAACATTTGGATCATTTTATCTTTGTTGAATTTCGAGTTAATTGTAAATTTTACAGCTGAATGAAGTTCACGCGTCCAATGCAGAACTTGGCGAAAAAGTGAAACAGTTGGAGCAGTCTTACGGTAGTTTGAAAAATTCCACGAACTTAATGTTAGCGATGATACCGAATCAGGTCCAGAAGCTGACCAAGATGAAAGTTTTGGAGGAGCCAGTCAGCGAGGACGCGACCACAGAACAAGACCGCAGTGGTAAGCTGATTCATTGACGTACCTTGATCCGTTAATTTAGAAACCAAATACATCTGCAAAAAATATTTAACTTTCTTGTCGATGAAGACATTTCCATGTATTCTTTTGTGCATTGAGTATTTTGTACGTCGAATAAATTTATTTTACTTTAATTTTTAATTTTTTTTCTCGTTGTACGATTGGAACTTAATTTTATATATTTGTAAGAAATTTACAAAATTTATGGGACATTCTGATAATCGTGATTTTAATCATTCGAAATTTTAAAATTGTGGCAAACGAATTTTAAAAAGGCAAACAAATTCGTAAAGAATAGTTAAAAGGATCTCTTTATCTTGCAGTATCAGACGAGACGTTGGCGAAAAAAGCAGCGACAGATAAACTGAAACGCTTGAGTTCCGATCCGTAAAGTATTTCTAGAGGAATTTATTTGTAACGCGATGATGATTTTACCGAGCTTTCATCTTGTACGATAATAAAAACAAATCATCTATTTCTCGAGAAGAGAGCACAAGGAGATATTGTGCGTGTGTATGTTGTAAATATATTAAATAAAATTAAGTGAATAATTATTGAGAAATTCCATGTATATAGAGAGGTAAATATTTATGACCTGAATCATGTGATCTCTTACTCGCTCCGGCTCTAATTGTGCACAGAATAATCCACATTTAAATGGATTATTCTATTGTATAAGAGGAGAAGAAAAAAAGAGCAAGATAACGTTTGAAAATTGAATCTAATTTAGGGAGAGCTATTTATAAACGAGCAATAAGATGTGTACGTTGATCCGTAGTATTGTCGAGATCGAATACCGTGTGTACTTGAGAGTGTTTCGATTATGACGAATGCCAATTTCTAGAAGACGCTATGGCCTGTAATGTGACTACCTGAATTTATTCAGATACATTGATACACCATCAAAAAAGTACAAAGAGCGTTTACACTTGTTTTTGCGTTATAAAACACACGAGAAAATAAAACAAAAAAAAAAAAAAAAGAAAAAGGGGAGAAAAGTGAAAGCAAAAGAAAAAAAAGAAAACAGAAGAAATACAAAATTTAGAGTCCATACTACAATGTCCACTAACTCGCAATAAATTTTTCTACTCTTCTACTATTTATAGCGCAGCATAGTCTATCAATTTTGTCAAATGTTAGAGAGATCCAACGATCTGCGAAAATTCTAGATGTTAGTATAATCAATTTTGTTTCCGTTTATTCATAGATTATTCATTCATCTTTTTAGTAACGACATATTGTATAAAATGTTCAGAACTAAAAATATGAAGGAAATGCACTATCCATATCGCACCAGAGAAGAGTTTATTTAGCCAGTGTATACCGAGCCACAGACGCATTGCGTAGAATTTTTATTTGAGTTGAACAAAACGGTAAAGCAAAGTTGTGATATTGTATTTTTGTGTTTGTTTATTTTTCTGTGCAGGGTGGTCATTTTTATCATTTCTAACTTTGTCTACAAAAAGGAACTTGTAGATATTAAAATATTTTTACAATAAATTTATATAGAGGGTCATTAAATTTTTGTAAAACAGTATGCATTCTCTCTTTCATGTGAGATAAGCAAAATATACAAAATTATGCGGAGAAACGTATAAAATACTACAACTCTGATGTTATTATATTTACAGTGGCTCGCAAAAGTGGCTGTAAAATTTAAAACTAATCTGAAAATGTCTGTATATATAGAAGTTACAAGCACTGCAAATGTGTATGTATGTGTACGGTATGAATTGCCTTTAAACATATAACAAGTATTAAAGGTGATACTTTTGTGATCTCTGTAAAGTGCATGCATACGTGCATAAATATCTTGCAACTTCTGTGTATATCCTCGAATTTGTTTAAAATTGTTATCAGTTAATGTCTCATTGCACGTACTAATGAAATTTCTGTATTTTTATAAGCCTGTATAAGTCTGTATTTTGTATTTAAGATGCGTTCATTCATGTGTAATTTAATGGATCACCCTGCACGAGACAATGCGAATGTAATTGGCATTTGCAGTGCACTTACACGATGACTTGTAATTATAATAATTATTATTATGTTTTAAATACGCGCTGTAAGCTCGTTACGAGGCGAGGTACACGTTAATTTTCGATTTTTCTCCGTTCGAGTGTTGTGCAATAGTATTTTCGCGCGTTGCAATCAACGAATGGACCGTAGCGGTTGCGAACATAGCGTACATAAAGAGTGTTTCAGTCATTTTTAGCGAGAAGTTTACGGAATGAGGCGGAGTCTAAAAGAAAAAGATAATAGTAACAAGTCATGAGAGAGGACTGTATGAAATTGGTATGAATTTATATGCAGAAAACGGGAACGACAATACGTCGATGCGATGTATGAATAAAAGAGCTAATTATTCAGATTCAGTTGTACTGTTTTCTTCTTTTGTTTTCCTGTCATCAACTTACATCATCGACTTGTTTGAAAATTTTATTATTTTCATACGAGTTTTTATCAAGTTATATATGAATGAAACGTAAGAAGAAAGGTGAGAATGAAGATACAATTGTAAAAATTTATCCCTTTATCTTAAAATGAAAATTTGATCGATTCATCGTCCTATGGAAGTTTACTCCTTTAAGTAAATGTATCACGAGATTTAACAAGAAATTATAACAACTATTAATATTAACATATAACGGATCTATGACTATCATTTTCTCTGACTGATTATTCACAATTGAGAATAGAAAATTTTTTCTGCTTTCTAATTTTTTTTTTCCATTCTGAAAACTCGCTCTTTTAAATACTCGTGCCGCCACAAGTCCTGAAATGCTAGCGTCGCGTAGCGGTGAAATGGTGGAACTAAAATCTATTGTTATCTTTGTCGCACATTGTTGCCCTCCTTGTCTACGAACAAGTCAAGTGCTGCCATCTAACGTCTACGTCTAGAATTATATAGTTGGAGAGATAACGTGCTGCCATCTATCGGATTTTTCCTTTTTCTCTTTTTAGTGCCATCCGAAAATGAGAGGGCTTAGATGGCAGCACTATCCGTAGACAAAGAGCGCGCTAGTGTGCGACAAGGACAGACTTATGCAGCGCGACAAACAAAGAGAATGTATAGTGCGAAACAAGGACAACGATAGATTTTAGTTCCATCGTTTCACCGCTACGCGGCGCTAGCATTTTCATGCCCATGAATCGATTAAATGTTCATTTGTAAAAAAAAAACTAAATAAGACAATTTGCAAACTTTCGCGATTGTATCTTCAATTTTAGACTTGCAGCTTTCTTCCGATGTTTTATTTATCTCATAAGATTTCCATAGATTGATACATTATTCTCCACAGATCGAAACACTGGTTCGATCAATATTCAATCTCTCGTAAACTACATTATTTTATTTAAATCTTTATTTTCTTCTATTGTAGATTGTAGAGCATCCCTTGGAGATTATAATTAATTACATAATTAATCTACTAATTATATTTCCAAATGAAATAATAAAAAATTTTAAACGTGTTTGTAAAAGTTATTTTTGTTTTATATCATTCACTCTTTCAGTGACCACTCTATATATATACACATTCATATTTAAAACATATATGTATATAAAACAACATATATATATATATATATATATATATAATAAACCTATATGTATATATAACAAAACATATATATACATATATATATATATATATATACATCTCCAATTTCGTGTCCCAATTTGTTCGAAAATTGCGATTCGAAATTACCGACCGAGCGTCGGGGACGGAGTGTTCGACGCGCTCAGCATCGTTCCTATACCAGGGAGTCTGTTGCGTGGCCTGCGTTTGACATCTGCGCACTTCTGGCGCTCACGTCCCGAGGAAAAATCAAAACAATCAATATGGCGGACCCGAGCAACGAAGCTGCATCGTCGAGTAGCGTTTCGGAGGAGGCCCCGTCAGCCACTCCGATTCGCGACGACCTCGAGAAGATCGAGGACTTCCTCGAGCCGGACAAAAAGCGTCGTAAACTGTCGCGGAACGATGGGAAAACCGAGCAGAAGTTGGAGCACCGCCTGGGCGGCATCCTCTGCTGCGCAGTTTGCCTCGATTTGCCCAAGGCGGCCGTTTATCAGGTAAGTTTCACGAGTAAATTTTTCATATTATATCTTCGCACCTCGATATATTTCTGTATACTATGTACGATCGGCGGCGACGTATGGCCACGCTATTCACGATATTTTCTTACGAGTGCAACCGCCGTCTTACGTATCCCGGGTATTAACAGTACGTGCGACACTGTCGTCCCACCTCCGACGGTCGTCGTCTCTCACTCTCTATCCGACATTTTCACCCGAGGCCAGTCGGGTGGATTTCTGTTAATCGTCGATGCCTTTGTGCATACACGCACGTGCGAGGGGCAAACTGTTTTTTTTTTTTTTTTGTATCAATCCCTGATCATCATGATCGCGCGCACTATGCACCGTGGCAATTTTGCTTTTTCCATCCGACATCGCGTCTGTTTGTATCTTCTCTGGCTCGACACTCTCGGTAGACAGCAGGAACGTCCCACTTCAAGTGCAAGAGTATGTCGGCCGCGGTGGAGCGTAATGTACCATGTAACATTCATTCAATTTTCACGCCGCTTCAATTGTGAAAGTGACATAAAAGTTCGAATAAAAGGGAGACAAAATTGGAGATATGTTCTTTCTTTTTTTTTTTTAAACAATCGGACGTGTGTTTTTTTTTTCAGAAACGTAGAAATATTTCTTTGAAGTTGTTGTCGCTTCTTACAGTCAAGGCTTGTACATTATATATTTTATTCCTGATTGCAGTTGAGTTGAATTTTTTCATTGACTGACAACAGCCTTTGATGCTACGTACCTTTGTTTCTGTATTAAATTCTTTCTCTCTCACTCTGTCTGTTTTTCTTACCCTCCTTTTCTCTTGGCAGTTACAACGTACATATTTTTCAATAGTTTGCCTCTATGGTGAAGAATTTTATTTTTTCTAACATTGCAGGGTATATATATATATATAAAATCGTGTTTTCTGTTTGCCTTCAAGTTTTGATCTTGCAAGCATTTTTTTGTTGACAATTGAAAAATGTTTATCAACGATTGTCTTCTTTAAGATAGTATTAATATAATCACAGGTAGGTAACTATACGCTTTTTCCTAATAGGAGTTGCATTGAACATTTTGAAAAGAAAAGAAAAAAAAAAAAACAGATGTATGAAGAACAGCCTTTAATTTGCTAAATACAAATATTGCAGTTTCACTGTTGAATACATTTAGAAAATTTAGCAAAATCTGACCCGAAAAAGAAAAGATAAAAAAAAGACACTCTCATACACAGTATGTTCTTACAAAATAATTCTTTGCAATGAGATCTTTCACTATTTATTGAACATTTCTAGCAAACATATTGCCCAAGTGTTTTTTCTCATATGGTTTGTATTGTAAAGGTGACACGATACTTGTGATAAACATACTTATGCATGCATGTAAAAAGTAATTCTCATCTCTATAATATGTACGTCTATGGCGAATTTTCAACTCATGCGAGAAACATATAGACATATCGAGGATTATTGTGTGTAAGCATGCTCAAACAATGATCCCATTTTTTAGTAATGTTTATTTACAGAAGTTCCTTTGTTAATTAAATTTGTAGCATTTCATTCTACCCATACTCTATTTATATTTTGTTCTCACTTCTCTTTTCAATTTGTTTTTTTTTTTTTTTTTTTTAATGGAAATATATGTAACATATAAATTTTTTTATATTTGATATTCACTATTCTCATTAACTGTAAAAGTGGGAAGAATGTTGCGTTTATTCCATCATGATAGAGATGCATACGTGTAAGTTACTCAGTGCGCTGGCCAGCGCGTAATGTATTTTTTATTTTACTAAGGTATGCAAGTTTGAACGTTGTATTCATGCATTTGTAAACTCGTAGATATTACACAGAATATTTGATTTTAAGTAATTTAAACAATTAACTTCATTCTTGCTGGTATTCTGAAAAGATCAATTAGGAGGAGCAATAAAGGAGAGTAAAAGAGAAATAGAAATTATTTAAACCCAACAGATTTTTATAGTCTTTAGCACATAATATAGCAAATACATTTTTCCAATTATAAACTATTATGTTTATTGTAAGAAATAATCGAAATGAAGGAGCTACTCAGATATTAGTTACTAGGAGAAAATTTTATTGTAGATCCATGCGGAACTGATGTTTACCAATTATGATTAATAGTGAGAGAGTGAGAGTGAGAGAGAGAAAGCGCATTTCCAGAAAATCTGTACAACATGTATAGTTGAAAAGCATTGAACAAAATAAACATTCTTAAAGGTTATTAGTTAGTTATTTCGCATATGACACCCTTTTTCACTTATCCTACGCATCATTATCCCTTTCTCCTCCTTTCTATTTATCAATATTGGCAGCATTAATAACAATTGCTTTTGGCGATATTCACATTGTTTTTAAGCCTACTGGTTTCACTATATGATGAATTGAATTATTAATAGTGTTATTACAATTTTGTGTTTCAGGTTTAAAAACATCAAATTATGGTAATATACATGAACATTAGTTTTGTTATTCTAGTTTGATTAATGTTGTTGTAAGGGCTGTACATATATATATATATATATATATTTAAAAAAAAAAGAGAAGAGTAAAAGATGTGGCAGCTGGTGCAAAAGTTAAATAATTTCGTTCCAAACAAAAGTATTCTCTCTTTTCTTCCTCTAAACGATATTTTTTTTTTTTTTTTTTTTACCAAAAATAAATTAAATTTTGCACACAGCTGTACATGTACTGTATAACGAGATGTATTGTATAACAGGCTGTTAAATTTATCAACAAAGTTAGGCTTCTATCCTCTGTAATATGAAACCAAGAATGCTAGTAATACATACTGCAACAATGTTTACAGTGTACAAATGGACACTTGATGTGTGCCGGTTGCTTCACTCATGTCCTCGCAGATGCCAGGCTAAGAGATGAAATGGCAACATGTCCCAATTGCAGAATCGAGATCAGCAGAACATCCCCATCTCGAAATTTGGCAGTTGAGAAAGCAGTTTCCGAACTGCCGGCAGAATGTCAATATTGTGCAAAGGAATTCCCAAGGAATTCCTTGGAACGCCACGAAGAGACCATGTGCGAAGAGAGGTAATCAACGTTTACGTGTAGAATCATGTAAAGTAACGTTAATCCCTTGTTTCTTGTACGTAGAATATCCAGTTGCAAGTACAGTAGAATCGGCTGTCCATGGCGTGGACCAAACCACGAACGTCCAGAGCACGAGGCACACTGTGTACATCCACATCGTACAGGACTAGACGTGATGGAAGCTCTACGTGATATCGATGCCCGTACTCTTGAAGAACGTAGGCTGTATGACAATGTCTTTGATCTTTTGTCCTACGAGAAAATCACGTTCAACGGTCTGTATCTGTTTCTCGTGCATTAAGGCTCTCAAACTTTCATTCAATCCTGTTTAGATAAAAAAAAAAACATTGCGAAAGAGACTTTTTACTTTGTTTCCGTGTGCTTTGTTTGGCAGCAACAGGGATAATCTGTCGTCAAATCGAAATTAAAATGCTCGCGTAGATTTTTAGATGCCTCATTGGAAACATTTGAGAAATTAAATAAACTCGTTTTAATAGAAACGTAGAGAACGTAGGACTGGAGTTATCTGTGGAATTTTCGTCGTTTATAGATCTGCAAATGAAGCCATATCGTACGGACGAGTTTGTTCATAAACTGTTTTATGAAACTTCACGTTTTACTGCGTTCAACAATCAATGGGTTGTTAAAGCGAGGATCAATAACAGTCAGCGTGATCCGACTCAGAGTTCAGAAAGAGATATGACTTATCAAGTACGTAAAAATTCAAAGATATTCCGACTCGTGTCCCAATTAATTTTTAACACAGACTCTTTGATTCACGCATTTTAATTCATTGCAGTTGATTTTAAAGACAAAAACAACGTATCCACTACCGCTTCATTATTTGATATTGAAAGGACCTTTTGGCGACATGAAAGTACAACCAAGAATACACAAATTCGAGTTCACTGACCAAGAAAATGAAAGCCCTTATTTACCTTTACCCTTGCCTGACACAGCAGAGTGCAATAGACTTCTTGCTGCAAGAGCTATTAGTTTCAGGTAATGATATATATTTATATCGTGATTTTTGTTTTTTTTATTTTTTTTATTAAGAAGGTCACAGAAAAAGATTGTTTATAACATGTACGTATACAAAATATTTTGTACATAAATAAAGTATTTTCGTTTCAGACTAATAATGTTCCTGGCATCCAAGTAGTTCGACACGAGAATTGCTGCCAAGACTTTATGGAGAAAGAATTATAATTGAGATAACTTTTTAGATTCAACAGCGATAAGAACATAGATCACACAGAGATTTTTAACCAATTATTAGTAGTGTTTAACCGTAACGATAATAAAGATAAAGATGCTAATTCTGCTGTAGTCTATACACATATTACATTCAGAAAAAGTTACACAACGTTGAAATCGCGAATAGTTTTAACACGGAAGGAGTAGCAGAAATAATGTGCGGATACTTCTAAAGAAAGTGCAATGTTTAATTTCATTTCTCCATTTATTTCGGGACGTCCTTATATTTTCTTTCATTGATTCTTCCAATTCATTCAAGCTTTATGTAGATTATTGTTGTTAGACAAGTGTATTAAATTGTACCGACATTGGTGAATAGAATTTCCATAAATAGATAAAAAAAAAAACAATTTTATTACGATTTTTTGACCAATCATGTTGATCGAGATGAACAATTTAATGCACATGCCTGTCGACACAAGCGTGTATTCTATTTACGTATAAATTAAATGTTATTGATGTAACATCCCAAATCGACATATTGTAATAGAAAAAAAAAAATAATAATAAATTTATTATAATTACTAAGACTTATAATTTTTATCTTAAATTGCGAGAACATCTACCATCGATGACAATGACTCTTCTTACGTCTTCAAATTACCTTCAAATTACTTTCGAATTACGAAAATTATACGGTCTGTTGTAATTCTGATAAATTAATGAAAGTGTTGTTGTTGGCTTTTGGACCATTCGTATTGTTAGGCGGGAAGATTAGGGGGTTTAAATTATTTTCTGGTGTACTGACGCTATGTTTGCGGTACTTCGGTGTCGGTAGCCTTGGATCTGGTTCGGAGCAATCTTTTAACCAGTAAGTAATGACTCGTCCCTTCCCCTTTAATTCCACTTCGCCTCTGAGCTCCAAGTCGAACGTTCCAAATTTATCCAATATACATTTCGTTGCTTCAGAAATATGTATGCGTAATGCTATATTTAGAAAGAAGATGAAAGTGAGACTAATATCTCATAATAATGAGTTTGGAATTGATTTCAAGTAACATACGTAGTCCCGAGGATTCCATCCTCGATGCAGTGTTTACTGTATCACCGAAAAGACAATAATGTGGCATTTTTTTGCCAACTACACCTGCGCAAACTGGCCCACTGTGTACGCCAATTCTGACACTGAGTTGCGCATTTTGTTTATGCATTATGGTGAAGGAACGTACAGAAACAAGAATCGCTAGAGCCATCAGGGCAATTTCCCTCGCATGTTCGTCGCCGTTTCTTTCTGGCAGGCCAGACACCACCATGTATGCATCTCCTATTGTTTCCACCTTAATACGTAAAAATGTTATTAATGACGGAAGAATGTCAAAAAATTATAACAGCTAAGTCAATAAATTTATATTTTTATAAATATATGTAAAAAGAAATAGAATCTAAATGGAGATTTGTTCGCCTGTGTTGTAGCATTTTACTTTGAATATTTTGCAGATTTTTATGTGCTCTATCAGTCTTAAATTTTTCACAAATGTACAAACGTTTGCAATCTAGTGATTATCGGTTGAATGTGATAGACATTGAAGCACCTTGTAGACATCGTAGAATTCGATGATACGATCGAAAGTGCTGTAAAGGTCGTTCAAAAAATCCACCACTTCCATTGGTGTGCTTTGCGCGCAGAGAGCTGTGAAGCCAACTATGTCACTGAAATAAATTGTCACGCACTCGAATTGCTCTGGTTGTACCAGCTCTCTAGCCATTAGTTGACACGCCACTTGTCTATGATATTGTAATTGAATAAAATGAATATAGAAACTCTCGAAATAAGAAAATAGTGCATTCTATATTTTTATATTATTAAGTACATTATTACCTTGGAAGCACTTGATACAAAAGTTCTTCGCTACGTCGTTTCTCTAGGCTTAATTGTTCCGTTTTCTCTTCCACGAGGGCTTCTAAATTATTCGCATATTGCTCCATACGCCTCAATAAATCGTCCATTAAATTCTCACAGTAACCCCTGGAAAATTATTACTTTCCTTCTTAAATGTAATGTTCCTCGCAATTTTAAAAGACAAACCTCGTTCGAACAAGAAATATTTGTATTTTTTAAAAAACTGTATTGCAAAACCTACTTCATAATGCTACGTATAGTTTCGCGAATTGCGTGAAATGTTGGCCGTTCCTCTGGGATTTCGTTCCAGCATTTCTCCATGAGGGATAGGATATCCGGCGGGCAGTCTTTTGGTGTTACTTCCGGTCTGAATGGTGGCGTCTCTGAAGCTGCAACGCGGCCGACGATCTTTGTAATATTATAAAATTTTCATTTACTTCGTTAATTATTTTTTTCTTTTATACCACGTTTTGAAAATCATACCAAAATTTCTATCATACCTCTTGGGAAGTCATAAACGATTTCACAGATTCATACGGGCCACCACGGATCACAATTTCTTCTAGAATGATCGCGAAACTGTAAACATCCCCTTTTTGAGTCGCTGCGCTGCCAGGTGTCACAGTTAACGGCAAAAGTTCCGGCGCGATCCAAAGTAATTCTGTCCAAACGATAATTTTTAACAGTCAATGATCTTTTTTATTTGTTTCTCACAAATTGAAATTCTTACTTACTGGTATAATAATTATCGTCCATTATCAAATCAGACGGGGTTGTGAGTGTTTTGAGGCCAAAGTCTGAAATTTTCAAGACGAAACGGCCATCGATCAAGCAATTACAAGACCGAAGCTTTCCATGTGCTGAAACCTCGCTGGCATGAAGATAAGACATTCCCTGTAAATGAAATCATTTTTTTGTATTTCTAAAATTCTAGTAATACCAGAACAGTTTTATTTCAATATTCGGGAATCAGCGATAAGTATGACTGGACTGCGAATGTTTATATAAATTCAATCAAAGAAAGAAATTGAACCTACATTTTTTTCCCTTTAAATGTTATAATAATTACCTTATACGTTCCAATTCTGCATATTTTTATGCATTTCCTACAAATATAAGTATAAATACAAGTATAAATATCCGCAATCTAAATATAATGTAAAGAGTGATGTTAAAAATTTGGGAAAGAAGTCTTTTTAGAATTTATTTTTGAAAGTAAATTAGCGTTGAAAAGATGTATTATTTGGAATAGAATCCTGCTTTAAACTGGATAAAATAAACATGTGATACGACTTTTGCACCTGCTCTACCTTGACGATGTCGTGGATTAAAGACATTCGAAAATTCCAATCTAATTTAATAGCGTCGTTCTCTAGGACATCTTTCAAGGAACCTCTGGGGCAATACTCTGTCAAAATCAACACCGTTGGTGATGGAGAACAGAAGCATGCACCGATAAACCTGAAATTTATTTTTAATATTTCACGTATAAAATAGTAATTTGTTTTCAATGTTTATAGTAAAATTTTCATTTAATATTATATTTATATAGTTGTATCATTATTATACCTGACAGTATTTTCCGAAGTAACATCCCGAACTTGTTTAATTTCCCACAACAATTTCTTGGTGACATCAACTACTTTCTTTTTAGTAATTTTCTTAATAGCCACTCTTTCTCCCTTATAGATTCCAACGGTGGTGAATACTGTAGTTGTAGGTAAGGATTCACAGCTGAATTGTGACTCACGGCGAATATGCTGCTCCAATCCAAAATTCTGTAACGGCAAGACTGATTGTATTACGTTTTCCTTATTCGACTCAGTTGCATTCACCTCGGCTATCGTTTGGTGTAGATTGATCTTCGAAGAGAAAGGTTTCCCTATTTCCAGTAGTAGTTCCTCTGGTCTGATTTTCCAGGACATGTTGTTCAGGTCAGCCGACACTCTCAAATGTCTAAAATATAATAGTATTATAATTTGCAAGCCGCTGAATTAAATTTAAACTTTCCATTTTCATATCTATATAGTTTTACAATTTTTTATACATATTGTTAGAGTTGAAATTTTAAAATTTTTTAAACGAAAATTTCCTACCGCAAGTGTATTATTATCAATTCTCACGAGAGATCTTTTTTTTACAGAAAGTTACAAATTTTTAGAAAAGTTTTTAATTCTTTTGTGTATATAAAAGTGTATAAAAGATTTTTAACAGAAAGATCTATACAAAGTTGTATATTATAATATTCTCAATAATATGGTACATATTTTCTAAACTGTGGTTCTTGTAATCACACTGATGTTATTGATTCAAATAACAAAAAGAGTACTCGCCTGTACAATACACAGATTGCAGTAACAGCAATAAGAAGAAACACAACAAGAGCCAAGCTAGTATACGCGACAAAAGTATAGGCCTCAGTCCTGGATGTGCAAGCAGGATCGTTTCCCAGAAATCCACATTCAGGAATATCGGCAGAGGGGCCTTCTCTTCCTCCAGGCCAATGAATTTTCTTCCCAGCCACAGGATTATATTCTCGATTTAATCCTAAATAATGCGCGACTACTTCGAACCTGCAAATTTCGAATTCGAGTATTTTTCTCGCGTGGATCTGCAACATAATACCTAATATACAGCACGTGCAGTATGTATATGCTTCATCAAAATTCTGCACGGAATTCAAAGTGAATTCGAAGGTTTCGTCGCAATGGCGACGGCATTTGGATCGAATGTATTCAGTTGACTGGTAGAATGGAGGTTGATTAACACGAGCAAACGGGCTCGAGAGAAATGGCTGGCTTAATTGACGCTGACCTTCCCGTGATAGGATCTAAATCCAGGATACTGTAGTCCGCGTCGCGGTCTCCATTGTCATCGATCCTCACGTGCCCCGTAATACCAATGAAGTCTCGGTCCCACATCCTCCTCGTTATCGATATGCCGTCTGTGATATCTCCACCCTCGGACAGAGTTTCGTTCAATGCCATCCCCAGCAAATATACGCCATCATAGAAAGCTCCGATAAAGAAATTTACCTGGGCATAATTTTTACTTAATATTATTCAACGTTGTTGTTTAACGTTGCTGTTTTTTTCATTATTACATCTGTATGGCTGAATTACAATTGGGTGAATTTTGCTTGAAAAATTCTTTCTAAATTTAATTAACTTTATACAGCATTTATAGACTAATCGACAGAAGTGTTACCTCTTCTCCTTCTGAAAAATAATAATTGTAGTCAGTTTGAGCTCGTTGGCGAACAGTTTCAGCAAAATCTTGAAATTTCGGACTGGTGGGTTGTAAAAGAGACACTCTGAGCAATGCCTCGTACGCTTTCCTAGCGATACTGTCATCCTCATCACGAACTTCCCAATCGTGATCACCCCAGTAAGAACCCTGAATTTTTATCAAAAAGAAAAGAAACACGTTCGTTGTTCTTATATATGGATATAAAGGAACATTTCGCAATTTCATCAAATTTAAATTTCCAAGTTTTAATCCAAATTAAAGCATTACAACTTTGAATTTAAATTTGAATTTAGATTGAACATTTTTAACTTTTACGTACATTCACTTTGAGATAAATAGGGTAGCGAGCAGGGCACTGACTGAATTTTTAATTGATCTGCATTCTTAAGAATTTATTATTTTTATAAATCTTTTATAAAGCTTTAGCACGCTCTTCTGCATTATACAGAAAGATTTCTATAATTTTTATAAAAATTTCACACTCAAATCTCTTACTTTGTCATTACTCTGCTAACTAGCCTGTAATTTAAAAATGTTGGAAAGAAAATCTTCAGTTTACTTGAAATATTTCAACATCGAGGAACGCCCAATCTCCTCTTGTCATTTCTAAATCATGAGCAGCCAACATAAACTTTCTGACCAGTGTTCCCCGGACACTAAGAATCAACACTGTCAGAAAATGAATTATATGTTAATTAGGAATAAATAAATATATCGATATATTAATTTCAAGGAAGTGTTCGGATACATATGTGACGTTTACCTCGTGCATACATACTAGCATCACGCAAATAAAAATGATACGACTCGTCCTCGGAATTTCCATCGATTTCTCTTACGAATTTCAACAATCCTTCTTTCCTCAAGCCGTATTCCAAATTTTTCCCAACTGTCCACGAAAATAAATCGGACCTATCCAAGATCAATGCTACGTGCGACCATCCAAATTCTTTAAAAATGCTAGAGAATACCAATCGAAGTCGACACTGACAATAGGACATCCTTGTGAGCGTTGGATATTTGCTTCTATCCTTGAAGATTCCCTTGAAACAAAGAATTTAAGATTGATTCCAAGCAATTTTCAGGATAATTTACAAATCAAGAAACCGAGAGAATTTTCTTTTCTTCAGCTCATAGGAAAGAAACAAGTTCCTTAAAGTCAATATCTACGTTGATTTTATTTGCTTGTGCAAAGATGCATAGAATGCACATATATAAAAATAAATATTCAAAATGTTGCAATGTTTTAATGACTGAAACAAATACCGACTGTGATTCCATCTCCTTTCGTTACGTTGAAAATATGAATTTACATATAAACGACTGTGGTTTAATCATAAAATTAATCATCATGCCTGTGATCTTCATTTACTTCGTTTTAGTTTTATATTGGCCGTGTTAACAAGCAGGCGACTAATTAAGAGTATTAATGAAGTTGTAAATAAGGATTTTGTATCGAAGCATCTCGTGTTTTTTCTCATGTAACACGTTCGTTGCACGCGATAAGCAAATAACATCAATTAACCTAATGAACATGGGAAATATAGTTACAATTTTCTTACCGAGCTTTCATTTTTCCATTTATTGATTCTTCCAAGGATACCCGACGTTACGGACAGTTCTTCTTCTTCTGATGGCGGCTTAATTGTTGAAAATATATAATTGAATATTGCCAAAATTGTGTAAATAATTATTAAATATTCAGAGAGAGCATTACGTTATATAAGAATGATTATTTAGAGATTTGTCATTTGACACAAAAGGATTGATAATTTATTTGCTTTGCGATTAAAATCTAAATGCAAATGCAGAATGTATTTTATATATTTGTGGTAATTTGAAAATTCTCGAATTCATTTGCAGTGAATTATGAATGACTGTGAAAATGGTACTTGGTCACCCATTCCAGTGATTATAGGAGTGTTCCAATAGGCGGCGAGTTTTGCCACAGGTTCTAGGGCGAAAGCACAAGCTGGACCGATAAACGCGATCACGTTCGCTTGGAAGTGCATATCGGCAGCTAAACCTGGTGCTGCAGATCCACTGCACGATGGATAGCTGCGAATCATACAATTATAAACATTTATCAATAATTACAATAAAACAATACTCCGCGAGTTAATGGAGCAGAATTATCTCTGATTAATTCATAATTTTACCTTTTTAAATTCATAGTTGTATTGCTTATTGCTTAACACAGAGTTTATCAAGAAAGATCAATAAAACAGTTGCTCTGTTTCTTCTTTTGAAAACATTGAAACTTTCCTTTTTCGAAAAAGCTGTTTTATCGTGTTCTTAATACTTAATAGTTTCTTTATAATATTGGGTTGTTTCATAAGTAACGTCGCATTAAATAATAGATATCTTTTTATAAGTAACGAAAATTTTATAAGTAAGGTAAACTTTATAAATATATTGAATAATATATTTATCCATTATTTTGTATTATGACTTTTTTCCGTCTTGCGGACAATCGCACGATATTCCAAAATTCACTATTCTTCTCAGCAAAAACTGCAGAATCAAAATCTTTGCCATTAACCGAATTTTGTAATGATCTAAATAAATGATAATCAAGGGAATATAGATAAGAACTTCCCAGTGACCATCGTCACCTTAACAAGTCTAACAGGTCGTTTCTGATGAGAAAGCTTCGGTTGAAATCTCCATCATGAAACTTTGTATACCACCTCTGCACCAATTCTTACGTTTACATCATCACCATGAATGTCGCAAATCTTTTTTCTCATTTGTGCAGCGTTTCCCCCTTTTTTCGGAAATAAAAAAGCATAATAGGTCGGAAATACGTCTTCTCATCGCTCGAGATCACTACAGCGAGATCAAACTGAAAAAAAAAAAAAAAAAAAAATAATCCAAACTTAATGCTTTCTTTCAACTAACCTTTTAAAGTGTCACCAATTAACATACGATTATACCTGGTACGTTAAAAACTCTGGCTCGTCACGGAAAAAACAAAAGACCATCACCTATTGCGAAAATGAGACATTACTTATGAGAAGAAACCCAATATAAATTACAAATCTTTATACCTGACATATACGTAAGTACGTGTAAAAAATGTGTAAGTAGGTCCGCTTTAACGTGATCCCACTGTTTACTGGCATCTTTCAGGCTCACGTGTTTCCTTGTACGCGGGGTTTTTTTTTCTTCCGCAACACGATTCCATCCGAATCAATTCGGAAGAAAAAGGAAGCGTGGGACAATGGGTCGTAGAAATCAAACAATACTGGGAAAAAGAACAGGGGGGCAAACGAGTTGATGGATGATCGTGTTCCACCGTGTAAACAGGTCGCGATTGAATTACCGGTCCGAGGGAAGAGAGAAAACGATCGAAACAGGGTGTCCGTATTCTCGGGGAATCCGTGGAACGCGTTCGTAACTCACGTTCGTAACTAGAATGATTGATAATTGTCGGGGAGGCAGTTGGCAAAGTGCAGTGTCATTCCAAGCGTAAGGAACGACTTGGAAATAATGATAGATTTAATCGTACCGTTGAATAGCCAATAATTGGATCCGCTGTCCGATCCTAGGGATATTATCACGCTCGGTGGTCCTTGCTCCTCGTTCCCTTCGTTAACCAATTGTAACGTGGATTAATTCGTTCGTTTCGATTAGTCTAATTCTATATCGTTCGATTGAAAAGGGGGAAAATGGGGATTTTGTTGCCATCCTATTGCATTAACTCCAGATCTGTTGCAAAGATTTGATGACTTGGTGATTTGTTAGTTAATGCCGCGATATCTTCTTATATATTTTTGTCAAAATTTTGAAAAAAATTTGGCGCCTCGATAAAGGCGTAAATTTTTGTTTCAATGATTTTTTTGACTTTTGCCGACGTTACTTTATTCTTGTTTTGCCAGACAGCGATCACACAATCACGGCTTGTGTTTTGCGCAAACGTCTGCCCAATTGGATTAATGTAATGACACGGAAGCGGTGGAAAAGTGAATCAGTTTACACAGAATCACGTGTGGTGTAAACGTTTTATCTGGGACACAGATTCTTTATTACACGTATAATAATAATTATCCTTCCTATTCTTCTCTTATTTTTCTTTTATTTTGCGTAAAAATTGATAGGGGCTGTGTAAGATACAATCATATATATATGTGTTAAGAAATCGAAGATAGAAAAAGCAGTAAGAGATTTTCTGCATTTACCCTACCTTCCTTGCACCTTGCGCAATTTCACATTGTGAGTGCTCAGAAAATCGTTTACTTCGGCTAAAGCCAAATCAACGGCTGGGCCGCATCTTTCCAAATCGAAAGGGCTACTTAAATGAGAAGCCATGAGAACCCCGACGTTGTACACTCTCATGGAGTATTCATAATTCGCTGAAAAAAATAAATAAAACTAAATTAATTTCCATTTGGAGAAAACACGACAAGTATACTTTCTTTCATCTTCTTTTAGTTTTCATGCAACGTAATTTTTCTCAATTTTTTTTTTGACTCTATTAACGTCACAGTAATAAAACACGCAGCAATTTTTATTAACTAGTTATTCAGATTATGTCTGAACTTAATTTCTTTTTTTTATAATCAGTACAATTTATTAGAATAAATCGATAACATAAATTCACACTCGGAAGAAAATGTAGTCCATTTTTACTTTTAATTAATGGCAAAAATTTGGATACGTATTTGAACGTGACGCATTAAAACAGAAACTGAATCGTGATCCAAACGAAGTAGAAGAAGTCGTTGTTGTGTCAGCCGTCGGAACAAATCGTACAGAAAGTATGGTTATTTCATTCATAAGCGTAACTGTTTGCTACATCGGAAAAAAAAGAGAGTCGCTAAAGATTGTACTAATAATATATTTTCATATTATATTTTCAAGTCTTTTTCTATTTTACGATCCTGTTTTGCTCTTATAGTTAATAACAAGACAACAATACTTCTAATAAATGTTAGGACTTTATTAGAAATTTTAATTTCTTTATTAGAATTTTAATTATCAAAAACACTTACTAATTCGTTATTTATTTAAAGAAATGAGATTTTTTTTTTGGTATCTTTGTTCAATTGATATGATTTAAAAAACTGAATAAAATATTTCAATCTCACCTGGTGTAACGTTGACAGAACCCAAAGTCAGGGAAACCACTGCGATTATCAAAAGCTTCGAACTCACGAATAGCACTTGTTTACGTAAAGTATTCTCCATTTCTTTTCTATTGCAATTATTTCAACGACACGAAACGTTGCATTCGGTTACCATGATTCAATTATATCGGAAAACAATTCAAATTAAATATTCACGATTCCAAAGAATTGACTTTTTATTGGACTGGCGTAATTCTATTACAACTTTTGCAAAGCGTATCACGTGACACAACGGTCGGCTAGAACACATCTAAACCATTCCCGAAGAAGATTCACCCTTATATACCGATTCACCCTTATATAACGCGTTCGTGTCAATTTGTTAAACATTTGTCGCAAAATTTAATGTCTTCGATGTTAGCATGCGTGTACCATTTTGTTCGGGGAATCACGGTGGATTATGACAAATTGATGCCGTGTACGAGCAAAATAAACTGGAATATATTCATTTCGAAGATTTGGTACATGCGCCTTGATGATCAAAGCGGACCATGCCTGTTGCTTCTACGCATGCTTCGTCTTCTGAACCTCCTTCCGATGTTTTATTCAAAGGACATCTGTTCTCTTATATGCAAAATATCGTTTACTATTGTTTGCTTCTGCAATATCCTTCTTATCATTATCCAGAGATAGCAGACTATTTATTTCCATTTGCTCGAAGAACTTCGATACTTCCCAGACGAATATTCTTTCTCCTCTTGAGCAACGAGTTCTTCGTCCAAGAGAAGCTCAAAATTGCCCAGTGCTTCCGGTGGTGGGCATTTGTTCCATTTCACGCTATGAACAAC
Organism: Tetragonisca angustula; assembly: GCA_036937485.2. Classification (NCBI taxonomy): domain Eukaryota; kingdom Metazoa; phylum Arthropoda; class Insecta; order Hymenoptera; family Apidae; genus Tetragonisca; species Tetragonisca angustula. The sequence goes on from JAWNGG020000148.1 coordinate 459,247, forward strand.
CGTATTTTGATCGAAGTTGTAAACGGCTTTTTAAAAACAAATGTGAGACTCACTCTGGTACACCGTCGGGTGGTACAACGATTGAAATTATGTTGTCGATTAATTTGTATTTTAAGATTCGATCATTCACTGTGGTGGAGGTCAGTGACGGAGATGCGTTCACCTGCAGAATAGTAGGAAAGGTTAGTTAGCATAAGAAGAAATAAGATAAACACTACACTACCTATCATTATATATTAACTAGACAGTAATATAATATAAGCCTCAACTAAATACTGAAAAGATTATTAAGAAATTGAGAAACCTCTATGAGCCACGGTTTCAGATCATTGTCAATGATGATATCGTAACCATAGCACTCGAAGCAGTGGCGATCGTTCGCCATAACGGGGGCGACAGCTTTCAAAGAATGTATAATACACCAAGTGATGTTCGCGAACAGCTTTTCCGTGACCGCTTTCCCGCGCGTGCTCTCCAAGTATAATCTCAAATTATGAACACTCAATTTACCACCATGCTTGCTGTTATACTCTTCCTGCAATAGATTCATATATTTTTTATCGAAATTTGTTATATCCATAGATCCTTCTTTCTTTCTTTGAAAAAATCCACTTACACCATGCTTTTGCACCGATACGTTCGTAAGATGAACATACATATTGTCTAATTCTTGAATACTAGTGTCGTACTTGACTGTACAAAATCGACAAAATCCTAGTTTGAACAGATACGCTTTCAATGGCCGAAAAGAGGTAATGAGGACGTATAAACGGAGATCGAATTTTTTCCCTCCTATTAAAAGCGGGTTGTCGATGTACCTATATATTTATTTCGAAAATAGAAAAATATTCTTCATACTTTAATATTACTAATTGAGAAGCTTTCTGTGAAAAAGATGGACAATCACGGGGCAAAGTCAGCGAATTCAGTAAATTATGTTTATGAAGTTAATCTTTTTTTTTTTTTTTTATAAAGCTTCTCAATTTTAACGTAAGTTAAATAAACTGTATTACCTAGATATTACATATGACTCTTTCGTTAAATTTGGATTAAATGGGTTTTTTGCTTCTCGAGACCATTTCTTAAGTTTGCTTAATTTATTGATTAGAAATATTCCAGCACCCTGTGATTTGCCGCACGGTTTCATGATCCATGTGCTTTGTGGTGACTTTCGATATTCTTCCACGAACATATTATAGTCTATATATATATATATATAATTATAAGAATTAACTTTGTTTTAACACATTAATATTCAGAAACTGTAGTGTGGGACATATTGTGTGCATTTTTTAAAGTAAGTTAAAATAAATGTTATAATTGGTAGAAAGATATATTATATTTATATAAAGCACGCACGCACTTTTCCCCAATAATGCTTGAAATTTGCTATATTGTAGATACTATATTTGTACTTTGCTATATTAATAATAATAATAATAATATAATTTACCTGCCGGTAAGACGAACGTGACAGGTATGAAATCGAGATAAAGATATTTTCCTGGGCCATCCCCTCTTTCTGCCAAAGGATTTCCTTCCCGTTCCAATTCCTTCCGGTAGCGTTTTATATTTTTTACCAATAGATCCTTTCGTGTTAGTTCGTAATGATTTGGGAAATGATTGATCAGTCTAAAAGTAATAATATACTGTCTGAACACCTATCTATCGTAAGAAACTTTTATGGATACATTACCTATGACGGACAAATTAATCAATTTAATCAACTTCGTAATGAGATATGTCTATAATGATCGTATTAATAATGTTTATCTATAACTTGCAAATCATTCATTACAAACATATAAAAGATTATATAGTTTAGATTATAAGTTTCAGTTTCGTTCCAAACTTCATTAATAAAATCATTACGTTATATTAAAAATGAAACTTTAAAAGATTTTGTGCGATATCTACAATATGTTCATACAAGCTACGTTTCACAAGACTTCCACTAATCATTAAATATGATTATTTTAAAATGAATATTTTAAAAAATTGATATTTAACTGTTTGTCGTCCATTCTATATCCGGTTTCCACGCTGAATATGTTCCTGCATGATTGAGTGACCGCCCTAAAATAATTTGAAAAATTTATAAGACCTGACTGAATTTCTAACTTTTTTTAATAGTATATAGATTTTTGTGATAAGCGAAATTAAAAAATGTTACTTTTATACACTAGTTTTCAATATTTGAATAATATAATTCTATTTTTTACTTCTTTCTATATTGAAAAATGAGAAACAGTTGTTACCAATAGAAATTCCAATCATCCTCCGGGCTGACTTGAACCCAACCCCTCTTCTCGAAGTTATGTACTATCACAGATTTATCCACGTCCGTACAAAACGTCACTTTCGTCTTGTCCGTTCCACTTGCCGATACTCTGTAAATGTTTAGAACTTTTCTAAAAGAAAAAGAAAAAATTAAGGCTAATCACTAGCATTGAAACAATCCCTTTCTCCTTTTATGCGATAATTCGTTTCGACTGGCTTGATGTTGCTTTTTATGCCCCTTTGGATATTGAATCGCATTCTTTTTCGTTTTTGTTTACCTGCTATGATTGATATGATTTGATACGCTTAAATTTGTAACACGTTTATTCTCTGCTACTGTACCGGACGCCATAGTTTCTGATATTGAGAGTTAGATCGATTCACCGTGGATACAAAAAAGGATGCAACAAAGAAACGGTAAAGACGAATCAAGAATAAAATTTAAGCCAGAGAACTGGCTCGGTTGTTCTTTTACATTGGCTTATGTTATAATTATCAATATTATTACTTTTACTTTTCTATCAAACGTAATTCTTGTTTATTTGAAATTTATATGTTACTTAGTGTACATGTGTAATGTAACATGTATTTTAAATATTCAAGTTTTGATCATATAAAAGAGACTAAAAAGAGAGTTATGTTGTATAGATTGTCGCCAATTTGTAGAATTTAAATTTAAAGATCGTCACTATCTATAAAATTCGTTAAAAAACTTATATTAATTTTCTTATTGTATCATTAAATACGATATCTTTTTGGAAAATACGGTTTTCGTTATCGAGAGCTCTTTTTTGAACTTTCTACTAAAATATTTAATTTCAATTTATATCAGATATCTGAAGCTATTTTAACGAATTTCTCCATTTCATGTAACGAAACATAATTATATATAATACTACGTTAAGATTAACCTAAAAGGCCTAATGTTATCCTACATTAAAACTAACGATATTTATATTTGTAAATTTCTAATTAAATCGGTCAATCATTTTACCTTCTCGCCATGTATGCTCGTATTATAATATACTGCCACTCTTAAATTGATCATAATTTCAAAAAAATTTGACCGTTTCTATTGCACGGCAATTCTTGAAGAAAAAAAAAAAAAAAAAAAAAAAAGGTTTGGTATATACCGTGACAAATTGACGTTCGATCAGAGGAATAGTTCCATTAGAGGACAATCACCTGATTTCTGTGTTTATCCAAGCATGCAATAGTTTCTATGTTTGTTGGTAAGTGTGTTTACTTACCAATAGTTTTATTTTTGTTTTCATATTATTCGACTGGACGTTAAAGTTTGTTGATTTTGTTCAGTCAAAGGCGTTTGTCATAATTTCAATGATACTTTTCAGAAAAATAGAAAAATCCATTAGTCAAAAGAAATGCAACAAGCCTGATTATGACTGAATATAATATACATACATACGTAGATATGTATTTGTTCATTCATGTTCCAATAATTTTCGAGAAAATATTCTTGTTAAAAAAAATGCCAGTTGACACGCGTATATACATAATGTCTGAAATATAATTGAAAAGCTATTAGCACGAAGGTTCTGATTGAAGACAATTTTAAAGGACGTAATCTTGAAACAATTATGTATGTGTGAAAAGAGTGTATCGATTTCGATTCTACAAAACTGATATTACATTTGACCTATTATGCTACTATTATAGGATCTGTTATTATATCTGTGCATTTCAGATCATTTTTCATCAATGTCACATTTTTTGAATCGAAAGTTGATATGTTTATATATTTCTATTGTTGGGCACTTCCGTTTGAAATGTAAACATAAACAAACGAAAAAACTTCTCAAATCTGAGCGTTAAAGATCCAGTGAACTAGAATGTTTAATTTTTGTCGTTTCGTTCGAATGGTTTTCTGGAAAGAAAATAAAATAAATAGCCACTGATAGTGAATAATAGTTATACATTTACCTGATTAATATCTGATTAGTACAAAAACAATGTATTGTAACCTACACGTAACTACCATGGAACCGTTATCGATATACATATTGGTACTGTAGAGCCGGAATCAAAATCGATACAGATCAGTGCCTCCTTCACTCGTAACTGGTTCAAAATCATTTCAGCTTTAATATATTTTATGAATTTTAAATATTTTAAGCATTTTGAGAACCGAGACCAATGAGACAATCCTATCTTTTATTCCATTAAATATTCGTAACTTTAACAACAACTGTTGCAAGCAGACAGTATAAAGCAGAGTTGGCTATCTAGCTGGCTAGAGTCCTTGCCCCTACTTTCCCGGTCGCTGGCACAATCCCCTCTATTGCATTGATTTCTCCACCTGCTAGGTACACAGCTGACGAGAGAGTAGGGTTCATGAACGGCAAAAAGTTTTCGATGCAATGGACAGATCGATTTAGTGAAGAAATCGATGCAGTGAAGGGGTAGCAACCATATAGTGCTAGCGACCAGGAAAGTAGGGGCAAGGGTTCTCGGACTGTTAGTCAGCCAGCTGTGGTATACAGAGCAATTTACATATAAATACACACGCGTTTCACACACAGGTTTCAAACACGGGTAACGTTTCAACAAGGAAGACGGATACAAGCGTTCAATTTCTTCATTCAAAAAGACAAAAAGAAAAAAGGAAAGAGTAATCTCACAATTATAACGCTGCAAGTTACGCGTGTAACAAATAATTTTATTGCTTTGGAATATTTTTTTCGACTATCGTCTTGTGATTGAACAGCTGACTTTTGGACTTTGACAAGGTATATAATAAAAAAAAAAGTGTTATGTTCAAAAATATGTAGTGTACAAAGGGTTCGAGCTTTTTGTAAATACTTTTAGGTTCGTTATTAGTACTATTGTTGATGGTTGGAAATATTTTTCAATTAACATTTTAAATAAACAGTTTCCAGTGTTCTGTACGTGTCGGATGCGTGGTTGAAAACATCGTTTTGTTTTGTTGAATCAATGTGAATTAAATGTTAAAAGCGAGTCACAAAGAGACGATTATTGCTCGTGTGCCAGAAATTAAACGTTGCTTGAAAGTACTGAAAGCGTCGTGGCTGTATGTCGCGTGAAGGATTTTGTGTCATGAATTTACGATTCGAAATGGATCTTTCGTTAATTATATATCTATTAACATTTTCACAGACATGTTTTAGAAAGTATTGATTAAAATCGAAATCGTTTTCGAAATTTGCGTGCTTTGATTGCTATAATAAAGTATTGGGTATATTTTATGAGGGATATACAAATTATGTGTATATGTGTATGTTTGTTGTTATTTCGTATTTATCGCTGATTTCAATATTGAGTGATAAACATTGAGTTGTTTCATTAGGAATAGAAAATCAAAATGTCTAATCCTAAATCATCATCCGGTAATTCTGGTAATTCTTCTTATAATGGTAATTCTGGTAACTCTGGTAATTCTTATAATGGTAACTCTCATCATTCTTCTACTACTAACGGTAACTGTGGTAATCCTGATGACTTTGGTCCAAGAAAAAGAATCACAGAGCGAAGACGTCAACTTGATGGTTTTGATTCAGGTGATTGCATTTGTAGCAGACCAAGTGCTCTCGTAGTCTGCAATGCTTGTGGTTTTTTTGAAACCGGCAGAATACGTTATCCCTGTCCTGTTCATCATCAGGTTTGTTATCCTTAATATATCATACTTTTTAAATAAAGTGTGAGTCGAAACAAACTACTTGCACTTTATAATTATGAGTTAATGTCTCTTTATTGATTATTTTTTTCTTTCTTCCAGGTTATTTTTCTGAGTGATATAATAGAATGTACCAAATGTAAAGCTGATCGTGATTCATTGAGCGAGGTATAAAAAGATTATGCTCTATATGACTATGGGTTTTTAAAAAAAATCTAAAATAATTTTATCATTGATATATATAACGTGTATATACATATGTATATACTAACTGTATTAAGTTGTTGTGACAGATGTTGGAAGAAAGGACAAATATAGACTGATTTAATTAAGATGTCATTTATTTTTATGCCAAACTAATAAATTCATGAGTGTGAAAACCAGCTAGGAAAACCAGGTGTTTTGTTCTTTTCTGAAAATTCATGAAAGTTGTCCTCTAAATTTTGTGATATTTTTGCATTAACGTCTTCTTGATCTTTGGGGATTATATCAGGGAATGTGAATGTTTCAGTTTTAGGCTGAAATGACATAAAATGAATATTACAATATTTTTGTTATCTTTCTGTTTAAAATTGAGTTTTTCTTCTTTAATACTTACTAGAGCTACGTAAGCTATTTTTACATCATCATCTTTAACAACAAATTTACAACCATGAGGGATATAAGTTTTTCCAAGAGCAATTCTCATATTCACATACACAGGATGTACGTTATAAATTTTTTCTAAATAATTTCTCACATCAAATCTTGTCATTTCCATTGAACAGTGAAACACTACTATATTTTTTGGTTGATTATGTTCTGGTTTTACGAGCTTCAACCAAAAGTTTGGAAGATATATTCTTAGTTGTGGGTTACCTTTCTGATACAAGGGATACCTGTAATGATGGACAAGGCGATGAATTCAATAATATATGAAATAAAATACGAAATAATCGTTACACAATTGATCTTGTTACTTTTTCTTTCCAATGTATTTTCAGTTTTATTCCTTTGTAAAGATAATGTACACTTACCAACGGGTAGACATTTTGTTCCGTTAAAAAGATTCAAAATTTCCGTGTAACGATAATAAATCTTTTTAGAATATCAAACGTACACATTTGAAAAATATTACATGTAAATAAAATTCTCTAATCAATACCGAGGTTATGTTATGTTACAGATAGAGGTTACGTCTACGTATGTAGTTTCGCTGATTCAAGTCAGATGGCGAAGATCATCTTGAATTGGAAATTTAGAAACAAGCTTAATGTTTATATTAATTTATTTCTTTTCACGATATCATGTTGTAATATTTCTACATATAATAATATTCTTAATATTTTTATTATTTGCATATATATATATATATATATATAGATCTTTCAGTAACGCAAAGCAATTGAATGAGTTTCATTAAAACTGGAATTTTCTTCCGTTTAAATTTCTCATTCGTTCGCGGTCTAGCAGAGTCGAGATTGGTAACTGATTCGATAATCGAATTCAATGAAACGTTCAGCTTTTGAACCGATTCACTGCTGTAAAACGACGTCCAAGTGAATATTTCGGCAATGATTACTTTCCTCGGCTAAATTGACAAGAATATGGTTCACGAAATTGTTTCGCAAATGCAGAACGGTGTTTTGAAGATTAGGCGCGTGTGAGACTATTGTTGTTATTTTCACAGAGCGAAGGTACCCTAGAATTTCCGTTGGTGACATTTTGTAATCGAAGATGAGCTGCGATTTGCTACCGGAATGGCTAAATCTTTTCCTGGACGACGTGGAAACTACTTTGTGTTTGCCGATATTGATTATTATGGTTCTTTGCACCATTCAGTTCATAATTAATCATACTATGGACATTGGACTCACCGTGTACCAGAACATTGTGCAAAAGTCAGATGGAGACGTGGAGGTAGTTGAGAAGGAGAGGGGCGAGAGTTTAATGAGCAAGATCACAGGTCTTTTTTTTCTTTTGTCTTCTTAGATTTAAATACGTCCAAATTGTACACACACAATGTATATAGTAATATAAATGTCAAATAATTGTTTTTCACGTAGAGTGTTTATGCAACATTTGCGGTTTTAATAATTCCAAATCGAACGAGGGCCAAGCGTCATCGTTGGTTAGATCAAATTCGCAAGAGGAGGAGTGGGATTATTGCGACGAGGACGATTGCGAGAACAAGTAACGAATGTCAAAAATGTGACAAATTCCAGGAGAAACTGAAAGAAGCTCCGTCGTCGATAAGTACTGTAGCGAAACTTTTATACTGCATGCATCTCAAATACGTTAATAAACGAAAAATTAATAAACAGCGTGATGAAATTGGTAGAGAAAGGGGAAGCAAGAACGGGTCAGAATTATAAAAGGGTATTTTCTTGCAAACGCAGGTGAAGATCTACATTATTAAGAAATAAAATTTTGGCCTCTTAAAGTAATCTCGGGTTATTTGGCTTTCTCTTTCTTTTTTTTTTATATTGGTTATTATTACAATTACAAAATGTAAACAGGTAAAAAGAAGAAACCTATATGTGAACCAAACGAGAGATTGCGATATTGTCCTTTTGTAGAATCCTAAAAGGGTTCAAAACTACAAGAAACCAAGTCCAAGTTGAGATTGTTCGATACTTTTACTTTGTCTCTCTTTAATGAAAACTCAGTGAATTTCAAGAAAGAAACACGTGTACAAACTGTATATCTGAACACTTGTTGAAGCTTGATCCAGCCTGGCAAGCCAGAGGAAATCCATCACGCCGTCGTTTCATCATGGAAAACCATGGAAATCTGCCAGACTGGACTTGGTTCACTATGATATCGATAATTGTTCCTTCGAAATATCTCACTCTTTAGTCTCATTTTTCCTGATAAATTTCACCGTTTAACCATTCACTTACATGATAGTTTTATTCGTACATTTGCTTATCGACTTTGTATTAAAATTAAGCGGTGTTCGACGTTTGATTAAAACGAGTCTCCTTAAAAGTTATACTAGGACAGATCGTCTCGTAATTGTGCACGTCTTTTTTTTTTTCTATACTTTATATTTTATCTGTCTTTTTGCAACAATAATTAATTGAACCGTCTGGTTAGACGTATTTCTTTTTTTTTTTTTTTTTTTTTTCTTAAGGCTGTGTCTTTCTTTCGTTTCTCGCATTATCTCTTTCTCCTGGAACACTTTATGTTCATCACACAAATAGGGTAAGTAAAATATTCCACCAAATATGGGAATATTCATCGAAAAATTACTTGACTGTTTATTGATTCATTGAAAGATTAAATTCAATATTCATTAAATTTCAGTTTTCTCGTGCGGATGGTTATTTATTTTCGATTGTCTTCTTCGTATTTCTCTTCACGAAAGGGGAAACACGTTCTTAGGAGAAAGAGACGACGCAGTGTATGTACATTTCGATAATTCACACAACTCGCATGAAGAAAATCCGCCCGTCTCGATAATGAACCTTACAACGATAATGGTAAGAAGAAGAATATCAGCGGCTGATAAGAGCGTTAAATAGTATTATGATAACAATAGTTATAATGTAAACGGTAGAAATCTAGTGTCTTTCGTGACGGCGAGTCGCCCTTAAAAATCCTCAAGATTCGTGGATTTTCATTTTCGACACCTTCGTTGCTCGAAGTTCGTGTCTTTAGAGCCTGGATAATCTATATACGAACATTCCATGTCATCTCATATTTCTAAGATTATTTTTCAGAGAATGCCACTCCATGCGATTTGTACTCTCCTCTTTTCTCACAGTACAGCGAAAGAGTACTACGTGATTATAATTATTCACGAGTTATGTCCAGTTTCACAAATCAACCTTTCTGTAAATCGCACAGGACAAACATATACAGTATTGCTATGTAATTCCTTCGTTCCGTTCTCATCTTAAATTGCTTTCTTCCATCTTTTTCGTACACCTACACAATATTCAAAATAACTCCCATCAGAAGACCCAGCCGTTCCTTTCCCTCGATACAATTGAAACGCAGAAACACTTCGCTCGACGCGACGTTCCCTAGTCTTGTCCCCTCTTCTTCACAAAATCACTCGTGATTACAGCGTCACATGAAAACGTTCTCCAGCCCGGACACATTCTTTCTGGTGGGCGTGGAGGTGGCGCAGGTTACACCCTCGTCCTCGAATGTGACCATCTTCTCGCGACTCCTGGTCGCTGTTCCAGAACATTCCAACAACCTCGGCTGATTCGACGACGATGCTGAATTCGACGCGGAGGCGATCGGCGGCGTTATAGCCGACGATGGTCGGAGAACCGACGAAGGGGGCGGCGGTGGCACAGCCATGTCCGTAACTGCCGCTGCTGCCAGGTTGAACTCGCTCACGCTTCTAGGCACGAAGTACTCAAAGTGTAGAGAGCTCTCCTGCTGACGGTGCTGATGGTGTTGCTGATGATGGTACTGCGTTGGTGACAAGCAGCTGCGTCTCAGAGACTGGGCACGCTGGAACTGTTGGGTCGACGAGTTTCTAGATTCAGACGGCGTTTTCTTTCGTGGCAGAGAATGATGACCAGGTGACGGCTTTATGGCAGTGTTGGACGCGTGGGCCAGGAGCTTCCCATCGCCGGGACTCCTGGCCTGATGCTGTCAGGATGTTGGCACCATGGACATGGCGATCGCCTCTTCTTCTTGTTCGGACAGTCGCGAGTCACTGGTGCCCCCTCCGTCATCCAAGTCGGCCTTGAGCCCAGCACCGGAACCTGATAAAACGATGAAAGCGTTTTATGGCCTTTCGTCCCCGATGAATTAGAGAGTTTTCGATCTTTGATTCGATTAAAACTGTATTTTAGTTTCTTTTTTTTTTTTCTTAATGAAGGGGTTATGCAGAGTGGTCAAGATGCCCGATCGAAATCCCCGACGCGAGTGGATCAGAACCGCTCTACGTGCAAACAAATGAGAGCTCGACTCGTTTATTCGTGACGCCTTTGACACTTTGAGCCTGGGTTTGGTTGGAAGCTTGTTGGCTTTAGGGTGGAATAGCTGAAGTTTTGACAGTTAGATGAAGGATGAAGAAAAGGCGATCACTGATTATCGTTTCGATGCGCAAAGAAAGATACGTGAAACGTACTTTGGTAAAAATGGCAAAGTAAAAGTCGCAAATATGACTTGAGAAGACTGAAGATTGTTAAATTAGTAGATTTATCGAATTCATTTTAGAATTTCTTTACGATTCTTCGTGACATTAATCTTTTGCAGGATACAAATTCCACCAACTTTTTAAAATTGCACGATTTTAATCACCACTGCCATTGAAACACTATTAATTTCTAAGTAGTATTATCTATGTTTGTACAATACGTACAATGCCGTACTAGCTGACCAGAATTCTGACGCTATATAATTGTTCTCATTTGTCAATTCTTTGTCGTCGATATGAAATTTTTGCAATCGCACGAAGATACTACTAAACGATACAAAATTCAGTTAATTAGCTCGTAAATGCATAAAGAAATGTATCTGCGAAGAACAACACTGTAACTTAGGTTTTATAAAGAAGACGTGGTGCATGAATAAATAGCAGGTGCACAGCACGGTGATAAATTACTGCTTGCTGGTTAATGGATCGTTGACAGTTGACCATGGACCGACAATAGCGAGCCAATATGGTAACTCTGTATAGAGAAATAGCGTGTATCATCGCCAGGCTCAAAGCGTTAATCGGATAATCTAAAGCGTGGCCGAGTAAAACAGTCTCTCGCCCGGAACGATCTAGCGGTTCCCCGTCGAATGCCTGCATCAGGGATACCTGTACCACCGATAGGTCCGACCACCACCCCCGACGACATGCCGCAGGTTCTACCGAAGACCCTGACCACGCGTACCACCTCCTCCTGGACGAGGTTGAAGCACATGGCGATCAGGCCCATCCCGGCGAGTATGTAGAGCGAGCAGGCGCACAGGCTAAGCTCCTCCAAAGTGGGGGACGCGGCGTTTCGTCCAACTGGCATCAGGTCGCCGAAACCGATTGTTCCGAGACTGGTGAAGCAGAAGTAGCCACCTTCCAGCAGACTCCAACCCTCCAGACGATTGAACATCACCGCGCCACCGCATATGTAGATTAACATAATCACCAGACAGAGACTGATCGGTATCCTCACGGGATTCGTTTCCACCACGTAGCCTGGCGACGAGTTCGTCGACAGGGACAGCGAGCACGGGTGAAAATGGCGTTTGCTGTTTCCTGATGTCACGTCCTGAAAGAAATTTGAACGTTTCTGGCAGTACCGTTTCTGGGATGACACCGCGAGCATGCGTTTCAAACGCAACTCCTCAGGATGAGAAGATGAGAAATTATTTATATATGAATCTTTATTAAACTTGTAACATTAGAGGGAAAAAAGGTAAACTGTAGAAAGCAACTACTGAATGTCACTTTTCTCTAATTTTTCTAATTCATATTTTTACTTGTAACTTTCCTAGCAGATTCTTCACTTTTGCTTGTTCCAAGAAAGTCTGATTAGACTGGTGGAGGAAGAAAGTCCTGATTAGCGTTCTCACCCGTAAATTGTCCAGCCGATCAAGCTTCCCAACACGCCACTTTAAAAAGTGAAATCATCACGTTTCCAGAATATACATTGTACCTGAAGCGCTGCGGTGGAGCTGGTGGTAGCGTGAAGTAATCCTTCGCTTCCACAATCTAATAAGATGGCGCTGCTGGTGCCTCGGGTTCCCAGATCGTCGCAAGAACTCTCTCTGCTAGCTGAATAGTAATTGCCAGATTTCGAATCGACGTGGTTATCGTATCTGTAAGTTTTGCTCATAATGCCACCCACGGGAGGCGGCGGCGGCGGCGGTTGTTGCTTTCTGCTGCAATTTCGAGGCCTGCATAGCCTGCCATACAAACGGCGGAAGCTCCTTGAGAGAACGTCACCAACCGTGCTTAAATAGACCAGCATTAGGGGAATCCCAGCCAGAGCGTATACTATTGTGATCAAACGACCCCAGACTGTGCGAGGCGCCACGCTACCGTATCCTGAAACGCCAATTGACCGAGTTGTATCACAATCGACTGTTATTAAGGGAACAAGCGAGGGCTGGTTGAATGCGAGGCGTTTATTAGAACGTAACAGATGTGTTTTCAGCCAATTCACATCGTCGGAAAACTTAAAGCTTCCGACCGGGTGTCGTAGTACAATTTTTGTGCAATTTATTAGCTGTCTCTCTCTCTTTTTCTATTTTTGTTTTATTTTCAAAAGAAAAACACTTTTTACATTTTAACAACATTTTGAAAGAAATTTTATATACTTGTGAAATATTAGCAATCCTCACCAATAGTGGTAATCAGCGTCAGGGAGTATAAGAGACTGCCACTGAAGGTCCATCTTCTGTGCGGTCTTCTCTCCATGGAATGGTCCCTGGATCGAGAGGATGGCCCAACCGGCTCGTACTGCGAGGACGTTCTCCTGAGACCTCGTGCCAAGTTCTCCTGGAACTCGAACACCTCCCTCGCCGCTAAACGCGTCCAGTTTTCTTTGTACAGTACGTTCAAGTCCTCTGTGATGCTCCACAGCCTTTCAACGGTGCGCGCTCTTAATTCCATGGCCGCGGCGTCGTCCTCGAAGCTGGACATCACGTACGATCCTCCTTCGGTTTTCGAACCACCGGAAACGAGCAAGTCGTTCGCTGAATCCTGCCACGGGAGGTGAACAATTTTTATCTCTCTCGCCAGTCTTACTTTATTTTTAAACAAAAAAGTTCAATCTCTGTGCTCCTTAAAGAAAAAATTCACTTTTTAATGAATCTCCTTGTCCTCTTGTAACTCGCACCCTTTTATTTCATTCATGTGTAACGGTTGAAATTTCATTTGAATGCATTTCACATAGGACTAGCCTCCTGGAGGATTTAGTTGAGAAGGAAAGAGAAAATGATGAGAGAGAGAGAGGACCTACCGACTTGAGGCCACCTTCCAGCGCCATGAACGCGAACGCGCCCAACAGCGTGTAGCCGAGGACGAGCACGCAGACCCCTAGGCTGGCCAACAGTCCTGGTGTCTTGGTAGACGTTGCCGTACTGCAGCTGCAGCAACAGCACAGCAACTCCGCTCCACGGACGGAAGCGCTGATCCTTAACGCGTCCGCGTTCGCGTTCGCGTTTCTTCCTGGACAGCATCTCGGTGCCCTCTGATAGTAGTCGCCGGTGCTCTGCATCGTTTCAGTCACCGTCTAGACGCCGCTACCGGCAACCACCTCCTCGTCGGCCGCAGCTGCAGCTGCAGGTGCAGCGACCGACGCCACAACTGCAGCCGCAACCGGTCTCCTCCTATCGTTCCACTATCCTCCCTCGAGCCTCGTCCATTTGGTACGCTGGCAAGCCTGTCGTACAGATTATACCGTGAGCCCATTAGATCTTGTCGTTCGCAACTATGTCGCCCTAAGGCTCTATGCGAGCTGGGGCAATGAGACGGATTGTTCCGATTTCGTGGCATTGACGATAAATTTAGACTTCTGAGAAGGGCTCGTGACATGAGAAATGAAACGTGGATAGAAAATTGACTTGCCTTTGATTGATCAAAGGATTAATAAAACTTCTAATAAAAGTTCTTCGTAACATGAAACTTTTAGTTAAAATTGGTAGAAAATGGCACAATTGAGGTTTCAACATTGATTGGAGTATCTACCTTGTTGAATGAAAGCTTTCCAAAACTGTTTGAGTTTTCAAGCTATGTTTCATTTCTCTTGGGGAAGTTTGAATTTGAAGTTGATATTCGAGTAATTCCCATATAAATTTAATGGATTGTGTGCGTCTGTATCAGGTATCAATTGCGTCCTATTGGCGATTGGAACCTCTGGAAACCCTCGAGAGAGAATGTACTTCCGCTGTAGGTGTCTATGATTAGTATAGTCACACGCCGGCACTGGAGATGGAATCAGGTGACGAGTGTGAGCTCAGGAGATTGCGATTGGGTATATGAGCAACGATGGTTACGGTTAATCAAGGGAAATGTTCAGCTTGATTGGATCTTGGTAAATTTAGGGAGTGAGTATGTTCGACGTGTTTGAGATGTAACAGATGTGTTTCAATTATGAGCAATATATGAGCGTTGGCTCGCGTTTCAGGAACTGTGCTTCGAGAATGTGTGTGCGACTTGACGTGTGTTGTGAAAGCCAGAAGAATGATGTACGATTAGGTCGTGGAGGTCTCAAAGGTACTTGGAAGGTAAGTATGTGTATATGTTTCAAAAGACTGTGTATATATGTTTCAAAAAACTGTGTGTATATGTTTCAAAAAACATTACACGTAAAAGTTGTTTAAAATTGTTTGATACAGAGGTATGTTTTTTTTATAAAAAAATATAAATCTGTATCATATTATATTGAAGCAAAAATGATCCAGTGGTCGTTTGCACGATTTTTAGCGTTTCGCGAAGCTTGGGGTGGAGTGGGAAAGTTGGAAAGGGCGCCTGAAAACGATATTTGCTCCGGTAACAGAATCGTGGGGGTCTCAAAGATGCTTTGTTGGAAGGTAAGTATGTGTATATGTTTCAAAAGACTGTGTGTATATGTTTCATAAAACTGTGCGTATATGTCTCAAAAAACTGTGTGTATATGTTTCAAAAAACATTACACGTAAAAGTTGTTTAAAATTGTTTGATACAGAGGTATGTTTTTTTTATAAAAAAATATAAATCTGTATCATATTATATTGAAGCAAAAATGATCCAGTGGTCGTTTGCACGATTTTTAGCGTTTCGCGAAGCTTGGGGTGGAGTGGGAAAGTTGGAAAGGGCGCCTGAAAACGATATTTGCTCCGGTAACAGAATCGTGGGGGTCTCAAAGATGCTTTGTTGGAAGGTAAGTATGTGTATATGTTTCAAAAGACTGTGTGTATATGTTTCATAAAACTGTGCGTATATGTCTCAAAAAACTGTGTGTATATGTTTCAAAAAACATTACACGTAAAAGTTGTTTAAAATTGTTTGATACAGAGGTATGTTTTTTTATAAAAAAAATATAAATCTGTATCATATTATATTGAAGCAAAAATGATCCAGT
This sequence comes from Tetragonisca angustula, assembly GCA_036937485.2. Classification (NCBI taxonomy): domain Eukaryota; kingdom Metazoa; phylum Arthropoda; class Insecta; order Hymenoptera; family Apidae; genus Tetragonisca; species Tetragonisca angustula. Next base: position 475,180 of record JAWNGG020000148.1, read on the forward strand.
GGTCGTTTGCACGATTTTTAGCGTTTCGCGAAGCTTGGGGGGGAGTGGGAAAGTTGGAAAGGGCGCCTGAAAACGATATTTGCCCCGGTAACAGAATCGGTTTGCAACCAGTCGGTTCCGTGCTCGTATTTTTCAATTTCCTGCCGGATCGCGACCCATTACAGAAAGTTAATAATCGGACGACTCGATTTCCCGAAATAAATGTCCCGTTTTCGCGCTTTCAGTCGGCCCTCCGCGAGGAGGAGGGAGCCCGTGTGCTGATAAAGCGATCGTTCCGTCGCGTTGCGTCGTGTATACAAGCAGAAATAGCCACGATCGAGCTTCCAACTAATATCGCGCCTATATATTCCTCCCACATACCACTTTTCATCCGTGTATACAAATACTTGCGCGCTTTCAAGTAGCTGGCCTATAGTTTGCAATGCTTGTTGGTAATTGTTCGAGCCGTGGAAAATTCTAATTTTAACGGAGCAACGAGGGTAGATACACAACGTGCATGTACGTACGTGCGGTTAGTATACGGAGGGTTAGTCCCCTTAGGTCGAAAGAGAAATTTTACTGTTCGTTTCTGATGTTTCACAGTGAAGTATATTTAGATGGTAATAATTGAAGCTTTTGTGTATCGCGTGTTGTTGATGCATTCATTCCGGTTGATCACGAGGATGAAGAGAAAAATTTTAATTGACAAGTTTAATTGACCTTTATTCTTCTTTTTAGAATGTGAATGTAAATTCAAGTTGCTGCCTTTTATTGTTAGGTGCATATTTTTGTTCTAGCGTCGCATTGAGAACAACTCAGAGTTTTACGCTAACAAGAGACAGGAAATCCAACAAGTTCATTGAAACCGTGATCAAAAACGTAAAAAATTTCACTGACCTGCACAAACATCGACACTTCGCTAAAGAGTATTCCATATCTGTGAGAAACGAAGGAGAGTGGGATGTATGTGCAATGTTGGACATCGTAACAACGAATGCATACGTTTTACATTTAGTGTTTATTTACATCTTGGAATAATTGCGAGCGATACTGCATGTTGTACAACTCCATGCCGCTATCACGGTGAACTATTCCCTTTTTCTCTCTCTCTCTCTCTCTCTCTCTCTCTCTGTCTGTTCGACTAGTCGCCTCTTTGTCCCTCGACGAGCATTTGAATACCATCTACTACACGTGTATCGTGCGCACACGTAGCCTCCCTTTCGACTAAAGTACATACACGTGTTTCCAAGTAAATGAGTTTCTTTTTTTTTTCTTTTTTTTGATATTTCAAAACATTTCAAAATGTGTCGGTCGACCAGAGTTGGCTAGTGATCTTGCAATGTTTATCTTTTTTAATGAAACGTTAATTCAGTTTCTCAATTTTCACGAAGCGTTAGTAATTAATTTAATATTATTTGATATTAGTCAATATTATTAATAATAATATTATGTAACATTAGTCAATATTATTAATTTAATATTATGTAATGTTAGTCAATATTATTAATTTAATATTATGTAATGTTAGTCAATATTATTAATTTAATATTATTTAATATTAGTCAATATTATTAATTTAATATTATTTAATATTAGTTAATATTATTTATACATGCTTTTCAGAGTATTTTAACTAGATTAGTCAGGAGATATCAGTCTCACGCTGAATAACCTTTTCAATCTTTCAAAATAATCTCCTAGTAATAAATTTTCAACCTTCAATAATGAATTTGAAGTAAATCGTTAGAAAAGTCCTCTTTTTTTATTGATTCGATATTTATAATTTTGTAATGTTTGTTAATTTAAAATTAAATTTTACCGAACTTTCCGCAAAGTGTCGAACTCACAATTTGAAATTGTATCTCACGAAATGGGATTTGGAATTTGGTAGAGTCAGCCAGTTAGGATACTCCTTAAATAATCAGGCTTCTGGCAAACAGAGTTCCCCTTGATCAACGCTCAGCAAGTTTAGAGGCAATCAAGCTTCCATCAATCAGTCCTTGGTTATCATCTTGTAAAGCAATCAGGCTTCCAACGATCGGCTGCTGAATAATTGCATTTTACTTGGATTGACACAACATTTCCTCTCGTGCGAAATTTCTCCTCCAATTTCTTTAAAATCACCCTCCCGACTCCAAATATCTCCCGGCTTTTCACCAAATTTTCACGAATTTCTCACGTGAAAATTACTACTTTTTGATTAGATTGTATGACAAAGTGTAAAGGTGTCTGAAATAATCATCAACATCAATAACAAAAACGACGGAGCGATAGCGACAGAAATTTACAAAGAAAGAAAAAAAAAAAAAGAGAACAAACAAAATTGTCTTGACGAAGTAGTGAAACATTTATAAGAAACATACAAACCAACGCGCGTGAATATTTTATTTCGAAATGGAGGAAGAATGAAAACGGTCGGTTTTATTTTGCGAGTTATGAAAGGGGGTGTCAACGACATTTTGTTGCTCGTGTCTTTAAATAAACGTGGCAAAAGTTGTGTTTCAGTGATTGCGTGTTAACTGTCGTGGAAGGATGTAAATAAAACGGGGTTGCTGTTAAAGGGGTGATCCGCGCGTGTGTAAATAAGTGCCACCCTTTGTTTACAAGGAAGCAATAGAGGGTTATGAAGGGGTTATCTTTCACGATCTCTCTCTGGTATTAATTTTCTGCATTTGTCATTCACCGCTGCTTTGCCACGAACGATAAAAGTGTTTCTGTGTATACACATTCAGATGCGAAGAAACAAAGTTTTTCACGTTCGCGAGAGACAAAGATTTATCAAAAAAAAAAGAAAAAAAAAAGAGGATGGATATTTGCGTTTCTCTGTTTGTCTCTCAAATTTTAATATACAGAGAGATAAATGAAACTGAAGCTGACCGAGAAAATTCACTTGAATTTAACATTGTAAATTTGCAACCGAGAAGAAACGTCATCATTAATTCAAGAAAAAATGAGAAGAATATCTATAAAATAGGAAAGAAAATTTTCTTTCTCTCTCTTGATTGATTGATTAACTTTCCAAGAGAAAAATCATTTCAAGTAGATGACTTTCAAGAAGTTGATTTGAAGATTCATCGACCTGGGCTGTATAACGCTCGACGATCGAAGGGAAGAAATAAAAGAAGAGGGAGGAAAAAAGAAAAGGAGAGAAGAAATTTGAAAAAAAAAACAGCCAGGTGAATGATACTTGGTGAGAAAAAGAAACCGATGGAAACTGCGGCGGTACGAAACAGAGTCGGTACGAGCTCAGAACCGTGAACTGTTGTAGACGTGAACCGGTGTCGCGCGGTCGTGTATGTACGTGGAGCGTACAAGGGGAAAGATAGAAGGATTCGCAGCCGCCCCAGTTGAAGCATTGTACCGTGGTTACTAGAGATAAGGCATGAAATTAAATTCGACGGAATGTGGGTCGTCGTGGCATCCCTCCTTTCGCGGTCGTCCTACGGACAACGACGACAACGACGACGTCGACGTCGACGTCGGCGAATGCACGGTGCCGTACTACACGGTGTTTCAAAAATAGAGATCAATGGAACAAAAATTAGCAAATAGAACAGGAAAATAGCAACTGAAGAAAAGATACATATATATCTTTGCACAGACTTGATATTACAAGTATTAGAAGTATTATACATTATATATTATATATTATATATTACCAACACTGTGTCACGCTACTTGGTGTTTCAGAAACAGAGATCAATTGAACAAAAATTAGCAAATGATAGGAAAGTAGCAACTGAAAAAAGAATACATACATGTATTTGTTCTTTGTACAGAGTATGACTTGATATTACAAGTATTGGAAATATTATATTGCCAACACTGTGTCACGCTACTCGGTGTTTCAGAAACAGAGATCAATTGAACAAAAATTAGCAAATGATAGGAAAGTAGCAACTGAAAAAAGAATACATACATGTATTTGTTCTTTGTACAGAGTATGACTTGATATTACAAGTATTAGAAGTATTATATTACCAACACTGTGTCACGCTACTTGGTGTTTCAGAAACAGAGATCAATTGAACAAAAATTAGCAAATGATGGGAAAGTAGCAACTGAAAAAAGAATACATACATGTATTTGTTCTTTGTACAGAGTATGACTTGATATTACAAGTATTAGAAGTATTATATTACCAACACTGTGTCACGCTACTCGGTGTTTCAGAAACAGAGATCAATTGAACAAAAATTAGCAAATGATGGGAAAGTAGCAATTGAAAAAAGAATACATAGATGTATTTGTTCTTTGTACAGAGTATGACTTGATATTACAAGTATTAGAAATATTATATTGCCAACACTGTGTCACGCTACTCGGTGTTTCAGAAACAGAGATCAATTGAACAAAAATTAGCAAATGATAGGAAAGTAGCAACTGAAAAAAGAATACATACATGTATTTGTTCTTTGTACAGAGTATGACTTGATATTACAAGTATTAGAAGTATTACATTATCAGTACTGTGTCATGTTACTCAGTGTTTCAAAAACAGAGATGAATCGAACAAAAATTAGCAAATAACAGGAAAATAGCAACTGAAGAAAAAATACATATATGTCTTTGCATAGAGTATGACTTGATATCACAAATATTATATTATCAGTCACGCTACTCGGTGTTTCAAAAACAGAGATCAATTGAGCAAAAATTAGGAAATAACAGAAAAACAGCAACTGAAGAAAAAATACATATATATCTTTGTACAGAGTATGACTTGATATTACAGGTATTAAAAGTATTACTATGGAGATTTAAACAAGAAGTTCAAGTAAGAAGTTGTCTTCGTTTTGACGTATAATTAAATTTAAATGGAAGTTTAAATAAGAAGTTGTCTTTGTTTTAAAGTACGATTATATTTGATTTTACTTATTTTAATTCGTACCAGATCTCATTTTCGTTTACCTTTGATCGTAAAATTCGATTGTATTTCATTGATTTTGCATTATTTGGTACTTTAAGTTGTCCAAGTAGCAGTATGATACCTAAAGTTGCTAGGTTATAGATTATAATTCTGAAACACCTTGTATATTACGTGGAACGTGTTCGTTGAATCGAATTCAGCCAAACGCGGTTAGCAAAAGAGACGTGGAAAAATCAGGATAGTCTGACTGTGCAACCTCGAATGTGCAAGTCAAATGTCTGTCTGTTCCTCCTTCAGGGAAATTTGATCATAGAAATTGATCTTTCTTTGCGATTGATGAAATATCTCAACTTTACGTTCTCTCATTGTCAAAGCACCATTCTTTGACGAAACTCTTTTGAACTTTAAAAAAAAAAAAAAAAAAAAAGAAACATTAAGTCATGCACGCACGATTCTTCGTTGTGCAAGAAATGAATGCAAATTTATATAAAAAAATTTGATCGATGAAAATTATTCGTGAAATAAATTAAAAGACGCTTGAAAGATATATTCTGCTCGGAAACAGAAGAGTGGCATAACACATATGTTCACATGTACGTACATATGCAGATACACGTACATAGGTACTCTAAGCTCGGTGTGGTCATTTCTAGGCTAGATTCGATTCCGTTTATCGCCGGGCGGCGGAATCGTTTTCGCTGTAACGTTCACGAGTCGTTCGATGTGCAACGAAGCGATCGAGATAGGACGATCGGTCCGAGCATCTGTTGTCAGGTGGTAAACGCGAAGGAATTGCAATCCCCCCACGGGGATGGGACAGTTTAATTGGAATTGATGCTGCAAGCCCAGCGCCACAATCGACGCAGCTCTAACGCGCGTAACTAATTAACACGCCGGAGATAATCCAAGTGAATCGCGTCTAAGCAATAGCTGCCCCTGTGACGGAGCCGATCCAACGATATACACAGAGAGGTTGCACCGCTGCGTCAGAAATCGAACAACGTTGCGACGAAAACTGCTTGGACAAGATCACCGTTCTGTAATAATTCTAATCGTTCGTTTGTGCTCGATTTACGTAAGATTATTAGGTTTATGTAAGATTATTCCGTGCTAGATTACTCGTTTATCAGAGGGTATCCCAGTGTGAAGTGGATGAAGCGAAACAAGTCAGAGATAAAGGATAAAATCTTTTCGTTCGAGGAAAGCTTTGTTTTCGAGGAAAAGTTAGCTTTGATTATTCTTAGATCATTATATATAATTTGTATATAATATATATTAATATGTATAATACATTATAATAACATTAAATAGTATATATTATGTATTATATTAAATATATTTTATATATAATAAATATATATTATATTATAGCAGTGAACGGCGAACCTTTTTGAGAAGTAGATCAAATTTTGTTCATTATTTCTTTTAGTAAGTGGCGTCACTTGGAAAGGGGGAGGGGAGGATGGTTAAAAACTACTTTTCTTTGGTTCTCACTTTTATAATCCTCTGAAAAGTTTACGTTGCCTTTTTGTTTTGCAACGTTTACTTTTGCAAGTGAAGAGCAAAAGATAAGTGTCGACGTCAAAAAATTGATACAAAAGGGGTGACATCGTGCCCAGTCACCCCTGCACTATACATTAGATACATATACTTTATTTTTTAATATTTTTTCTTGTCTGTTCCCTCTTTTATTATATAAAAACCTAGCAAAGCTACTCATTCTGAGAATGGGATCTAGTGTGTTTACTACATCTGTTTAATCGTAAGCGCTATACAAAATTTTTTGGACACAACTGACTCGTGTAACATTTAAGACTTGAAATACCTATATTTATACATAACCAAGTCGTAAATCCTCCATGTAAAACACAATTGTGCATTTATTTCTCACCCGAGCACTTGTAATTTCCTTAACATTTTTTGAAAAGAGGGGCTCGAGAAATAATTAAAATTCTTTTATATACGTGATGATAAGTTTATAAAAATCAACGCGTGGGTCATTTCAAAAAGTCTGCGTCATAGGTTCGCCGTCATTGTATTATAGTCTTCGTCAGATTTTCCGTTCGTTAATTACACGTACGTACACACCTCCGAATCGGGCGACTCGCAGTTAAATCTGCGTGAACGTAAATTCTCGGAGCGTGGAGCTGAACTTTCTACGCGCCAAACCGTGCCATTGATAATTATTTATTCAAATATCGAAATACCATTCGTGCCAGTGAACAACCGTTCTCTGCGGAGCAACGTGGCTGTGGATTTTCCTCGCAATTTCGTTTGGAATTCTGAAATTCGCAACACCGGCGAAATTCGTCGACCGGGGGGGAACTCGCCGATTTCGAGGGCACTTTCGAAAAGTTCGCGGCCCCGAGTCGAGGATACAATAACGAGCGGTGAAATTTCGTTTATCCTGCTGCTGTTGCATTGGATGAGAGTGGAATCCTTACAGTGTTTCACGCGTGGATAGACTTACGCCTCGAAAATGGCAGAAATTGAAAGACTTACAGAATACATTTGCTTTTCTAATCAAAAACTATTCGTTTTTTCATAACTATACTGTATTAGTATTTTTATAATTGCATCGTGTTTTATCACGAGCGAGTATAAAATTGTCGCATTACTTCGTGGAGGTTCTTTTTAATATAACAAATTTTTGATGAAAGGTATTGAAATTATAAATAGAATAATTATATAATTTAGGAAAACAAAATAATTTTCTTATTGAATAAATATAATTATCATTGTAAATTTCAAAATTTTAGTTAATGATAAAAGATTTAAATCAAAGAAAAGTGATATCACTATTATAATGAATATGTGCAATAATAAAATTTAAATTTGTTTTTTATAATTTTTTGTAGATTAATTGAACAAATAAAATATGAAAACAAAATTACTATTCCTCTGATTATAATAATTAAAATTGTTAGATAGATAGATTATAAAATAGAATAATTATTAAGAAAATTATATAATTTGGAACACAGAATAATTTTATTATTAAATAAATATAATTCATTATAAATTTCAAAATTTTTTGTTAACAATAAAAGATAATAAATTCAAATCAAGGAAAAGTAATATAATTATCGTAATAAATATATGTAATACAAAATAATAAAATTAAAATTTATTTTTTTATAATTCTTTGCAAATTAGTTAAACAAATAAAATTGTCATTCCTCTAATTATAATAATCAAAATAATATATAAAAATGATGATGATGACGGTTTAACAAGATAAATATCAATCGTTATGAAAACAGTAAAAAGAAATAAAAATAATTAATTAATTTGATGGATTAAAAGATTATAATCGTACGTAATTCGACAAAATTCATTGCTGTTTTGACGTTTCGTGGATTCACAGTCCATCAGAATTACACTTTGCGTCTTCGTGGAGGTGTTTCGATATAGTAGGAAGACAAAAAAAAGGAAAAAAAAAAAATGAACAAAGACGAATCGAGCAACGAAAAAGAAAGGTTACGCGCGAATTGGGGCAGTGGTAAAGATAGCGATAAAAGGCCGGAAGAATTGGCGTGAAAAAGTAGCTACAAAATGAGTGGTAGGTGCGGCGATAAGGCGTTACAGAGGATGACGTGGGAGAAACGGAGGAAAAATTAAACGACCATAGCGACAGAGGAACAAACGATAAGTTAGTTTAGTTCGTGGCGAGTAAGGCTCAATTATCCTCATATATAGCCACTTTGGACGTGAATTTTCTTTGTACTATCTGTTACATTCTTTTTTTTCGTAACAATTCTTCTTTATTTGAATACATAAATTTGTTTATAAATTTGTTTAGAAATTAAATATTTTCATAGTAATAATAATCTCGATTGATAAATATAATGAATATAAATATGATGAAAATTTATCTACTATCTGTTACACTCTTTTTTCTTTCGTAACAATTCTTCTTTATTTGAATATATAAATTTGTTTATAAATTAAATATTTTCATAGTAATAATAATCTCGATTGATAAATATAATGAATATAAATATGATGAAAATTTATCTACTATCTGTTACACTCTTTTTTTCTTAACAATTCTTCTTTATTTGAATATACAAATTTGTTCAGAAATAATTAAATATTTTCATAATAATAATAATCTTGATGACAAATATAATAAATATAAATATGATAAAAATTTATCTACTATCTGTTACAAAATTTATTAAATTTAATTATTTCATATAAAAAAATTTCATTTTAACATAAACCTAAAAAAATAATGGTAACGTTGAATTAATATTCAAATTAATATTCGCAGTTTAAAAATATATAATTTAAAAATTCAAAATTAAAGATAACATATGGTCTTCTTAAAATTTAATTTTACTAATAAATGAATAATAAAATATAAAATAATTGAATATATAAGATAGAAGATAATAAAAGTTATATTATATTTTTATCGAACTTTGCACAAATAGTCAATAATGCTGGTGAATTTTCAAATCGGCGAGAAGTGAAATTGGTTTACAAACAGGCTTGTAAATATTTCCTTGTTATTAACATTGGACATAAAATGGACAAAAGGATTCCTCGAAATCTGGAGACAAACGACAGCAGAACAATTGAACGATACCTAAATCAAGACTAATCGAAGCAACAATTTTTAACATAATATTAAATTCAACAATATAATATAATATAATATTAATTAATATTCAACAAATAATTAATGGAGCCAGAGCAATTGTCATGACATCTACCGCAGCACGACTCTCTAAGGGAAGAAAAAAACTGAGAAGCTGAAAAGCTGAAAATAATAAGGGAGAAGCCAAAGAAGGAGAGTGAACCGTACACTGGTTAGTCGGTTGTACGTGCATCGCACCTAATTTCGGGTGCGGACACACGGGCCTGTTCTGGCAAAGTATAATCGGGACACGCGGTAACATCGCGTAACGAGTTAGCACAACGAAGCCAAGCCAGGGGTCTTCGTGGCCCTGGCAGCTCGCAATCGATAGCCCGAGCAGCTAGAGGCGTGGGAGTCTGCAGCCTCTGGGGCGAGAGCGAGGGACACAAAGAGACGTTGGACCGAATTTCCGCTGAGAAAGAAAGAGGAACCGAGAAGAAACTTTCTAAGAAGAAGAAGAAGAAGGAGTTAGAAAATGGCGAGGAAAGGGAATGGCGTGTCGCATTAACTAAAAGCTTGAGAACGCGAGAGGAGAAAGTAGCGTGATCCCTGGTCACCGTCTGAGTAAGCTTGCGATTTTTCGTTTACCTTCTGCGACTGGCTCGTCAATTAGAGGATGACCAAGAGCCGATGCGGCGTGGTCTCGAAAGAAGAGAAGGGTTTTTCGAGCGTGTTAACGGGGGAGAGACGAGCTGGAAACCTTTAAGGAAATAGGTCGAGAACCAATAAGTCGTTTAAAGGACCCTTTACGGTTCCGCTTGCCGACTAGCAGATTTATAGAAATGCCGTTTAATCAAGCCTGACTTGAAACGTCTCCTCTCTCTCTTTCTCTCTCTCTTTTTCTGTTTTTCTGTAGATATTCGCGATGAATGAACGGTGTTTGCACTCTTTGGACAGAATGTCGGTTGTGTTTGGGTTGTTTGGGCTCAAGTTAGGTAATAATTTATATTTATGTTTGTATTTATATTTGGATAAAATTATTTATATTACTTATATTATTACTTATATTATATTTATATTTGTATTTATATTTGGGTAAAATTATTTATATTATTATTATATACTATCATTATTATTTATATTACTTATGTTATATTTATATTTGTATTTATATTTGGGTAAAATTATTTATATTATTATTATATACTATCATTATTATTTATATTACTTATATTATATTTATATTTATATTTGTATTTATATTTGGGTAAAATTATTTATATTATACTTTATATTTATATTTAGGTATAATTTACATTTATATTTATATTTGGGTAAAATTATTTATATTATTATTATATACTACGATTGTTATTTATATTACTTACATTACTTATACTTTATTATTATTATTTATATTATTATTATATTGGGTAAAATTATTTGTATTATAATTTATATTTATATTTATATTCGGGTAAAAGAAAGAAAAATTTTTAAAATTTAAAAAAATAAGAAAATAGAAAAAGGAAAATTTTTAAAATTTAAAAAAATTTTTTAAATTTAGGTGGTTGGAATTTATGGAACACTTTCGATACTCGAAACTTTTGAAATTTAGAATTATCATCTTTTCAATCTTCCTCTCCCAAGGAAAAATTCTTGGAAGTTCGAGCGTAGGTAGGAAACGAAAAATACTCGGAATTGTTTGGAGTTTCCAAAATTTGTGATTGTACGGATGCAGCTAGGATCCTTCGAATTTTTAAAAGGGATAGAGTGGATCTTTACTTAAATGGCCAACTATCCATCGTGTCGATAAACTTCAATATCAACTACTATATTTGACATATATATTTATGCTTTGCGTATCATGTTATAAATTTATCAATAATAATATGAAATTAAAATTATTTTCATTAATAAAATAAAATTTGTAATGATTTATTAAATTTTTTGATGTTGTAAATTTGTGTATGTACAATTATCGCGGTATCGTCAAAATTTCAAAATGTTCGTCTTCGTAACACGTTCAATACGGATGGTCAACAATTTTCGCGTACAATCGCCGCAGATTAACAAAACTATTCTTCAGGAAAAATTCCCACTGAATTGTATAAATTCTATTAAAAATTGTATAAATTCTCGGCAAACTGAACGTTCGTCTTTCTCTGAAAAATTCAAGAATAGTGGAATAGGGGTTGACGTTGCTCGTGAAACCGCCTGACATTTACCTTCTTCTTGCCAAATCAATTCGAGCATCTCCCTTTCAAATCAAACCGCGTATTATGCATATGCATACACATGTGTATATATATATATATATATATATATATATATATATATATATGTATTTTTCGTTTTTCTCGAGGTTTCTGTGCGTTTCTACCAATCGAGCGAGCGTTGAAAGAAAAAAAAAAAAAAAAAAAAAGAGAGAAACGAGCCTGGCAATCCTCGTGCTCGCGAGAAAAGTTCAAGTGTCTCTGAATTAAATGCGTCTCTGCTCGCGCGAGATAACGAGCACGTAACTATTATCTGCTTGTCGTGTCGACTGAATCCCACCTGCTAGACGAGTAACAGTGACGTTTACCTTGTACCTAATCTGCTCTTTTCATATCAGTTACGTACGCACGCACGCACTCGTTGAACCTCTTTCCCCTCGGTAAACATTTTTTTTTTTTGTATCATCTACCGGCAATTGATTGCGATGAAGTAAAATGATACAGATGATAATCGCTCAAGTGGTATTTGACAATTAATGAAATTTTGTTGTTATATATTTTCCTGTTGTAATATAGTATATATTCTTGATATTTTAATATATATTATTATATATTTAATAATATATCTTTCTATCATTAATATATTAATATATATCTAATAATATATTTTTCTATTATAATATAGTATATATCACTAATATATTAATATATATCTAATAATATATATTTCTATTATAATACAGTATATATCATTAATATTTTAATATATATCTAATAATATATCTTTCTACTGTATATTATATTATTGTAACATTATTATAATAGTTTACGTGTTTAGACAAAGACCCTGGCAAATGTTTCACAAAGTAACAAACAAATCATTCAATTGAAAATAAATTGGCTGAACTTTGATATGAAATGCTTGATATTATAATTTTGCTTCACAAATAGATGTGAAAAACTACTTCTAAAAAGTAATTTGAAAATAATGTTGGTAGTTACTTTCTGTTCTTCTTTTTCTTTAGCTGGCTTTTGGAGAACTTTGAGAATTCAAAGTTTGGGGAATTCGCTGATAAAATTTGAAGTAAAATAAAGTGAAGTAAAATTTAATAAAACAAAATTTAATGTATAATATAATTATATATTTTTTTTCAATAATTAAGAAAATGCAGAACGTGGTAACGATTCAACAATTTAAATTATCGAAAAAGAGGAAAAAAAATAAAAACACTGCGACTTCGCGATGAGAATCGATTCGATCAATTCGCACGGAGAAATTCAATTTTCTTATCAAGTGTTTCGGGAGGGGGTCGGAGGACAGGTCGACCGGAAGTCGAGAGAAAAAGGGTTGAGTAAGGAGGATCCAGAGTAAAATTCCATTGAATCGAACACCACCGTCCGACGAACGATGTTTCTTCTTCTTTCACCAACGCAATCTCTCTTCCCTCGTTCCAAACTCGATCGTAAATTCTTCTCTGCATCGAACCTTCCCCTTTGTCGATCTTTTCGTCAAAATGTCAACCGCTCGTCGAAATTAATACAAACGAACTTAATTGGGAAGAATTAATAATGATTAAAAAGATGTTTTACGAAGCATTGTGAAATAGTTAGAATCTATAGTGAAGGAAATTAGGTTGTCTTGTGACATGATGGTTAATCTAAACCAAAAAAAATATTATATTTAATATAATATAATAATAATTTATATATGTGTAATATACGTATGTAAAATATATTAATAACTTGTATATGTGTAATATATGTATGTACAATATATTAATAATTTATATATGTATAATTTACGTATGTAAAATATATTAATAATTTGCATATGTGTAATATACGTATGTACAATATATTAATAATTTATATATGTATAATTTACGTATGAACAATGTATTAATAATTTATATATCTGTAATATACGTATGTAAAATATATTAATAATTTGTAAATGTGTAATATACGCATGTAAAATATATTAATAATTTATACATGTGTAATATACGTATGTACAATATATTAATAATTTGTACATGTCTAATATACGTATGTACAATATATTAATAATTTGTATATGTGTAATATACGTATGTACAATATATTAATAATTTGTACATGTGTAATATACGTATGTACAATGTATTAATAATTTATACATGTGTAATATACGTATGTACAATATATTAATAATTTGTACATGTGTAATATACATATGTACAGTGTATTAATAATTTATATATGTGTAACATACGTATGTAAAATATATTAATAATTTGTATATGTGTAATATACGTATGTAAAATATATTAATAATTTGTAAATGTGTAATATACGCGTGTAAAATATATTAATAATTTGTACATGTGTAATATACGTATGTACAATGTATTAATAATTTATATATGTGTAATATACGTATGTAAAATATATTAATAATTTGTATATGTGTAATATACGTATGTACAATATATTAATAATTTGTACATGTGTAATATATTAATAATTTTTATATATATATATATATATATATATATATATATATATAAGGAATTGGGCAAAATAAATATATTCACCTGTTTATGAAAAACACGTCTCTTTGAAAATAATTTCAGGTCAATCTGGCCAATGAACTTCTTTAATGGCATTATAATTAACTAAGAAATAAACTGAGATGTGTTTTCTGCGAAGATTGCTCGTTGTCACGGATTGCAGAGAAAATTTAAAGCCTGTGGTGCCTCAGTAGGTGAAAACCGTGGTTTTCTAATAGCTCGGTCGTTGCTAATGAACGTTGCCTCTTTAATTCGTGGATGCGCTCGTTCACTCTGCCCGTGTGCCCTGATTCTTCGCGTTTCTAAAGGAACATCGTGACGTTGGTAGCCGACGTCTATTCTTGCACCGTGGATTATCCTATAATCCCTACTTCTGACTATTGTCAATATTGTTGTGACGTTCGATCTTTTCTCGTCCCGCGATTTCCAGCAGATCTGCCTGCCTGCTTCGGGCGTCATCCGCGCCATCTTTTATAGATTTTCCATTAGTCGGCGGGCGGAGGGCAAAGGATAAGTCTCGAGAATTTTCAGATTAAGGAAGTTACTCGGTCGAGGCTGCTGGGAAAATTCGCGAGAAGCTGCGAAACTTTTTCTTCGAAAAGGAAAGAACAACGGACAGAGCTGATAATTAACGAGTCAGGATAGTGTGAAATTTGTCAAAAAAAAAAAAAATCGATTTCTTTTTTTTTTTGTTCTGCTTTAAATAGTAGTTCGAAGCCTTAGAAACAAGAAAGGTCCTCTAAAACGACTTATTCTGGGGTGTAATAATAAATCCGCGGATACAGAATCATCGAATTTGTATCACTGTTTACGACTTTCAGCAGTATTATAAAGTGTAAATCGTGTGATTGGCGAATCGAATGTTAGAGGACTTGGATTCGATTTTGTTGCGAGTTGTAAGAACTGTGAGCCGCGATGTATATAAGTAAAAGAAGTAAGTAAAGAATACGTATGAAATGTGACGTTCTGAAACTTTAAAAACGCATTTTTCTCGTAACTAGGTTTTTAGAAACGGTGTGCAAGATATCTCGGAATCTAACCAATTGATTACCGTGAAACTTGGCACGTATCTTTAGCGTAACATTTACTAGGGATCGACGATCGAACAATTTTTAATTTTGAACAATTTCGAAAAATATGAACAAAGAAACTGTAGAAATGTTTGGCGTAAATTCGATACATCAAGAGCAAATTGCTGCTATCTTCATAATTTTCACAAAAATGGAAATGTTGGATCGTTAAACCCTAGAGAATATCGTTTGAACTTTCTTTTGCCTTTTTCCAGCCGCAGCTAATTCTGTTTGGCTGGAATCATGCACACCGTTAGGCAATTTAACAAAAAGTTATGTAAAAAAAGGTTATGCCGTTAAAAAGCCAAATAAGAGCCCCCTTTTTTCCTCTTTCAATGTTGTACTTTACAGTTCGTAATGCGTTAAAATAAACCACGAAAGCTCATGTCAATTAAATATGTACTTTTTTTTTTTCACTTTTTATACGTAATTTTTAGGCCTGTCACGCCGTCCTGTCCCCTTAAGAAATTAAAGAAAATCGCAAACGTATCTGCCAGATACTTTTGAGATCCTATTTCCCATTTGTGTAACGTAATACATTCACGCGAATAATAAGAACAGTCAAAAGAAAAGAAAAAAAAGAATTAAATAAAAAAAAAAATGTAATTATAAATATAAAAAAAAATAAATTTAATTTTTAAATAAATATAATTATTATTTATATATATTTTTTTTAAATATAAAAAATAATTAAAAATAATTAAATATTTTCATATTAACAATAATCTTGATAACAAATATAATAAATATAAATATAAAATAAATTTATTGAATTTAATTATTTCATATAAAAAATTTCATTTTAATATTATAAATCTTAATGTTAATGGTAATATTGAATAAATTGAAATTCATGATTTAAATATATAATTTAGAATTTTATAATTAAAAATAATATACAATTTTCTAAGATTCAATAATAAAATATAAAATAATAATTTAACTCCTGACAGTTTACTAAACTAAACTCGGTTCAAGTTGTTCAATGTGAAAACTCGCTTGTTAAAACCCGAGGTAACAGGTTGAGTGGTTAATTTAAATTTTCTACTCGGTGGCGGAAGTCGCGAGAGAAGCGATAAGTAAAAATTTCCTTTTTCGAGTGTCGTAGCTTCCCTCTTCTCTCCCGATATTCTACGAATACGCGTGACGTAAACTTTTGCAATTCCGTCTATCCCGCGAGGCGAGATATCACTCAATTTGTATACGGCATAAATCGCGAGCTTCTTCGAAGGACTGATTATCCTCACTATGTGACTAACGCGTGCAATCTAAAGTCTTCTTATGTGATCCGTTGACGTGACTGTTTTTACGTTCTGTTTCTACGCGTTTTTACCTTAACTAATAAAACTTCCGTTATGAACTGACCTTCACTCGGTTGCAAAACTTTTAATCGACTTTGGATGATTTTCCGTTTCGTCGAGTTTTGGACGAAACATAATTACAGTTTACAATGGCCGCGAACAGGGGGGAATTTCGATGGCCACGACAAATAAAAAAGACTCGATGGCCTTTAAATAAATCAACTTATTTAAAATATTCATGACTGACAAACTTTTTCTACGCTGTTAAAGTAAATAAATTTGTTTATAATCATAAAAGAAACTTAATCTATAGAAGGTTAACACCAATATATAGTACATGATATTATATATATTATATAGTAATATATAATATAAATTATATTATATGATATACAATGTAATATATAACGTAATATAATCTAATATAATACAATATAACTCATAGTGTACGTTATTATGCAACATATATTGCATATATAATAATAATATATAATATATATTATATATTATATGAATTATGTTGTATTATATTGTATTATGTTATATATTATACGTTATTATTATATATGCAATATATGTTATATAATAATATGTAACATAAATTGTATTATTTGACATACAATATGATATATAACGTGATATGATACAATATAATTTATATTATATAGTATTATATAACATATATTGTATATATAGTAATAATAATAATAATATATAATATATGTATTACTATATAATTTATGTTGTACTACGTTATATATTATATATTATATATTATATATAATATACAATATATGTTGTATAATAATGTATAATATAAATCATATCGTATAATATGTAATATAAAATATATTTTATGACAGTAAGTACAAGAAGCAAACGGAATAATTCGAAGATCAATGTCGCAGCTCTGACTCGGCGGCGTGTCCTCTCGAGGAGCTGGAGATCTTGCGTTCGACCGCCGCCCCCGTTTGCGTGAAATTGGGCTACGATTGAAAGAAAAAGGGGGTCACACAGTGGCGGTGCGCCGTGGCGAACGCGGTTGTTGTCGTTCGCGCGCGCCCCAACGTTCTTCCTTCGCTGGGATTACGGGCCAGCTAAAATCGAGAGGGAGCATTCAATTAGGGCTTATCGGTTCTCGAGGCGAGTTTTTATCGCGTTTGATCGCCCTTTATTCGCGTGTACCCTGCGCTGCAGGCCCGCGGCTTTTCCACCCTTATCTCGACGCTCGTGCCTCATTTGCGAACGAGAAGCTCTCGCCAGCGTGTCGCGCCGAGGATAAAAGGGCTGCTTCTCTGTCTTCAACCTTTACCCCTTCCCACCCTCCCTTATCTCTTATCAACCCTTTCTTCATAAAACGATAACTATAAATACCAACGCGTTTACCTTGTCGCCAACGCGATTTTACACGCTACGCGCCAGCGTGTCTTGCCTCTTTTCAACATTTCTCAACGTCCAAATTTCCTGCAAATGCGTGAAATTAGCAGACTGACCGTAATTTATTCAAAGAAAAAGAAATCAATCTGGATCAATCAATCAAATAACGTGAATAATGGTTATATTTAATCGATGATTAAATTTTAATACTTTTCGCGACTGCGATCGACTATACACGTGTATTAGGTTAGGTCATCAGTCGCTCTAGAGTCTTTGTTGTTTCGAATCATCGTTAATAAGTCCGATAAACTGTGAAATGTAAAGTAAAAAATCAAAGTCTACGTCATTAGGTCAATTCAAGTCGATTATTTAGCTAACCTAGGAAACTTAAAAAGGAAAAGATAAACTTTTTTTTGAAGGGGGATATACTCATGAACGAAAAGCCTAATCAAGAGGTAAAGGAAAGGTCGAGGAGCACCGATGCCTAGCATACTGAAGCTTTAAAGAAACATAAACATCTGTGACGTTCGTCTTTCGTCTTTTGTTACATAAATAATATCATTTTTTTCAAAATTAATAAACATTTTCATCTAGTGATAATTTAACTTGTACTCTAACATAGACCTATATTAATCTAGTTAAATATATTGGCATTTAGTGTGCTTATTGTTAAATTGTGTTATAGATTAAAATCGCATTGACTCTTAAATAGAATAAAATTTTTTACATTATCAAAAAAAAAAAAAAAAAAAAAAAAGAGAACGACATTACTTGTACATACATTGTATTGAGGACTTCAATGTCACTGTAATATACTTTTAATATTTTCTGTAAAGTGAAAATACATCTAAATTTGTTTACTTTACAGCGACGCGTTGGAAAGCTGAAAAGAAAAATGGCTGGCAGTCCCTTGAAAGTTCCGGAGCAACAGACGACGAGGAACTAAATTCCAGGACTATCGGTTTATCTTTTCGCTAGGAACTAAGTCGAGTCCCCCCATTTGTTCTTCCCGCCTAGACGAATTGAATTCGCCAAGTTTACCTCGAACAGGTGAGTTGATTTTCATTTGTGTTTAGGATGTCGTTCTATCAACGATACCGAAGAATTTATCGTTCCAAAGCAATTCCAAACGTTGAAAATTATAACTTGAAATCACCATGTTTCCTGTCACTTGTGAGCGAAAACTTTTGATATCAAAATCGTCAGTAGCAAATTTGATAGAATAGCAAAACCTTGATCTGTCGTACAGTTGTTCAATGCAATCAGCTGAAAATCAGTTGGGCATGGTGAATCGATTAAATAAATGAATCTGAATTAAAATTAATAATGATAAATTAAATTGTCAGCAATAGCGGTTGAACTTACATTACCTAAGTCAACGATTGATAAATTTTACTGTGATAAAAATAATTTTCACATTAAATTTGTTGATTATCAGGTGGAATTTAAATGAATAACAATAATATAAATTTATAAATTAAAATATATAAAAATTGAATGATAAACTAGGATTAGATACTCTATTCAATTCAATAGTAAATATATATAATAATTATATGTAGAATCATTAAATATATTTATAATTAATAATATATTTAAATAGTAAATATAATAAATATAGTATAAATATAACAAATAATATAATTAAATAGTAAACATATTTACAACTAAATGTAGAATCATTAAAATGAAGTAACAAGAAAGTGCACGATTCGATGAACCTTCTGACCGCGACGTTGGTCGAAATAAACAGTATCTAATATTTATGATAAAATGAATCGTAATGTCTATGTTTATGAGTTTCAATTAAATCCATGTTTACGAGCTTCAAGTCACTCTGGCGACGCACGCGTTACAATTAATAACGAATTATTTCGTTCGATAAAGAATTCACGAGCCAAATAATTGTAACGCGCGCGATGTCAGAGTGACACGAACCTCGTAAATACAGATTCAATTTAAATTCATAAACATAGACAGTTGGATTCATTTCGTCGTAAATATTCGATAAAGAATTCACGAGTGTTTACACCGGTGAACAGGGTATTTTATTCTCGCTCGTAAAACACCTGGAGAGGGGGGAGGGGGCTTGGCGGGTAAAGTTCGCCCCGCGCAAATTTACGGGACACCTTGCGTTAAATAAATTAAAAGGGATCTCGGGGTGGAAAGTTCTCAGGGTCGCAGACACCCGTATCGCGATACGATGGGATTTTCAACGTACTACTACGTGGCATGTGGCGATGTGGTGCATAAACCTATCCCTTAACTTCTTCGTAGCGTCTACCGAAGAGTCGGGGCAAGCTTTTCGCGTAACTTCTATCTTCGACGACGTCTTTCTCCCCGTGGCAGGCGCATTCGAACGGAAAGAATGGTAGGAACTCGATAACGCCGCGAGAAAATATTTTCGAACGGGGAGGAATGGGGGAGGTTTCGCTACCACCTGACCACCCCGCTTTATTCCAACGATTCCTCCACCTCGCCTTCTCTCCGCTGCCCCGCCGTCGGATCGTAACTTTCCTCATTTCCTTCGTCGTCGAAACTGCGCTCGCGGTACCGCCTGCCGATATAATGTTCCCTCCTTCGATTAACTTTTTGATTTTCTAATGGAAAATTTTCTTTACGGTGATGTTTAACCTTTTTGGGTTGGAATGACGGGCGTCGTGAATCTTTTTTTTCCCCAAAAACTGCAACATTGTTCTCAGTTTCAAGTATATTTAATATGTAACCTAGGAAAAACAAATGACAAGTTACTTGTTACTTCTTAATAATTTCTGTCCGGTGATATCGTGCCGACGAGTTCAAAAGAAAGAGAAAGCGACGAATTGTTGCGTACGTTATGGTCCGCGCGAACCGATTGCCAGCGCAAAGGGTTAACCTCCCAAATTGCAACATTTTCCCAGTTTTAAGTATATTTAAGTATAGCCCAGGCAAAATAATAAATTTATTACTAATCTGTTCTAAATTTATTACTAATAATTTCTATGCGGTGATATACCGACGAGTTCAAAAAGAAAGCGACGGTATTACTGTATACGGTTCGGTCACTCGTTATGGTCCGCGCGAACCAATTGCCAGCGCAATGGGTTAACCTCCCAAATTGCAACATTTTCCCAGTTTTAAGTATATTTAAGTATAGCCCAGGCAAAATAATAAATTTATTACTAATCTGTTCTAAATTTATTACTAATAATTTCTATGCAGTGATATACCGACGAGTTCAAAAAGAAAGCGACGGTATTACTGTATACGGTTCGGTCACTCGTTATGGTCCGCGCGAACCAATTGCCAGCGCAATGGGTTAACCTCCCAAATTGCAACATTTTCCCAGTTTTAAGTATATTTAAGTATAGCCCAGGCAAAATAATAAATTTATTACTAATCTGTTCTAAATTTATTACTAATAATTTCTATGCGGTGATATACCGACGAGTTCAAAAAGAAAGCGACGGTATTACTGTATACGGTTCGGTCACTCGTTATGGTCCGCGCGAACCAATTGCCAGCGCAATGGGTTAACCTCCCAAATTGCAACATTTTCCCAGTTTTAAGTATATTTAAGTATAGCCCAGGCAAAATAATAAATTTATTACTAATCTGTTCTAAATTTATTACTAATAATTTCTATGCAGTGATATACCGACGAGTTCAAAAAGAAAGCGACGGTATTACTGTATACGGTTCGGTCACTCGTTATGGTCCGCGCGAACCAATTGCCAGCGCAAAGGGTTAACCTCCCAAATTGCAACATTTTCCCAGTTTTAAGTATATTTAAGTATAGCCCAGGCAAAATAATAAATTTATTACTAATCTGTTCTAAATTTATAACTAATAATTTCTATACAGTGATATACCGACGAGTTCAAAAAGAAAGCGACGATATTATTCTATACGGTTCGGTCACTCGTTATGGTCCGCAATCAGTTGCCAGCGCAACGTGGTTAATGGAATGCAGAGGTACGAGAAACACAGAAATTTACAAAGCTGTAATATTCTTTGCAATATTTTAACAAATAGTATTTCTTATTTTTATTCAGAAAAGTGTGAGTTTGTACGAACGTTCGAAATTTAGTGTTTCGATTGTAAAATTAAAATGCTCTGCTTACGAAATACAAGTATGTATATGAGACAATGTTTTTATTTTTGTTTAGAAAGATACAAGTTTCTACGAACGTTCGAAATTTATTGTTTCGATTGTAAAATTAAAATCCTCGAAAATGCGACGAATTATTCGGTCACTCGTTACGGTCCGCGAACCAGTTGCTAGCGCCATGGGCAGTTAATGGAATATCGAAATAATTTACGCGACACACGCGTATACACGTCGAAGGAGATAACCGCAGAGGAAGAAGAGGAAGAGAAAGTTTTCGAAAACGAGATTTATCGGAGAGTTCTTGTTTTGACAGTTCGGGATTCCGACAGTTTTTCCCACCTTAATTAAAACGAACGTTGTTCGTCCCTTAATGAGAACAAAGAGCAGGCTGGATATTGGATTTCTGGCCGAGCATTTTTCCCAACTGAACGAAAATCCTCTTACGACTTTCACGAGCGGGTATCGCGCGCGTAAAGCGCGCGGATTTTTCATTACGGCATTGTTCGTCGTGTGGTCGCTTGTTGTTTTTCTTTCTTTCTCGTTTTCTTTCTCATCCTCTCTTTCTGCGCCTTTTCCCACGTTTCCAGCCCCTCCCCCCTCTCTCTCTCTTTCTCTTTGTCTTGTCCTTTTGTCCTCCTACTTCTTCCGTTTCCTTTCTTTTCTCTTCCCGAAAAATTATCGACCGAAAACCAGGCTTCAGCCAGTTCGAAAGTTTCGCCAATTCCCCAAACTTACGAAGGCGAGAGGAAATATGTACGCGTGTAATTAACCATTGTTAATTGACCATTTGAATGTATCTGTTGGATACTGTTTATCGATA
Source organism: Tetragonisca angustula (assembly GCA_036937485.2). Classification (NCBI taxonomy): domain Eukaryota; kingdom Metazoa; phylum Arthropoda; class Insecta; order Hymenoptera; family Apidae; genus Tetragonisca; species Tetragonisca angustula. Next base: position 498,040 of record JAWNGG020000148.1, read on the forward strand.
TAAAACGATGTGTTTTTAAAGACTTGAATCTTTCTTCGTAGACAGCACAAGAATAAAAGCTTGTGTACTGTAGAGATTTTCTGTTTCTTTTTTACTTTCGACGTCTCTGATGGAAATGTTATGTTTTAGACTTAATGTGGGGCCTCAATTTGATTTTCTAGGTGAGCAGAATAAACTATTAACAGTGAATCTTTTGCATTTCGGCTCAAGATGAGCTCAAATTGTATTTTGAATTTGCTAGCCACCTCTAGTTTATTTTATATTTATTATATATTATAATATATATTTTATATTTATTATATATCATAATATATATCTTATATTTATTATATATTATAATATATATTTTATGTTTATTATATATCATAATATATATCTTATATTTATTATATATTATAATATATATTTTATATTTATTATATATCATAATATATATCTTATATTTATTATATATTATAATATATATTTTATATTTATTATATATCATAATATATATCTTATATTTATTATATATTATAATATATATTTTATATTTATTATATATCATAATATATATCTTATATTTATTATATATTATAATATATATTTTATATTTATTATATATCATAATATATATCTTATATTTATTATATACCACAATATATATTTTATATTTATTATATAATAATTTCAATGACCGAGAAGACCTTCGTCAAAATTATTTCATATTCGTTTCAGTTCTTCTTTAAATGAAAATTTAACTTTCGTGCGTTGTGCAATGCACCGTCAACAGCTCCCCGACTATAATAGCTTTCCAGGCTTCCTCCGCAAAGTCAAAAAGTTCACTTTCCAAATAATAAAAATGACGTGTCGCAAGGATAGAGATTTCTAGAGAAGTTTAGATGGTCGAAAGAAGGTTTGGGAACCACATTTAACTTTTGACGTTGGTAGTTGCAGTGTTAACATGCCACTGTTATTATATATATACATACATACATCTGTGTTACAAGTAAACTAGAAATTCGTGAATAACACTATAATAATCCATAACGGATGGATACAGAACTGGGGGAAAGGATCACAGTTGGTGTCAATGGAAACGCAACCGATTGGCTGTCGAGTTTTCCAGAAATTCCTCGAGCTCGAGCACATAAGCGTCGCTAATAATGGTCTCAAAGGACGAAGGATACCGGCGTAAGTCTGCGCTTAATCCCTCTTCTTCTGGCTGGACGAGAAGAGAGAGAGAGAGAGAGAGAGAGAGAGAAAGAGAGTAGAAAGCCCATTTTCTGGAGACTCTCAGGATTACAAGCTCTTGAAAAGCATCCAGTTAGCCTATTTTATTCATCCCACCGAGACAAACAAACTAAATCCAGCTAAAGTATGAGAAGCGAAGAAAAAGTATCTCAACAGCGAGGAAACAAAATAAAATTGACGTTCTAATTGGCCATCCTCTCCCTTCTGCGTGCTAGCAGTTCACATTCGTGGGATTCTTCCGAGTTCTTCAACTGAGACATACTTCCGTGAAAACACTCTGACCGTGAAAACCGCGAAATTCAAATATCAGCCGGTGAATTGTTTTCGAGGAACTTTCGAATTGTCGACTCGATTCTGTCAAATTTGGACCGCCCCACTTTGTCTTTGAGAAATTCCTTAACGTGGTATTCCAGCGCGAAGCGCGTGTTTTTTTTTTTAACTACGTTAGGGAATTGTTTGGAAAGAAACTATTATACCTTTTGCAGTCAAATTGACAAGGTTTATTTGCACGTGTTTCGACGACGTTTTGAAATTTTTTGGGACAAAAAAAAAGTTAAAACTAGTGGCACTGCATACTCTGAAACATAGTTAATTTTAAAAGAAGGTTGTCCCACGGTGTCCATTCTAAAATAAAAAAATGTGATAGTTTCTTAGTTAGTATGGATTTGGCTATAGCCGAAACTAGAACAAAAGAAAAATGTCGGTAATTAAAAAATTGGCTATACGGTAATTATACAATTATAATAGTCGGTAATAATAAAATTGGGGATACTTTGAAGTTCGATTATCGATTTTTGCGTGTTTTTGTTGAACTTCGTAAGAAATAAAATTTTCTGGTAGGGGCTATCGTCACACGTGTACTTCAAATTTCGAGTCAATTGTTCAAGTAGATTTCGAGATATCATGGGCACCGTTCTGAGAAACATACTTTCCAGAAAAATGCCTTTGAAGTTTGAATTAAATTAAAATTTAAAAAATTTTAAGTTGAAATTAAAAAAGAATTAATATTGCGGTGACAATGACGCTGGTCGTCGCGTACTACAAACAACCATAACTTTGTTAATTTTACGAGCTCGCACGTACAGGTAGCAGAGATTTATTTTTGAAACTATGTCCTTCAAAAACATGCCAAAAAAAAATTTCACGCTTAACTCCTCGCGGTTTGAGTATATTATCCATGTGCGTGCGACGTTTCTTCCTTCCGTAAAAAATTCGTCGTTTTCCCTCGTTCGAGGTGGCGATAAGGCGAAAAAGAGATAAGTCTGAAACATCTTCGGTAATGCTCGTCGTCTCGATGAATTGTTCAGGGCCGATCAATTATTTCGAACAGACGGGACCATTGAACACTCGTGGAAAGCTCCGTTAATGGAGTAGCGTAAATAAATAAGACGAACGATACCGGCCGGCTTAATCTCGTGGATGAACAATCTTCACTTGACACCTGGCTGTGTTTGCTCCTCGCCTTCGCCCGAGGATCGATCCTCGAACGTCTTCGATTTAACGACCTCGCCCGGCTTGGTAACGTGAAAACTCTCTGAAAGTGTTATAGTATCGCGTGTTACGAAGGACGGAGATAGAAAACATTGCTGTTTTATTATTAGCGTTATTATTCTGTCTCGAAAAGCACGATCGTCGTCACTTCTCTGTTTTGTCGTGAAGCTTTCGCTGTATACAGGCTGAATAAAAAGAGGGGTTCGTAATTTATAGTACTCGAACGTGGAAAAAGGTTTTGATAAACGTGGATCGAACAATTAACAGTTTCAAAGTTACAGACGATTCTTTTGTTCCCTCTGTTTTTTTTTTTAAATTGAACTAAATATTTTTTTTCATCATAAATCGGAAGGATATTTGTCGCGAAGTTTTCGCTGTATACAGGCTGAATAAAAAGAAGGGTTCGTAATTTATAGTACTCGAACGTGGAAAAAGGTTTTGATAAACGTGGATCGAACAATTAACAGTTTCAAAGTTACAGACGATTCTTTTGTTCCCTCTGTTTTTTTTTTTAAATTGAACTAAATATTTTTTTTCATCATAAATCGGAAGGATATTTGTCGCGAAGTTTTCGCTGTATACAGGCTGAATAAAAAGAAGGGTTCGTAATTTATAGTACTCGAACGTGGAAAAAGGTTTTGATAAACGTGGATCGAACAATTAACAGTTTCAAAGTTACAGACGATTCTTTTGTTCCCTCTGTTTTTTTTTTTAAATTGAACTAAATATTTTTTTTCATCATAAATCGGAAGGATATTTGTCGCGAAGTTTTCGCTGTATACAGGCTGAATAAAAAGAAGGGTTCGTAATTTATAGTACTCGAACGTGGAAAAAGGTTTTGATAAACGTGGATCGAACAATTAACAGTTTCAAAGTTACAGACGATTCTTTTGTTCCCTCTGTTTTTTTTTTTAAATTGAACTAAATATTTTTTTTCATCATAAATCGGAAGGATATTTGTCGCGAAGTTTTCGCTGTATACAGGCTGAATAAAAAGAAGAGTTCGTAATTTATAGTACTCGAACGTGGAAAAAGGTTTTGATAAACGTGGATCGAACAATTAACAGTTTCAAAGTTACAGACGATTCTTTTGTTCCCTCTGTTTTTTTTTTTAAATTGAACTAAATATTTTTTTTCATCATAAATCGGAAGGACATTTGTCGCGAAGTTTTCGCTGTATACAGGCTGAATAAAAAGAGGGGTTCGTAATTTATAGTACTCGAACGTGGAAAAAGGTTCTGATAAACGTGGATCGAACAATTAACAGTTTCAAAGTTACAGACGATTCTTTTGTTCCCTCTGTTTTTTTTTTTTAAATTGAACTAAATATTTTTTTTCATCATAAATCGGAAGGACATTTGTCGCGAAGTTTTCGCTGTATACAGGCTGAATAAAAAGAAGGGTTCGTAATTTATAGTACTCGAACGTGGAAAAAGGTTCTGATAAACGTGGATCGAACAATTAACAGTTTCAAAGTTACAGACGATTCTTTTGTTCCCTCTGTTTTTTTTTTTTTAAATTGAACTAAATCCTTTTTTTCATCGTAAATCGAAAGGATACTAAATTCCAAGTAAAAAAGTGTTGACCGGTATTGGCCCTAAATCTAATAATTAAGAAGATAATTTATCTCGAGGATGGAGAACTATACAGTTGTACATTTTAAATTACACCTAATTTACGTCTAATGAAAAATTGTTTGGACAAAGGTTGTCCAAAAATTTTCTGTGGGTCTCGAAATTTCCAAAGTCATCTTTATTTATTTTTTTTCTTCATCATAAGTCGGAAGAGTATTAAAAAAAATATTAAGCTGATCTTAAACATTTTTGTATTGAACAATTATTTATTAGACGCACAATTTAAAAGTTACTTTAGATGTGCAAGTTATATGAATCACCCTATATATGTATATATATATATAAAATTTATTTTACTATACTACTACTATGTACATGTGTATAATTTATCGTATATAATATATACATATATGTCTCAACGACCGATAATTCCGCAAAATGAAGCATTACTCCGTTCAAAATAAAATATAAAATATAACATAAAATATCTCACTCTTCATTTTTCACTTAATTCGACTTAATTCTCATACGTGAGAAAGCGAGGGGGACAGGTTTCCAATTCCTCAAAATAGAATAAAATAAACCTGGAAGCGATAAACGTTTGAGAACTTGAAACGCACAAGCTTCCATTAATCCGGTTTTATTCGGGACAGTCTTCAAAATAATGCGTCAATGTATTAAGAGGATACGACTAAATATAACGCGGGGGGAGGGAAGGGGGGGGTGAATGATTGACCTGAACAAAGAGGCACGAGACGCGAGGAGACGCGAAATGCAACAGTGCAAAAGGAAAATGGATCGTCTATTGTCAGACACGTTTCGTACCACTATGAACGGGACTTATGTACGTACATATATACATATATGTGTATGTGTGTGTGTATGCCTACTCGTGTATTTCCCCTCTTCCGCCCCCCTGTGACTCTTTATACATGCACTTCGATAACTGTTTCGAGCAAAAGTTGCCCCGATTGAGAGACAGAGAGAGAGAGAGAGAGAGAGAGAGAGAGAGAGAGAGAGAGAGAGAGAGAGGCAGACTTGGAAAATTCGAGAACAGTTGGAAACGACAATGTAGAAAATAAATAGATAAATGAATCGTATGAGGGATTTGCTGTTAGAAAGTTTAGAATAGTCGAATAGAAGAATATATATATATATATATATATATATACATATGTCGTGTAATTCCTTAGAATTTTTATACTTTTTATAAAAAAAAATCTCATCTATCCTTTGAAATGTATATCATTTCTTTTTTTCTCAGTAGATATATTGAGATAAATGTATACATGTGTGTGTATATATATATAGTAGTAAGCATAGTAAGATAAATTATACACATGTATATAGTAGTAATTTAGTAAAATAAATTATATATATAGTAGTAAGCATAGTAAGATAAATTATACACATGTATATAGTAGTAGTATAGTAAGATAAATTGTATATATATATTAAAACACTTTGTTGTGAAAAAGTTAGAATATTTTACATTTCGTGTAATTCCATAGAATTTTTATACTTCTTATGAAAAAAAATCTCATCTTTTCTTTGAAATGTATATCATTTTTTTTTCTCTCAGTAGATATATTGAAATAAATGTATACATGTGTGTGTATATATATATATAGTAGTAAGCATAGTAAGATAAATTATATATATGTATATAGTAGTAGTATAGTAAGATAAATTATATATACATATTAAAACACTTTGTTGTGAAAAAGTAAAAATATTTTACATTTCTTGTAATTCCATAGAATTTTTATACTTATAAAAATATCATCTGTCCAGTAGACATATCAAGGGAAATTTTGCAAAATGGCCTAACTTACAACGTGAGACACGAGCTCACCAGTGACTTATGCACATATATATGACTCGTTAAAAACTACTCTCTTTTTTACAAATTATTAATTTCGATACTAGCATTTCGCGAGTCGAAACGAACTAGCAAATCTCGCCTGGCAGAAGTTAGGTATAATAACGATATTGTTGCGGTGAAAGGGAGAGAAGCTCGCTGATTCTTCTTTTTTTTCTCTCTCTTTCTCTCTCTCTCTCTCTCTCTCGCGTAAACCAGCAACCAATTACGTTAAAAGATCCGGGAGCTATGACGAGTTGCTCCTTGACTGTGGGGGAAAGGCGAGGGAAATAAGAAAGAAAAGTAGACGAAAAATGGGGGAGAAAGAAAATAAGGGTGGAAAAGGGTTGCTGGAAGGAAACTGCGCGCTAGAATGACAACTGTAAACCAGTTTCGTCATTATGAATTATCCGCTCATGAATCTTTTTACCGTACATACAGAATCACAAACTGTGTAGTGAATTTGAGAACATTGTCGTGCTAATTTTTAATAATATTTCAAATCTGCTATTATTGTTATTTCTATATATTATTATTCTATTTAATTTCTATATATATTGTTATTTCTATTTAATATTTTTTAATAATTTTTCAAATCTGCTAACATTATTATTTCTATATATTATTATTCTATTTAATTTCTATATATATTGTTATTTCTATTTAAATTCTAATAATTTTTCAAATCTGCTAACATTATTATTTCTATATATTATTATTCTATTTAATTTCTATATATATTGTTATTTCTATTTAATATTTTTTAATAATTTTTCAAATCTGCTAACATTATTATTTTTATATATTATTATTCTATTTAATTTCTATATATATTGTTATTTCTATTTAATATTTTTTAATAATTTTTCAAATCTGCTAACATTATTATTTCTATATATTATTATTCTATTTAATTTCTATATATATTGTTATTTCTATTTAATATTTTTTAATAATTTTTCAAATCTGCTAACATTATTATTTCTATATATTATTATTCTATTTAATTTCTATATATATTGTTATTTCTATTTAAATTCTAATAATTTTTCAAATCTGCTAACATTATTATTTCTATATATTATTATTCTATTTAATTTCTATATATATTGTTATTTCTATTTAATATTTTTTAATAATTTTTCAAATCTGCTAACATTATTATTTTTATATATTATTATTCTATTTAATTTCTATATATATTGTTATTTCTATTTAATATTTTTTAATAATTTTTCAAATCTGCTAACATTATTATTTCTATATATTATTATTCTATTTAATTTCTATATATATTGTTATTTCTATTTAATATTTTTTAATAATTTTTCAAATCTGCTAACATTATTATTTCTATATATTATTATTCTATTTAATTTCTATATATATTGTTATTTCTATTTAATATTTTTTAATAATTTTTCAAATCTGCTAACATTATTATTTCTATATATTATTATTCTATTTAATTTCTACATATATTGTTATTTCTATTTAATATTTTTTAATAATTTTTCAAATCTGCTAACATTATTATTTCTATATATTATTATTCTATTTAATTTCTATATATATTGTTCTTTCTATTTAAATTTTAATAATTTTTCAAATCTGCTAACATTATTATTTCTATATATTATTATTCTATTTAATTTCTATATATATTGTTATTTCTATTTAAATTTTAATAATTTTTCAAATCTGCCATCATTATTATTTCCATCGAATTGTCTTCTATTGAATTTCTTTCATTCATAAAATAGTAAAAGCTCTTGAAATTTATTCGGTATTGAATATCGTCGTGCTAATTTTTAATAATTTTTCAAATCTACTATTTCTATATATTATTATTCTATTTAATTTCTATATATATTATTATTTCTATTTAAATTTTAATAATTTTTAAAATCTGCTATCATTATCATTCTTCTATTTAATTTCTACATACATTATTCTTTCTATTTAAATTTTAATAATTTTTCAAATCTGCCATCATTATTATTTCTATATACATTATTCTTTCTATTTAAATTTTAATAAATTTTCAAATCTGCTGTCATTATCGTTTCTATCCAATTGTCTCCTATTGAAATTCTTTCACTCGTAAAGTAGTGAAAGCTCTCGAAATTTGTTGGATATTGAACGATCCGAAGAAGAAAAATGGGAAAGGTAGAAAACTGCGCACGGTGATGACAACTGCAAGCCAGCTTCGTCATTATGAATTATCTATGCGCGAATGACGCCTGCGCCTTTACGGCGAGCAGAAGCGAATTTCACTTGTCTTTTGCGTTCAATCCACTCTGGAGACGCATCTCTCGTTCACGGAGATGTGCCTCTATCGCGAGGCAAAGACAGCTGAGGGTGAATTCGATGGTTAAGTCGAAATGAGAAATTGGCTTTGGCCAGAATTTCGAGTAAGAGTATTTGCGGCGAGGCGGTCACTCTCTTTCTATTTCGTTAGGATTTTTTAGGGATTAGTTAAAATTTTTGAACAGCGCGAAAAAGTAAAAAACGTAGAATTTGCGAGCTTTCGGTTCAGCAATTTCTGCTCTTTTATGTTTATCCTTTTCTGTTTTTTATTTTATAGAATTTTTATTTTATAAAACTTTTATCTTATAGAATTTCGATTTTATAAAATTTTTATTCTACAAAATTTTAATTTATAAAATTTTTGTTTTATAGAATTTTTATTGTATAAAATTTTAGTTTATAAAATTTTCGTTTTATAGAATTTTTATTCTACAAAATTTTAGTTTATAAAATTTTTATTTTACAGAATTTTTAAGCCAAAGAAATTTTCATTCCTGCGTGTGTAAATTCTTTTCACGAGCATAGGACCAGATATCTTCTTACGCTGCAAATTTCACTCTTCTTAATCTCGTTTTTTCGTTTAACTAGAAATTGTCCAATTGGTAATTTTTTTGAAGTAACGTTCCTATTCCTTGTAGTCTAATTTCTCTGATTAATTCTGATTTTCATAACCATAATTCTAACGTTAATATAAAGCGAGATTTGAAACTTTTCTTTTCCACGATCCTCCATTTTTACAAAGAATCTTGTAATAGACAATAACAACCTCAATAAAACTTTTAATACATTTTCTAATAACAATTTTTTAACGCATAGGAAGTATACATAGTCAACTTGTGACTAACCTGTTTCGTTCTCCTCCTGTTACGTTTGCTCTTAAAAGAAAAATCGAAACGTGCGTAATTGCCAGTTGTTACGATCGACAAAGTGGTTTGCCTCCACGAATCCATGAACATACAATACGTGTGTATATGTGTATGTGTGTCACCTCTCCCCCTCCCCCCTGAAGAATGTACAAAACGTGGAATATTATTTATGCGAACCATTCGTCCGTGCTATCGTGCACAAGAAAATTCTCCTACTTTTATATTTCGTTTCTTCCATTTTCTTTCATTTCCTCTCGCAAAGGACATATAGGTAGGAAAGCGGGAAGCTGCTGCTAAATTGACGCGAAATAAATGAAATGTAGAAAATTTGGTAGATAACAGAAACGATTAAACGAGGGTAACTTAGTGGTTGATGTGTAGTTCAGCGAGTATCGTGCCATCGTCCCCGGAGTTTGAAAATTATCATCGCCGCTGCTCGAAGAGTTTACTTTAGAGTTCCGTGGGCGACGATATCGCGATGCATGAACTTCGATGCGGACTTCCACGTCGTTGCGTTTCAATTTTCGAAAGTTGAAAACAATCGCGATACAGACGATTGGCGAAATGTTCCTTCCCTCCCGCCGTAATCGGAATTTCGTCCATCACTTTCAACTTTCAGCTTAGTTGTACGATGTCATTCGAATTCTGTCGACGTTGCCATTTCGAGATGCGGGCAAAAGAGGGGAAAGTAATTCTGGAAAAGTTAGGATTAGAAATACCTATGTACGCGTGTACAGGGAGAAGAGTCGGTGGGGAGAAGAATTAAGGAAGTAAATATGGCGCGTTTGAAATATGGCCAGGTGAAAAAGTGACCGTTTCTCGATTGGCGAAATGTGATGTAAAGGCGGTTTCGACGGGCAAAAGCGAGTTTTCGCTGACGAAACGTCGGGCAGAAAACGAAGGGCCAATATAGACGGCACATTTATCGAAAGCTGTTAACACGCTGTCAACGGGACAACCCGGTCGGAATTAGTTCGCCTCTCGTCCATCGTGAAAAGTTAAAATACCCCCCCCCCCCTCCCCCCGATATTCCATCGATGATGGAACGATTTCTTTTTCACGTTACACAACCACAAGTGAAAGCTTTAATTAGTTGATGATTTTATGGAACAATTCTATTATAATATATATATATATATATATATATATAGAATATAATACAATATAGAATGGAATATATATATAACATAGAATATATAGAATGTAATATATATATAATATAGAATATATAGAATATATATAATAAAATTAAGTCTATTATAATATGTAAAATATAATATAAATTAATTTATATTAAGTAATATATATAATAGAATATATATAATAAATTTAAGTCGCTATTATAATATGTAAAATAAAATATAAATTAATTTATATTAAATAATATATAAAATATAATATAAATTAAAAATATACCAAAGACTTATATAAATATTAAATATATCGGAGGATTCTAATAAATTGAATAATTTTTCGAGAATTTCCCCGACAGAATTATTCTCCTGGAATTTTTTCGGAGTATTTAAAGAGTACGGCTGAACGTCTTAAAGTAACGCTTTTATTTACAATGTGAAAACAAGGATGTGGATTAATTAATTTAGTAAAAGATTAACTACTTTACTAGTACCAGGAACAATTTCATTCTATATATCTTATTCTAAACGTAAGCGCGCGAAAGCTTGGTTTAATCAACGAAATTTATTGGATAAAGACATTGCGTGTTTTGAACGGAATTTTGAACAAAACCGAATCCTGATTTATTACAGAATTAATATGCATTTCTGTGAATCTCACGAATCGTCGCAAAAACAATTGTGAATGAGACTTTTTTCCCCCGAAATTGCAACGTTTTCTCAGTTTTAAGTATATTTAAATGTAACCCATGCAAAACAAATGACAAGTTTATTACTTCTTAATCATTTCTATCCAGTGATATCGTACCGACGAGTTCAATAAAAAAAGAAAGCGACGAATTCTTGTATACAGCTCGGTCACTCGTTATGGTCCGCAATCGGTTGCCAGCGCAACGTGGTTAATGGAATGCAGAGACACAAAAATTCACGAAGCTGTAATATTCTTTACAATATTTTAACAAATAGTATTTCTCATTTTTATTCAGAAAAGTATGAGTTTGTACGAACGTTCGAAACTTAGTGTTTCGATTGTAAAATTTAAGTGCTCTGCTTACGAATTATAAGTATATATATAAGAGACAATTTTTTAATTTTTATTCAGAAAGATACAAGTTTCTACGAACGTTCGAAATTTAGTGTTTCGATTGTAAAATTAAAGTGCTCTGCTTACGAATTATAAGTATATATATATGAGACAATTTTTTTTATTCTTGTTCAGAAAGATACAAGTTTCCACGAACGTTCGAAATTTAGAGTTTCGACTGTAAAATTAAAGTGCTCTGCTTACGAAGTACAAGTATATATATAAGAGACAATTTTTTAATTTTTATTCAGAAAGATACAAGTTTCTACGAACGTTCGAAATTTAGTGTTTCGATTGTAAAATTAAAATCCTCTGCTTACGAAGTACAAGTATATATATACGAGACAATTTTTTAATTTTTATTCAGAAAGATACAAGTTTCTACGAACGTTCGAAATTTAGTGTTTCGATTGTAAAATTAAAATCCTCTGCTTACGAAGTACAAGTATATATATATATATATACGAGACAATTTTTTAATTTTTATTCAGAAAGATACAAGTTTCTACGAACGTTCGAAATTTAGTGTTTCGATTGTAAAATTAAAATCCTCTGCTTACGAAGTACAAGTATATATATATATATATATATATATATATATATATATATACACGAGACAATTTTTTAATTTTTATTCAGAAAGATACAAGTTTCTACGAACGTTCGAAATTTAGTGTTTCGATTGTAAAATTAAAATCCTCTGCTCACGAAGTACAAGTATATATATATACGAGACAATTTTTTAATTTTTATTCAGAAGGATACAAGTTTCTACAAACGTTCGAAATTTAGTGTTTCGGTTGTAAAGTGAAAATCCTCGATAAAGCGGCGAATGTGTTGTATGTACGGTTCGGTCGCTCGTTATGGTCCGCGTGCCAGTTGCCAGCGCAAAGGGGTTAACAGACGAAGAGCAGCAGGAATTGGTGCAACGCGATAAAAATCGTCTGAGGGTGTCCGGGGATCGTGTGCACGAGACCACATCCGTCCGTGTGCGTTGGGTTCTCTACGCTAAGGTTGACGATAGTGGTGGTGGCCGGTGTGGCGCATCGATTCCGGGGGTGAGGAGGGGCGGGGAGTAGGAGGTGGTAGGAGGAGGCGGAGGAGCCGGAGGGAAACGTTTCGAAAAACTTTTCCCCGAGAACTCGAGTCCGCGTAACTTGCTACTTACCTTGGCAGCGATCGCCCCGTATCAAGCCAGTCCTCAACTTCCCACAGTCGTGTGTATGCCGAGCATATCGCCTCGCCGACGCGTAACAAACTTCCTCCTCAGCCTCCCGCGATCGTTTCGTGATCCCCGAGCCTTTCACCACGGGGACCTAATTCCTTCTTTCGTTCTTTCCTTCGTCTGATCTCGAAAGCTCTGAGGAACTTGTCTCGAGCTCTGCTCTCGTTAATCGCGTTGTTCTCGCTTTCTGAAAATCTTTCGTCTCGCGATCAAAGTTCCCTCTCTCCTTGGACGGATCTGGAGGTCTGTCTGATCCGAAACCAACGTGCAAGGAAACACTGGAAACACGCAGGATCCTCTTTGAAAAACACTCGCAGACAGAAAGAGAGAGAGAGAGAGAGAGAGAGAGAGAGTCCCCTTTGAGAACACTTGTAGAATCCTCTCTCAGCGAGCTAGCTAGTGCTTCCCTTCATTCCGTCATTTTCTCGTCATTTGAGTGCCCCTGGCGAGTTTGTGTTCCCCACGAGATCGCAGGTATCGCCACGGTTATCGACATTGGTCGATCGACGGTGCAAGACTCTCGGAGGCTTCGCCCTTGGCCACCTCCTCCACGTCGGACGCGATCGAGGAGCCCGGAGACTGTTCGTTCGTTTACATCGATCCGCGACCCTGTTGTCATCTGTTACTCATCTCGAGCAGCCGGACCCAACCGTCGTACCATTTCCCTCCAGACTGACAGACGATTCACCCTAGCGTACTGGTCTCTCTCCCACGCAGGGATGCACGAGTCGTACACCGTGGAGGAGGAACGCAGAATTTGTTTCTCGGTGGGCAAACATCTTCCGTGAACTGGCGCGAGGAAGATCCAACCAACTATACTTGAAAAGTTCTCTCTCTGTTCTTCAGCAGAAGCTTGCCACGTTGCTGAACGTTGCTCGCAGCATCGTCCTCTCCGAGTTAACCGAAAGAAATTGGAATTCTTGCTTAGATCGCGAGAGTGTAGGTTCGCGGGGTCGCGGTATCGACGCGATTCGACGTCTCGAATGGTATGTTTTTGCCCACGGCTGGACGGGGAACGGCGTTCGTCGAGTGCCGTGGAAACTGTCTGCCGTCCATGAACAGCGTCGCCGGCGAACACGGACGCACCCCGTAGGAGGGTGCACAACGCGCAAACGTAATGGTAGGGAAGGTTGCTGCGCCAGCGCGGCCTCGTGCGGCCGGATCGCCGCATGAAGGAACGCTGCAGCCCAACACGGAGGAACGTGTGCCAACACCGTGTGTCGTCTCCTGCCGCCTGCCACTTACACACCTTCTCCGTCCGGTGGACACGCGGACAGCGCGTAACGATATTGCGATGATTCCTTCGTTTCGCGGCTGTCCTCTTCGACCTCTCCGCGGCCAACGGGTCTTCTTCTCTGTCGCTTTTAGGTTTAAAACACATTGTCGTCGAGATCATTGGCGATTAGGTACATGCATGGTACTTATATTTTGTGATATTATATGTTGTATTATATATTTTTATAATATACTGCATATTATATGTATAATATTAGATATATATTTATAATATATTGTATACTATACGTATAATATTATATATATATATATTTATAATATATTGTATACAATATGTATAATATTATATATATATTTATAATATATTATATACAATATGTGTAATATTATATATATTGTATACTATACGTGTAATATTGTATATATATATATATATTTATAATATATTGTATACTATACGTATAATATTATATATATATATATATATTTATAATATATTGTATACAATATGTATAATATTATATATATATTTATAATATATTATATACAATATGTGTAATATTATATATATTGTATACTATACGTGTAATATTATATATATATATATATTTATAATATATTGTATACTATACGTATAATATTATATATATATATATATTTATAATATATTGTATACAATATGTATAATATTATATATATTTATAATATATTATATACAATATGTGTAATATTATATATATTGTATACTATACGTGTAATATTATATATATATATATATTTATAATATATTGTATACTATACGTATAATATTATATGTATTTATAATATATTGTATACTGTACGTGTAATATTGTATATATATACATTTATAATATATTGTACACTATACGTGTAATATTATATATATATTTATAATATATTGTATACTGTACGTGTAATATTATATATATATATATATATATATTTATAATATATTGTATACTATACGTATAATATTATGTACATATTTATAATATATTAATACATTATATATATTATTTATTATATTTACATGTATTATATATATCTATAATATATTTTGTAATGTTACATTATATATTTCGTATAATAAAATATTATTATTGTATATTTTATTACAATATATACTATATATTATATTATATTTTGTACTATAGATTTCAATACTACAAAATAGTTACTATTAGTGCTCTATAGACTACACTACAAAATAGTTACTGCAGTAGACTGTAATTGAACGTTTAGTCAAATATCAAAATACTTTCATTGAGAATGAATCAAACTAATCTAAATTAACACTCGAGTATTCTTTCAAATGTTTGTCGTTTCATGAAAATTCTAAGATACACGACGAGAAAACATGAACGCGAATTTTAATATACCATATAACTACATGTTATCGGGTATTTACATGTTTAAAGGAAGGAAAGCGTGATATGTGGCGTTTCGTGAGATATTTTAAGCTTTCTCGAAAAACATTTTACCATTGCGTTATATTTTACACGAATTGTTTTCGCGGAGTCAGTTTTCCACTGCAGTTAATTTAAATGTCATAATTTCGTTAAAGAAAATTACACAACGATCTACATGGTCTCTCTCTTTCAAAGCGCGAAATTTCTATTCTCCGACCTGAATACTCTATTTCCTTAGGAGAGATTTTTAACATTTCATGTATTATAGTAAATGAAAAGAGAGTTTCCTTCTTTCAAACAGATGGCAAAGTTTCACACGTACGTAGAAATACGCTGGAAAATTTTGTCTACGACCAAAACTCTCGAAACTCGTCACATTTCGTTACTAACTTTGATGTTCAATGAAATGGCGAGAAGAAATCGTACAGCAAGATATTTAAGGCTCATTGGCAAAGGAGAGATTTCAATTTTCGAAACCAATGGTCGAATCTTTTCAACGCCTTTAGAGTCGTTCGAATTTTTGTAGTTTTCCGCGAGCGAGAGACTAAAAGCATTTTTGAACAAAAAAAAAGAAAAAAGAAAGAAAGAACTTCACGCTTTGAAACGAGAACCAAGTAGATCGTTACACGATCTTCTTTCACGATGTTGCGACGTGGTTTAAAATATCGGCGACAATTTTTCAGTTGCCCCTCTTCGCTGAACGTGCACACACACACACGTGCTGAGTATATATTTACGTTAACAAAATATATTAGCGGAAAATCTGCTTGGATCGTAGATGAAATTCCATCGTTTTCGCAACGAATCTCATTCGGGGGACAAAGAGACAATAAACAAAACCGGCGACAAACGCAACGGGTGTATTAAACTCGCGGAAAGCAGAGAGAAGCGATTTAATTGTCGAAAAACTCGGGCAAGCGAAAAGTTTCCGTCGAAATAATAACGTTCTGTACAAGGTAATTCTCGACTTTCTCTCTCTCTCTTCCGTCCAAAGTGCCTACGACGTTTTATTTTCTTTTTTCTCTTTTTTTTTCATTTCTCTTTCTCCCTTTCCTTTTTTTCCCCACGACGAAGCTGTGGCGTCGGAATTTCAAAGAACTCGTCTTTGTACCTTCGACGATTGTGGTTCCTTTATTTTCTGCCCCTTTCATGCTCTCCACCCTTTCAAATTTTTCACCAAGCTTTCGGCAAGCGGGAGAGAAACCGGTTAGAGGGAGGGGGGAGGAAGAAGAAGAGAAAAAAAAAACACGAAAATCATCTTTTCCTGCTCGCTGTTTGCGTAACAGACGTCGCGTCGCATCGATATTCTGATAGAATCGTAATTCACGAGCGGCGAGCAGAGGGAAACAGTCGCTTCCACGCTTTGAACTTTTCCATTCCGCAACTTACTGTTCTAATCGCGGTGATCCTCCACTGCTCTCCACCAACTGCTCAATCTACGAACGCTACACGTCGCGTTAGAGAATTAATGGTCCAACAGCTTGTAGTTACCGGAACAACATAACAAAAGAGTGCGCAATTTATATTATATTTACATTATATTATATTATATTTTATTGTACTGTATTCCATTCTATTCTGTTCTATTCTATTCTATTATATTATATTGTATTATATTGTATTGTACTGTCTTGTATTCCATTGCCTTGCCTTCCGATCCGTTCCGTTCCGTTCCAATTCCGTTCCGTTTCGTTCCAATTCCGTTCCGTTCCGGTCCAATTCCGTTCCGTTCCGTTCCAATTCCGTTCCGTTCCATTCCAATTCCCTTCCGTTCCGTTCCAATTCCGTTCCGTTCCGGTCCATTTCCGTTCCGTTCCGGTCCAATTCCGTTCCGTTCCGGTCAAATTCCATTCCGTTCCGGTTCAATTCTGTTCCGTTCCGGTTCAATTCTGTTCCGTTCCGGTCCAATTCCGTTCCGTTCCGGTCAAATTCCATTTCGTTCCGGTTCAATTCCGTTCCGTTCCGGTCCAATTCCGTTCAATTCTGTTCCGTACCGGTCCAATTCCGTTCCGTTCCATTCCAATTCCCTTCCGTTCCGTTCCAATTCCGTTCCGTTCCGGTCCAATTCCGTTCCGTTCCGGTCCAATTCCGTTTCATTCCGGTCCAATTCCGTTCCGTTTCGGTTTAATTCCGTTTCGTTCCGGTCCAATTCCGTTCCGTTCCGTTCCAATTCCGTTCCGTTCCGTTCCAATTCCGTTCCGTTCCGTTCCGTTTCGTTCCAATTCCGGTCAAATTCCGTTCCGTTCCGGTCAAATTCCATTTCATTCCGGTTCAATTCCGTTCCGTTCCGGTCCAATTCCGTTCCGTTCCGGTCCAATTCCGTTCCGTTCCGGTCAAATTCCATTCCGTTCCGGTTCAATTTCGTTCCGTTCCGTTCCGTCGTTCCAGCGCAACTGGTTAATTCCTCTGATTGCGGACCATAACGAGTGACCGAACCGTATAAAATAAATTTCTTTTTGAACTCGTCGGTATGATATCGCTGGATAGAAATTATTGAGGAGTAATTTAACAAATTTTTTTATTTGTTTTGTCTAGGTTTTACTTAAATATACTTAAAACTGAGAAAATGTTGCAACTTGTGTTAAAAAATTCTCGTTGGATATTTCATTCTTTCAATTGGTATCAAACCTCTTCGTTGGTTTTTTTTTTATCTGAAATATTAAAATAATAAAACCGTGTATTTCTTTTCTGTCTTTCTCATCACGTTGCTCGCGAAAGAAAATGCACCCGTGACATGACTTTCGAACGATGTTGGCCTTTAAAATTTAAACGCCCGGTAAATACGAATTCGGATTTACGATTCGAGCAAGCTTTTTCTATTAATAAAAAAAACTTCTATTAATAAAAGGTAGAAAGGGTCGAGAATGTCCCGAGGAATCAGCGAATATCGCCAACTTTCGTTAGAGACAGTGTCGTCTTTTTCGGCCATTAAAGGCCGCTTTAGAGGAGACATAGCCCCGGGGTTGAAGTCGCTTCAGCGCCAACCACGAAACTCTCTCTCCCTCTCTTTCTCTCTCTCCTCGAAGGAATCGGGTATTAGCGCATCTTTGGAACGAGCACGTAGAGGCCTGGCCTAGAGAAAAATAAGCACCGGCCGCTTTCTTTCTTCCTTTCTTTCTTTCTTTCTTTCTTTCTTCGCTTTCGTAGGAAGCAGCCCCGTCCTTTCAAGGGAATATTTTATTATCACCGGATATACATATATGCACGTACATATCGACTCGAGAGATCTGCCATTAACCTCTTGCGCTGGCATGACGCACGTCGAGAATATCTTTGTCCCGAAATTGTAATATTTGCTCAGTTAAGTAAAATAAAATATAAATGTAATAAGTGAAATTTTTATATAATCAGTTTTAAGTAAAGTAAAATGTGAAATACATTTATTATATTGAAATGAAATATATTCGAGTAAAACGAAACAGGCGAAACAGAGATAATAAATTTATTACTTCTCAGTAATTTCGATCCAGTGATGTCGTACCGACGAGTTCGAAAAGGAAGCGACGAATTATCGTATACGGTTTTGGTCACTCGTTACGGTCCGCAATCAGTTGCCGGAGCAACGTGCAATGATAGAGAAACAGTAACGTGTGAAACCGCATTCGCTGCCTAAAAACTAAATAAACGGGACTTTTTTCAGGTCGTTTAAATTGAAAATTCCGATCATTCAGTGAAATTTATCAAATTCTGATCGAATTATCATTTTTTCACATCTGTCGAGAAGTTCATTTGTATAATGACGTGAGCGTCGCCATCTATTAATATGCAGCAGAATAAGTCGTTTGTGGATGTCGTGATCGATGATCGTGGACGATGATCTTTTGTTTTAACAGAGGAAGAACGTATGTGTAACATGGACGGACGCTCCACGTGTTTTTTTCCAGTGTGCTTCGACGAACATATAAATAATTTAATTGCTAACATATTGTCTGTAGTTGGACATAAATATATTTTCTGAATAATACTTGTTTATTCTACAGTATCTTCAATATCGTTTGATATGATTTATCAAATTTTCCCAGAAAATCGTCTGATCCATCAAGTTCGCATGATCTCACGGAACATCTGACTTGTCCAATTTATCAAATTCGTCGGAACACGTGTATCTTAAATCATCTGTATCCATGTTTATATTAAAAAAAAAAAAAAAGTTAAGTCTCGAAAATTTTAATCACGTCGATCCACAATTTTCCATCCAATTATGAATGTCGTAACAGGGACGAAAAGCGGAACAGAGAGAGAGAGAGAGAGAACGAGAGAAATTAACGGCTTGAATTAATAACTTGGAATGTTTAATAAAACTCCGGACTGTACATCGTATAATAATGAAATCTTCCATCTTTTTTCCTTTTCTTTTTTTTTTAACATTTTTCTCCGCCGCCAGTTGATATTCCATCGCTCGAAGGAAATGAAAGCAATGTCTTTGAAAGCGTAAACGAGCGTTTCAGCTCGATCTTTCGCCGCGCTAAATTCCCCTCGATCGATCGCTTTCACGCCTCCCCCCATTATATTTTTTCTCGAAAGAAGACTTCATTTTTCACCTACTATCTCCTTTTTCTTTTCTTTTTTTTTTTTTTTTGCTTCTTTATCTATTCCGCGACTCGGGTATACCCGACAGAAACAACTCTCGCCTCGCTTTTTCGCGTTCGACGATGTGATTCTCTCTGTCTCTCCTCCTCTTCGCCAAGGAAGGAAGACGGTGCATTTTTCTTTTTTCGAAAACAGCTTATCGCGTGCAGAGGATTTCCGTGAGCGTGAATCAAATCCCGAAGGATGTCGTCGGAAGCTGATTCCTTACGAATTAACTTTGGATCGTAGTGTGGAGAAATTTTGAAAACTTTCTCCTCGAAATTGTCCAAGATTGTCCAATTTCACGAGACTTGCAATTTTTAAGTCAAAAGTTTAAGAAAGTTTAACGTTTAAGAATACGTTCTAATCGTTTTAATAAATTAATAACGAACAAAATAAATAAATAATGAATAATTTTAACGAGCAGTCAAATTTAAGGAGTTTTCCTCTGTCGATAAGTAATCGTTTGAATAATTTTAACAAACAGTCATTTACATCAATGTTCCAATCATTTAACAAGCAATCGTTTCGACAAATTTATTGAATGAAATGAATAAATAACCAGAACAAGTAATTTCAATAAGTTTCTTTTTCATCAATAAGTAATCGTTTAAATAATTTTAAGAAACAATCATTTACATCAATATTCCAATCGTAATTAATAAACAATCGTTTCGACAAATTTATCATTGAATAAAATTCATTTTATTGAAGTTAATTTCACTAAAATTTTCTTTTTCTTTATAATTTTTTATTAAAATTCATTTCGTCGATTGAAATAAATAAATAACCGAAACAAATAATTTTAATAAGTATTCTTTTTCTTTTTCTTTTTTATCAATGAGCAGTCGTTTGAACATTATTATTCAATGCCCGTTACTCTCTTTCCCCTGTTATCCAAATTCCAGTCGTGGTCTTGATTTCGTGTTTTTTCTTCAAAAAAGGAATACTTGTGACGCGCGATACGCGTCGTTTTTAAATTCCCTGATTCATGGTGTTCATTGGGGAGCCGATCTGACGGCACGATCGCTCGACGGACGAAATGTACAGTGTGTCATGAATAAAAATGAAACAGGACTCACCGAAACGTCGCTGCGTCGTGGAACATGGCTGAGACTGGTTACAGTCACCTGTCGCATCGGAATATGTACTTTATGGTACGCACGAACGCGCGCACCTTCGCGATCACCTCCTCTTGCATCAGGTTGAAACACATCGCGATCAACGCCATACCTAAAATGCATTTTCCTTCATTTATTCGTTTGCTCGTTTGAATTTCTACCGGCGAGTCATGAGCTTGACTTTACATCGAGCGAAATACTTAGATTGACAATCAATATTATACTTTCAATTATAAAATACTTTTGTCTACGTCTAATTTGTTAAAATTCGTTTTTGCTAGTAAAAATAAAAACTTTCGAACATTTGTACAATACATTGTACAGATATTCGACTTATATCCGCCTCTATAGAAGAAAATTAGGTATTTGCATATCTTTTCTATAGAAAATTTTATTTTGTGTCCCCCGTGAGCCGAACAATTTTTTTTCCAGAAAGTTTGGTCATTTCCTCGTTGCGTGAGGTCCAATTAAGAGATGTGGTTCTGTGTGAATTTTTTATTTTTTTGTTACAAACTTAAATACATACTTTCCCCTATTTCCAGAAACTTGTAACTATTAACTATTAACTGAGTATGTTAACCTCGTATTTGTTAGCTTGAGCTAATTAACTATCTACTATTTCAATTTCAACACCTGTCACCTGAGTCATCTAACACTTTTGTCGTCGCAAATTATAATATTCTCTTGCGCTGTCCTTTATTAATTATTAATTATTAACTATTGAACTATTTCTCTCTCAGCTCAATGTGAGGTTCAACGCTGTGAGGTTTTCGCTATTCTTCGACACCGTGCTAAGTTCCTGCACGATATTCTTTTATAAACTAGGTTCTATCCGGAACTATCTATTGCTTCATATGTTATTAAAATATAATACATGTGGTATTGTGATGTAGTGATGTACTGTATTATACAGTATTAAACTATAATACATACAGTATTACGATATAATACTATATTATACTTTATATATATATATATATATATATATATATATATCTATGATGTATATACTATATTATATTATATAATGCTATATATAATATTATCATAATTTTTATGGTATAATGCTATACTATATTATACATCATATATTATATTATACTATACTATTATAGTATATCATATATACTATTATACTATATTATACAGTATTATATTAGTATACATAGTTTAAATGTTATTCGTGCCTGATGTCATAAATATTCGTTATCACGTAACAAAATTCAAACTGTGAATACCACTGGTAACATAATGGTATCCCAGACTCGATTGGCGTCCACTTTGTGTATATAAATCAACATTCGGACAGGAATGGCCACGATTGGCCGATTCAATTCCCGAAAAAAAGCGCCGCTTCAAAGAGGCTCGGTTCCTACAAAACGCGTAAACGTCAATCGGAAAAATCGAATTTCCCCATCTCCGGTACGACGTATTCGAGTAAACCTCGAAGGTGATAAAAGAGGAAGAGAAGGAAGGGAGAATAATCGGCGGCTGGTTGTCAAACTTTCGTCCGACCGCGTACAAAGCGGTGCACGACTAAAAAGTAAGTAATCGATCCTCCTGACCCTTGACACGCTTCGCGACACTTTGGCTCCTCGATTCATTAACCACGTCTACGCAAGTGTGCCTACGTACGTACACTCACCTACTTAACACAATCGTGAAAGGATTAACGAATTTCAAGAACCAAAGAATTATTCCTTACTTCCTAATTAACCCCTCGCGCTGGCAAACTGGTTCGACCATAACGAGCGACCCAACCGTATGCAATAACTCGTCGCTTTTCCGAGGATTTTAATTTTACAATGGAAACACTAAATTTCGAACGTTCGTAGGAACTCATACTTTTCCGAATGAAAATGAGAAATACTATTTGTTAAAATATTGCAAAGAATACTACAGCTTCGTGAATTTTTGTGTCTCTCGTACCTCTGCATTCCATTAACCACGTTGCGCTGGCAACTGATTCGCGCGGACCATAACGAGTGACTGAGCCGTACACAAGAATTCGTTCGCTTTCTTTTTTCTTTTGAACTCGTCGATACGATATCACTGGAAATTATTAAGAAGCAACAAACTTGTCATTTGTTTTGCCTGAGTTGCATTTAAATATATTTAAGACTGAAAAAAATGTTGCAAATTGAGACAAAAAAGTGCGTGACACGTCATTCTAGCGCAAGACTAATTAATCGACTAATCGAAATAACGAAGTAATGACCACGTCAGCGATCACGTTCGTGTCGGCGATGATTAAATCAAATTTCGTCAGCGAACAACAGATTTGGCTAAATACGCGGAACCTCTCCCGCGGCCAGTTAACAAAACATCAACAACCACGATGGCCAATAACGAAATATAAATACTGAAACATTTGTTCGCTGAATAAATTCATTCGCCGAGTGAATTAATTAATTCAGACGACGGGAGAAGAAGAATCTGAATTAAAAATCTGACCGCCTTCGAACAGGTCGAAACAACGCGAAACGAAACGAAGGGAACAATGGCAATTTGTTTCGACACATGATCGAGCGACATAATGATAAACCGCGATAGAAGAAGCGTTCCTCTGTCCAAATCAATTCGCGAAACGCGCAAATGCGTTTATTTATAGGACAAAATGGAACGGACAGTTTCTCTGAAACTTGGATTACATTGTTCGTTTAGTTTGGCGAGTCGGATGAACGGGAACGATTGTCTCGGCGGTTCGTTCGTTCGTTCGCCTACGGTGCTTGAAAACCAGCCTGAACACAGAACTATTAAGTCGCGTGTATCAACATCCATTACATGATCTCGCGATACAGTCTAACCTTTTCCTTCGAAATGACAATAAGCTTTCGGACGAAAATGTCCGTTCCCGTGCGCGTTCAGAGATCTACGCGCCGTATTGCGAATAATGGTAGTTAGAAAGGTGGATCTTCTTTTGTGAGAAGATCGTGGTAGAATTATAAAGGGTCTGAAATTGTCGATAATTTGAAAAGGAGAGGATTGCTTCAACATTCGAGAAATTGAAACTTCCAAAATTTGAGAAATTAATTAATATTTATTGAATGTTAAATAGTAATGTTTAATTTATTAAATATTATTATTAATATATATATATATATATATATATATACATGTATAAAGTTCACATTGAAGGATAAAACAAACAAAGGATCTCGAAGTTTGAAAATCGAATGGACACGTTTGTTTGAAGAACGAGTTAAAATTAGAAATAGACGCAGGAGGAAGAGCACAGATGGACGATTTTTGTGGGGAATTGGAAGCGTCGAACGTCAGGATGGATAAAATCTGGCGAGATCGGCCGGGCACTCACCGAGCATCAGGTACATGGAGCAGAAGATGAAGGACAAATCGAGGCCCTGGGCAGCGTAGATTTTGTCACCGGGCACGATGTCGCCGAAACCTATGGTCGACAGGGAGACGAAGCAGAAATAAGAGCCGTCCAGCATGTTCCAGTCCTCCCATTCGGAAAACAAGATGGCTCCGCCCCAAATATACCTGAAGATCACCCAAAAATTTTGATCGTTCGTAACTGCAACTTTCTCAATAATTTCTCACGTTTCGCTTAATTAAAAAGAAGAGGAAAGATCAATTACGGATTAATAAACGCCACTGTGAACTTTCAAGACGTTTGGATGTTTCATTGTGAAACGTGGAACTTTTTAAAAAAAAATTTGTTATAAAATTATTGACGTCCATAAACGTTTATCCGATTGTGGGGCGTTTCTTCTGACTGTCTGTTAAGAATTTGTTATCGTTAAAATGTTAAAGTAACGTTAAGATAAATATGATTTATTAGTATTTAGTATTATTGTAAAGTATTATATAGTTTATATAACAAGTATTCTAAGTATAATATTATGTATATTTAATATATATATTAAATTATTATTATTTAATACACAAACGACAATACTAAAAGTATTGTACTTGGAAGACAATGTTTCATTTTAATTAATTTTAACATCGTTGACAAATTCTTTGTTAAAATGATATCTTAAAATTAAATTTATTGCTCAAATTCTAGACACTTTTTTCTCGATTATTGTGAACTATTATAAAAATCGTACTTCAGGAGCAAAACTATCAATCGTAATAGCGTCGTAAACGGAAAGTGACCAAAAATCAGTCCAACACGGAACACGTTAATCGAATATAATTTCATTGTAGAATGATGAATATTGAATAGAACTCACCCGACCATTATGGCGACGCAGAGTGTCAGAGGTACAGTGACCTGTTGAGGATCGTAGCTGTCGTCATCGTCTCTCTCTCGCGTTTCGTCGTCTTCCACGGAAGTACTTCTGTCCACGCTGAACGTGTCAATCTCACTTTCGTTCAAGTCCACCATCTGTCAAGTAAATTCTCGTTACAAGCAAATCTTCTCGTCGTAAAGTAGTCTACTGCCCCTTAATTGAACAAAATTGAATTAATTGATTGTTAGACGTGTGGGTATTTGGGTAATCTCTTCTTTCCCCTCAAAAAAAAAAAAAAAAAAAAAAAATAAAAGAAGAATCTCAAAATTAGAATCTTGGCCGGGGAAAAATGAAATTGGCAAATTGTGAGAATAAAGGCGACGTTAGTGAAGTATGCCAATGATTTCTGAAAAGAAAAAGGTATCTTAAAATATTATAAAATATGAAATAAATTAGAGTCTTGAAACCTTGGCCGAAACTGGCAAATTGTAAGAACAAAGGCGACGGTTTCTGGAAGTATGTGGAACTTTTCAAACCTAAACCTAACCGGGGTAAACTTACTTGCCAATGATTTCTCCTTGTGTCGGCACCGTCGTGCGTGTTTGCCCTCGACGCCATTTCCAATGGTTTTCTGCGACACCTTTAAGGGAGAGGAGAAAGAAGAAGAAGAAAAAAAAAAAGAAGAGAGAAACGAAAGAAAAATTAATCTGACGTTCGATAACAACGTTGTTTCGAGTATTACATTCGAACTAGAAAGGCAATGAAGAGGACACTTACTTGCACAAACAGCAACGGGCATAGGTCCATTTGAAGCTCTTCGCAAGAATATCGCCAATGTTGCTCAGATATAGCAAGAAAAGCGGCAGGCCTATTATGGCGTATACTATGGTCACCATTTTCCCGGATTTCGTCTTTGGGCAAATGTTACCGTAACCTGCGAACCGCAAAAGAAGACATAAGAGATTTCCAGAGTCGTGGCTTCTTTTTTTCACTTTTTTATCTCATTTCGAGCATCAGTCTCTCGAAAACGGTCGATGGTTATAAAAAGAGCGGAGAAAGATGTTTGTGAGATGGCAAAGACTGATTTATAATTTGTCATTAAAGTGGTATTTGTGGAAAGTGAATAAGTTGCAGAGAGAAGATCCCTCGAACGATGAAAGAAAGGGGAGAGTGTTCCGTCGAACGAACGAATGGATCCTGCATGATTTATTAATCGTAGCGACTCACGGGCGCTGGAAATATTTAAAGAAACAACAACGTGGCTCGAGGGACGAAAAACTCTATCGACGGAACGGCGCATCGTTTATTCAGCGTGCGCCGATTTTGAAACAGCGTCCGCGTTCTTCCTGCCTCGGCGAGCTTTCCGCTCGAGTCCTCCGCGTCTCGACAGTTTTTTTTCCACCCTTCCTTTTCAGTTTTAACGACAGTTCTATCATACCTCGTAAAATATAAACGCAGTATTTTACCTACGAATGCGACACGGACGCGACGTGTTTAACGCTACAACTATCAAAGTGGTCGAAACGACTGATCTGACATTTTATCTTTATTGGAAATTTTACAGACGTAAAAACAATGGACTTTTAGAAATTTAAACGATTACATACTCTATTATATTAATTATTTTTTAACCCTTTCTGTTATAATAGTGTTTCGTTTAGTTTCATCAAGTTTTGTTTCTTTAGCTTCTCTATTATAATAATTATAAAATATATTTTTAATAATTGAAATAACTTTTTATTATTGTAATAATTATATTAACATAGTAACTAAAATAATTTCTATAATTTTAATTAATATAATTAATACAGTAATTATATAATAATACAGTAATATAGTAATTAATATAATTTTCAATATGATATATTAATATAATAATACAACAATTTTTCTAGCTTCCCTATTTTAATACGTAATTATATTTTTATAATATGTAATAGTTATATGTAACAGTTCTATTATAATAATGTTTCTCCCACATAAATTCGACTTTATAGTCTCTGATGGAATGCTTTAGTCGCCAGTACCGTAGTTTTCGTGTTGATAAAAAAAAAAAAAAAAAAAAAGAAGAAAGAAGAAGAAAAGAAAGACCATTAAGATTAATTTTCGGTGAACATCGGGATCCCATCGCGTGGAGTAAGAATAGAAAGGGGAATACGTTACGGGCTACCTTGGATTATTAATAAATTGCCGGTCAGATAAACCGGCGCGCGGCGGAGGTCGCAAATTATTATCGAGCACGCCGCGATTAATCTTGATAATTGATTGGTCGGCCCACCACCGGCTCCGAAATTATCGGATTCGAGTGTGTAACGTGAGCAACGAACACGTACCAGCCAGCCTGCCAAGACACATCGATTCCCCGGTACTTTCCCTTAATCGCCAATAATTCCTTCGCGTCGCGTTACCACCGCCACTAATGCGACCGATCCGTCAATGAGCGCCACGCGACGCTGATTACGCGGATCCTCCATGATTTATGCGTTTCGTACCGGTCCCTGGTAACTTTCTGAAGAGGGGGAGAGGGGGAGAACCTCCCTTTCGCTCTGGTCGTTCTATAACCGCGAAACGCTAATTCCTCTGCTTCGTTTAGCGATTAATCCCATTGCGTTGGCAACTGATTCGCGCGGACCATAACGAGTGGCCGAGCCGTACGAAATAATTCGTCGATTTTTATTCGTTTTGAACTCGTCGGTACGGACACCACTGGATAGAAATTATAAAGAAGTAACAAACTTGTCATCTGTTTTGCCTGGGTTCTATTTAAATACACTTAAAACTGAGAAAATGTTGCAAATTGGGACGAAAAATTGTCGACGCGCGTGGAACGTCTTCCAAGCGCAAGAAATTAATCACGCTGCGCTGGCAACTGTTTGCGGACCATAACGAGAGACCGAATACAATGATATCGTCGCTTTCCTTTCGAACACGTCGGTATATCACTGCATAGAAATTATTAGTAATAACTTTAGAATAGATTTAGTAATAAACTTATCATTTGTTTTTCCTGGGTTATACCTAAATATACTTAAAACTGAGAAAATGTTGCATATTTGTAGGATAGAAAAATTCTCGACGTGCGTGGCACGTTATTCCAGCGCAAGAAATTAATCACGTTGCGCTGGCAACTGATTGCGGACCGTAACGAGCGACCGAACCGTATACAATAATATCGTCGCTTTCTTTTGGAACTCGTCGGTATATCACTGCACAGAAATTATTAGAAATTATTAGAAATTATTAATAACTTTACAATAGATTTAGTAATAAACTTATCATTTGTTTTTCCTGGGTTATACTTAAATATACTTAAAACTGAGAAAATGTTGCAATTTGGGACAAAAAAATTCTCGACGTGTGTGGCACGTCATTCCAGCGCAAGAGGTCTAGTCAAGTCTATTACATATTTACTAACGAATTACCAGTATATTATTGGTATTATTATTATATTTATATTATATTATATTATTATTATTATTATATTTATATTATATTATATTATATTATATTATTATTATTATTATATTTATATTATATTATATTATATTATTATTATATTTATATTATATTATATTATTATTATTATATTTATATTATATTATATTATATTATATTATTATTATTATATTTATATTATATTATTATTATTATTATTATATTTATATTATATTATATTATATTATTATTATTATTATATTTATATTATATTATATTATATTATTATTATTATTATTATTATATTTATATTTATATTATATTATATTATTATTATTATTATATTTATATTATATTATATTATTACTATTATTATTATCATTTGTCGAAGTAAGTATTTATGAGCAAATCCTCGATCTATAAGCAACTCGAATAAAATAACTCGATCTGTTGATGAACGCAACGCGTGAAACGTTAATTTTCCTACTTTGTTTACGATTAATCGAATCATTACGTCTATTACCTACTTTGTTAATTGCAAGTGTATTATTATTATTATTATTATTATTATTTGTGCATTATTAGCATTATTATCATTATTTAGAGCCAGTATCATTTGTTGAAGTATGTATCATCAAATCCCCGCGTTTAAAAGCAGCCCGAATAAAATAGCTCGATCCGTTGATGAACACAACGCGCGAAACGCTAATCCCCGTGCTTCGTTAGTCGAATCATCCATCTATTACCTTTATTAATGAATTACCAGTATACTGTTGTTATTATTATTATTATCATTATTATCATTATTATTATCACTTGTTGAAAGATTTACGAGCAAATTCTCGAATCAAAGAAGGCTCGAATAAAACAAGTCAGTTGAGATCAAACAATTCGGACAATCTGGACGAAGTTTAAGAAACTTCAGAAGAACAGCGATTCGAGCAGACTGCGCGAGCTTGCATATTTAGAAGTTGAAACAACGCACAATTATTATACAACGTGCGAGTACATTCCAAAGGACAGGGAACACACTGTTGCAATTGCTAATTTCTTTCGAGCAATTTATCCTGAAAGTCAGAAAATAAGATAATATCTAGACGATTATTCCATCCTCCCCCCTCCACCGTACAATAGGAATCGTCGTCGTCCTCCTCCTCCTCTTTAGTGGCGATTAAGTCGGTGGCGGTCTGCGCCACGCGTTGCAAAAGCGGTTATCGTTAACCGGGATACGGTTCGCCCGCGAATCGATCTACCTGTCGACTAGCCGACCCTTTTAGGCTGATGCCGCTGGCCTGTAATCACGGTTGAGATAAAGTGGATAGCAGGGTCTCGTCTCGAACCCAGAATCCAGAATCCAGAATTCAGAAGAGGGTGGACGGGGAGAGACTCCCCCCGGAATTAATTAAAAGGTCGCGTGCACGCGCGCGCCAGCGTCAGCCTCCGGTTATATGCATATATACGGATGTATGTATGTATGTATGTACCTGCACCTTCTGCCTATAACGTGCGAAAAGTTCGCGTCGTTAATTCCCTCTATTCTCTGCCAACGATAGCCGCTTCTCTCCCTGCCTTTGTGTCCAAAATAGGATAAACTTTTCGACTCGACAATTGTCGGATTTTTTCAATTTCTACAGTCAGGTTGACGATCTTTCAATTTTAAATTTCATCGTTCGCGAATATTCGAATTGACGGATTTTCACGTTTTCCAAGACTCAGAGTTACTTAAATCTTTCAATGAAGAAGCAAGTACGATGACGTGCAAGTGAGATCAACTTTCGACTCGTCAATTTTCGGATTTTTCAATTTCTACAGCCAAGAGATCTCCCTCGAGTTGAAGATCTTTCAACTCTAAATTCCATCCGTCGCGGATTCCCAAACTGACCGATTTTCACGTTTCGAAGACTCAGAGTTACTTAAATCTTTCAATGAAGAAGCAAGTGCGATGACGTGCAAGTGAGATCAACTTTCGACTCGTCAATTTTCGGATTTTTCAATTTCTACAGCCAAGAGATCTCCCTCGAGTTGAAGATCTTTCAACTCTAAATTTCATCCATCGTGAATTTCCAAATCTTTCCAATTCTCACGTTTCGATAAACGAATGATCTATCTACGATGAGATGTAAATATTTTTCTTTAACTACATTTTCTCGTCTACTAATTTGCTATTTCCATTGGAGAGCGATTAGCGCGTTGAATCGAATCGCGTTCGTTATACTGATACATCATTGTTCCTCTCGATTTCGTCCCGGTCGTCCACGATCGATTCTTCTATATGACACGCGATTCCCTCTCGAAATTTATTATGTTTTTATCCTCCGGCTGCCATTTTTATGGTCGGGCGTTTCGCTATCGTTGCTTAGCTTGCGGGAACGTATAGACAGCTTGTTAGAAGCGGTCCGTGATTTAATTTAACCACGTTCCGCTGGCAGCTGATTGCGGACCATAACGAGTGACCGAACCGTACACATTAATATTGTCGCTTTCTTTCTGAACTTGTCGATACTATATCACTGGATAGAAATTATCAGTAATAAATTTAGAACAGATTAGTGATAAATTTATTATTTGTTTTGCCTGGGTTATACTTAAAACTGAGAGAATATTGCAATTTTGGGAGGTTAACTAAGAAGTTAACCCATTGCGCTGGCAAGTAGTTCGCGCGGACCATAACGAGTGACCCGAACCGTACGCAATAATATCGTCGCTTTCTTTCTGAACTCGTCAATACGATATCACTGGATAGAAATTATTATTAATAAATTTAGAACAGATTAGTCTATAAATTTATTATTTGTTTTGCCTGGGTTATACTTAAAACTGAGAGAATGTTGCAATTTTGTGAGGTTAATTAAGAAGTTAACCTATTGCGCTGGCAACTGGTTCGCGCGGACCATAACGAGTGACCCGAATCGCACATATTAATATTGTCGCTTTCTTTCTGAACTTGTCGATACTATATCACTGGATAGAAATTATCAGTAATAAATTTAGAACAGATTAGTGATAAATTTATTATTTGTTTTGCCTGGGTTATACTTAAAACTGAGAGAATGTTGCAATTTTGTGAGGTTAATTAAGAAGTTAACCTATTGCGCTGGCAACTGGTTCGCGCGGACCATAACGAGTGACCCGAACCGTACATATTAATATTGTCGCTTTCTTTCTGAACTCGTCGATACTATATCACTGGATAGAAATTATTAGTAATAAGTTTAGAACAGATTAGTGATAAATTTATTATTTGTTTTGCCTGGGTTATACTTAAAACTGAGAGAATATTGCAATTTTGGGAGGTTAACTAAGAGGTTAACTCATTGCGCTGGCAACTGGTTCGCGCGGACCATAACGAGTGACCGAGCCGTATACAATGATTCGTCGCTTTCTTTTTCTTTTGAACTCGTCGGTTCGATATCACTGGATAGAAATTACTAAAAAGTAATAAATTTGTCATTTGTTTTGCCTGGGTTACATTTAAATATACTTAAAACTGAGAAAATGTTGCAATTTTGTCCAGCGCAATAGGTTCAGACGGTATCGGATTTTCTTTTTCGACGTCGTAGATTGTACGTGGCGAGTTGTACGTTGTCGTACATCGAGTAGCAAGATTATTGCATCTATCGCTAGATTATTGTCGGCAACTTCTTTCGATCGTCGTGGATTTTCGAATTTATTGCGTGGAACAGACCCCCCCCCCCACTCGTTGGGCTGGGCTTCGACGTCCTTCGGAAACGCGGTCAACGACGCTGAATCGGAAATTAATTGACTCATATTCGAGGCGACCTCGAAGGAAGATCATCGAGCAGAGGTCGATTTCCGTTAGATTGGTGACGTTTAGCTATAATGCAAATTTTGCTGTTTTCTCAACGTCATGTTCATTTGACAAAGAAAATTCTTCTTCGAACTGTTTTTTTTTTTTTTTTTTTTTTTTTTTTTATCACAAGAACGAAGATCAAAGTAATTAAAATAATTCTTCAAGTGAGATGACTGACTAACCTAACCTGAACCTGACCTTATTCTTTCTCTGGACCGCATTTCTTTAGAGATATGATAGCAAATAAAAAAGACTAAAGTAAACGAAATCAAATAAATAGATAAAATGAATGAAATAAGATAAGTAGAATAAGCAACAGTCAAAGTAATAAAGTAAATAAAGTTCCAGCTAAGCTAAACCTAACCAAAACTGACGATTGGTTAGATTTAGATTTAGGTTAGGTAGATCTAGAATTGATTCTAAAAAAAAAAAAAAGTGATTCTTAACGAGTCGACGACTCGGTTTAAAGAGTCTCTCTTGACCAAGAGGGTTTAGGTTAAGATAACAGTCCAGCGAAACTTCAACAGTTTAACGGCTGAGTCTGTGTGTACCCAAATGATCGAACGACGCGACGCGCAATTTCTGTAACGAGGAGCAAACTTGCTGGTAAACTCAGTTTCCCTGAGTCCCTCATGTAAACCGGTCTGCCTCGTTATCGACTTCGTCCCTTGAACTCGTCTGACAATCGGCAACGCGAATCTCCTCGCTTTTTCTTCTAGAATTAATCTTACTAGTTAGCGCGTTTCGACACTTCTGTTTTACTTCTATTTTACCGTCCCGATTTTATTCACGATTTTAATTGAAAGGAAAAAGAAAAAAGAACGAAGAGAAATTATTTTAAAAAACATAATTGCAAAAGTTGTAAATATGAAGATAAATATTGACGAAGATTTGATTTCTCCTTATTCTCTAAATAATTATTTTTTAAAATTATCGAGAGTGATTATTTTTTAAAATTACCATGAAGGGAAAAAGAAAATCAAAGAAACGAAAAGAAATTATTTTAAAAAATTGCAAAAGTGTAAATATGAAGATAAATATGAGGAAAATTTCATTTCTCCTTATTCTCTAAATAATTATTTTTTAAAATTATCGAGAGTGATTATTTTTTAAAATTACCATGAAGAGAAAAAGAAAATCAAAGAAACGAAAAGAAATTATTTTAAAAAATTGCAAAAGTGTAAATATGAAGATAAATATGAGGAAAATTTCATTTCTCCTTATTCTCCAAATAATTATTTTTTAAAATTATCGAGGGTGATTATTTTTCAAAATTACCATGAAGGGAAAAAGAAAATCAAAGAAACGAAAAGAAATTATTTTAAAAAATTGCAAAAGTGTAAATATGAAGATAAATATGACGAAAATTTCATTTCTCCTTATTCTCCAAATAATTATTTTTTAAAATTATCGAGAGTGATTATTTTTCAAAATTACCATGAAGGGAAAAAGAAAATCAAAGAAACGAAAAGAAATTATTTTAAAAAATTGCAAAAGTGTAAATATGAAGATAAATATGACGAAAATTTCATTTCTCCTTATTCTCCAAATAATTATTTTTTAAAATTATCGAGAGTGATTATTTTTCAAAATTACCATGAAGGGAAAAAGAAAATCAAAGAAACGAAAAGAAATTATTTTAAAAAATTGCAAAAGTGTAAATATGAAGATAAATATGACGAAAATTTCATTTCTCCTTATTCTCCAAATAATTATTTTTTAAAATTATCGAGAGTGATTATTTTTCAAAATTACCATGAAGGGAAAAAGAAAATCAAAGAAACAAAGAGAAATTATTTTAAAAAATTGCAAAAGTGTAAATATGAAGATAAATATGACGAAAATTTCATTTCTCCTTATTCTCCAAATAATTATTTTTTAAAATTATCGAGGGTGATTATTTTTCAAAATTACCATGAAGGGAAAAAGAAAATCAAAGAAACAAAGAGAAATTATTTTAAAAAATTGCAAAAGTGTAAATATTAACGAAGATTTGATTTCTCCTTATTCTCCAAATAATTATTTTTTAAAATTATCGCCGAGTAATTATTTTTTAAAATTACCAGAAAGGAAGAAAAACGAAAGAAACTATTTTAAAAAATTGCAAAAGTGAAGATAAATATGAAGATAAATATTGGCGAAGATTTGATTTCTCTTCATTCTTCAAATAATTATTCCTTTTTTAAATTATCGCCGAGTAATTAGTTTTTAAGATTACCAGGAACGAGAAAGAAACGAACGAACTTAATTACTGCCGGTTGGACAGTTCCGTGTTTCCTGGGTATCGAGAGATCGTTCACCGGTAAACGAGTTTGACATACACAGCGGACGACAGGGCCGTCAAGTTGCGAATCATACGCGAGGGACTTCGTTAGGCCGGAAATTAATTAACAGCTGAGCTAAGCTACCAATCGGTCCGCCTCCCGAGATTAACGAAGCTACTCCGATCTTAATCGATCTTCCGATCGACAGTGTCTACCATCTTACACGATAAGAAATCCAACATTAATTCAACTGTAGAAAAAAAAAGAAAAAAAAGAAAGAAATGTACCGAACGTGATGATTAATGGAAAAGAAAACTGAAAACGAAGAAACGTGTGATTACGAGATTAAATTAAATTCGATGAAATGTAAGAAACGCACGAAGCACTCTTACAATTAGCTCAAAACACAGGGTTAAACTCGCAGAGTCTGGCTGTAGATCCGTGGTTCTCAACTTGGGGCCCACAGTGGTCCAGTTCGATTTTCTATAGAGGCATATTCGAAAATAAGTTGTTGACGGTGAATTTCTTGAATCTGTTTCAATAAAAAATTCAACTTTGTAATTTTTCTTCTATTCACAGATGCCAACGTTCTTTAGAAAGTTAAGTGAATGGCCTTTCAAGCTTCCTCCACGTCAAAAATTCACTTTCCTTTCACGTTTCTTTGGACAAGTTAAGTGAACAGGCTCCCTCTACAAAGTCAAAGATTCGCTTTTCGAACAATAAGAGTTGTGTCACAAGTGTGGAGAGCATTTCAGGATTTTAGAGACGTTTGGCCAGAAAAGTGACTGAGAACCATCGCACCAGATGTAATTCGTCCAGATGCCACATCGCGAGAGCAAAATTCGACGCTCTGCTTTTCGCGATAATGAGAATATTTTAACATAGAGAGAGAGAGAGAGGGATACTACTTCACTTTGAGCGTTACACATATCTTGATCCAATTTTGTTTGGTTTCTGTGCGGGCCAAATTTACCAAATGGATTTTTCGTGCGGACGTGGCACGTGGGAAAGCAGACTGCAATTTTCTTCGTTGGGACTTGGAAAACCTTCGTCCTTCGAGTCGACGCGACGCGACGCAACGGTTACGTTCCAAGCATTACCACTCGTGTCTGTCGTGCCTTTTTTCGGCATTAACCATTCTTTTTACAAGCTGGCTAGCCAGGTCGAGACCCGACGCGAAACATTAAACTCCGGGAATCTCTGGAAAAAGCTGGCTCGTGTCTCTCTCGTGAATGTTTCTCCGTTTCGACTCTCCATCCTCCCCCCTCTGCCCCCTCTTTTTACCTAATTTTTTTCTTAAAAGTAAGTACATACTTGGTACGTATAATTCCCTTGCTACGTCACTTGATGTGT
The DNA here is from genome assembly GCA_036937485.2 of Tetragonisca angustula. Lineage (NCBI taxonomy): Eukaryota > Metazoa > Arthropoda > Insecta > Hymenoptera > Apidae > Tetragonisca > Tetragonisca angustula. The sequence goes on from JAWNGG020000148.1 coordinate 534,235, forward strand.
ATTGAATATTAATTCTATAATTTTGTCACAAATTTTTGAAATATTTCTCTTTTTCAATTCTCTATTCCCGCCCTCTGTCCCCTCTTTTTACCCAATTTTTTTCTTAAAAATAAGTACATATTTGGTAGAGATAATTCCCTTGCTACGTCACTTGATGTGTATTGAATATTAATTCTATAATTTTGTCACAAATTTTTGAAATGTTTCTCTCTTTCAATTCTCCATTCCCCCCTCTGCCCCCTCTTTCTACTCAATTTTTTTCTTAAAAGTAAGTACATATTTGTTAGGTGCAATTTTCTTGCTACGTCACTTGATGTGTCTTGAATATTAATTCTATAATTTTGTCACAAATTTTTGAAATGTTTCTCTCTTTCAATTCTCCATTCCCCCCCTCTGCCCCTTCTTTTTACTCAATTTTTTTCTTAAAAGTAAGTACATACTTGTTAGGTGCAATTTTCTTGCTACGTCACTTGATGTGTATTGAATACTAATTCTATAATTTTGTCATAAATTTTTGAAATGTTTGTCTCTTTCAATTCTCTATTCCCCCCCTCTGCCCCCTCTTTTTACTCAATTTTTTTCTTAAAAGTAAGTACATACTTGTTAGGTGCAATTTTCTTGCTACGTCACTTGATGTGTATTGAATATTAATTCTATAATTTTGTCACAAATTTTTGAAATGTTTCTCTCTTTCAATTCTCTATTCTCGCCCTCTGTCCCCTCTTTTTACCCAATTTTTTTTCTTAAAAATAAGTACATACTTGGTAGGTGCAATTTTCTTGCTACGTCACTTGATGTGTATTGAATACTAATTCTATAATTTTGTCACAAATTTTTGAAATGTTTGTCTCTTTCAATTCTCCATTCCCCTCTCTGCCCCCTCTTTTTACCCAATTTTTTTCTTAAAACTAAGTACATACTTGGTAGGTGCAATTTTCTTGCTACGTCACTTGATGTGTATTGAATATTAATTCTATAATTTTGTCACAAATTTTTGAAATGTTTCTCTCTTTCAATTCTCTATTCCCCCCTCTCCCCCCTCTTTTTACTCAATTTTTTTCTTAAAAGTAAGTACATACTTGTTAGGTGCAATTTTCTTGCTACGTCACTTGATGTGTATTGAATATTAATTCTATAATTTTGTCATAAATTTTTGAAATGTTTCTCTCTTTCAATTCTCGATTCCCCCCCTCTATCCCTTCTTTTTACCCAATTTTTTTCTTAAAAGTAAGTACATACTTGATAGGTATAATTCCCTTGCTACGTCACTTGATGTGTATTGAATATTAATTCTATAATTTTGTCACAAATTTTTGAAATGTTTCTCTCTTTCAATTCTCTATTGCCCCCTCTGCCCCCTCTTTCTACTCAATTTTTTTCTTAAAAGTAAGTACATATTTGTTAGGTGCAATTTTCTTGCTACGTCACTTGATGTGTCTTGAATATTAATTCTATAATTTTGTCACAAATTTTTGAAATGTTTCTCTCTTTCAATTCTCTATTCCCCCCTCTCCCCCCTCTTTTTACTCAATTTTTTTCTTAAAAGTAAGTACAGAATTTTCTTGACCACGAAATGGTAATTAATTCTCGATAATTAAATCACTGATATGTTTTCAATGTTAATCTTATAATTTTGTCATAAATTCTTGAAATAACAAAATTTTATTATTACCGAACTGTCGATATTATTGATTATTACCGAGTTAATAAAATTTTGAATTTTATTGGATTTTGTATCAGTTTCTCCTTTAATTCACGAAGTCAGGCGATAAAGAGAAGTTTCGCGAAACGCGAAATGGAATAGAAATAGAGATCGCAAGGAAATATTAGTTCAAAACGTTTCGAAATGGCAACGATACTTTTCAACATCTTTAAATGCTCGATAAAGGAATTCCTTTTGCATTCTCTTCGAAATAAAATCCTTTGACGGAAAGTCTCAAAGTTCCAAATTGTTTCGTGTCCAGTTTCTCGTCACGACAGACGAAAAAATGGTTCACAAAGGTTTGCAGCAATATTCGTTAGTTTTTTTCTTTTTTTTTTTAACACGTCTAAATCCATTTTAGACACGCAGAGAACCAAGTCTGAACGGAACTTCGACGTCGCGTGTTATCGATATTCTGTTATTTTTTGCGATTCTTTCGAATCCATTTCCTTCCTTTCAACCATACCAACCGGGGAACTGAACGAAAAAAAGAAAGAAAGAAAAAGGAAGATAGTTTCGCGTTTGACCATTTCTCGTCGTTTTTGTTCTTGCTTTGTATATTCCTTTCTTTCGACGAAATTGCGAAAAGCCGAGTGAAAATAGAACGTTTTACAGCCGAATAGTTTCGTTCTTCGACAAGAAAAAAGAAAAAGGGGGGAAATTAAGTTTCCTTTTTGCTCGCTTTGATACTTTCGTTCGAACTAAATTGCAAAAAATTGATTAGAAATGGAAGATTACAATTTACAAAACGTTTTATAGCAATGGTTCTCAACCTTTTTTTTCTCTTTTTTGACGATGCTCCACCCAAAAATCTCTAAAATCCTGGTGTCGCATAATTCTTATTGTCAAGTACATCATATAAAGTAAATTTTTGACATTGTGGAGAAAGTATAAAACGCAATTAACTGACAAGCTTTCGAAAAACGTGACATTGATGAGGGAAACAAATTAAAAAGAACGAAAGGGCAGTTGAGATATCTCGAAGAAGTTAGGAAATAAGAAAAATGATGAAACGAAACGATATGGTAAAGTTTTGAAACATATGAAAAAGAACTGCACAGACGTAAAATAATTTTGATGGAGAAGCTTTTCCCTTGTGTGCTTCGATCATTGAAATTATTATAAAATTATAAAATTGTTGTAAAATTATAAAATTATTATAAAATTGTTTTAAGATTATAAAATTATAATAAAATTATTATAAAATTATAAAATTATTATAAAATTATCATAAAATTATAAAATTGTTGTAAAATTATAAAATTATAATAAAATTATTATAAAATTATAAAATAGTTATAAAATTATTATAAAATTATTATATAATTATAAAATAGTTATAAAATTATTATAAAATTATAAAATAGTTATAAAATTATTATAAAATTATTATAATATTATAAAATTATTATAAAATTATAAAATTATTATAAAAGTATTATAAAATTGTTATAAAATTGTTATAAAATTATAAAATTATTACAAAAATCATTGAAATTATTATAATACTACAAAGTTATTATAAAATAAAAGATACCTAACAAATTCGAAATACAATTTGATCTGGAGGTGAAATTTTAAGCAAAATATTTACTGTCAATAACTCATTCACGAATTGTCCCCCCTGCGGAGCATGGGCCCCACGCTGGGAACCACGGTTCTATATAGATGGTGTACGATAAGAAAGAGGAACCTACCGATAGTGGTGATCACTGTGAGAGAATAGAGGAACGCTCCAGCGAAACTCCATCTCTTGCTTTCCTCCGCTCCGTCGTAGCCGTTCTTTATGGCAGTTACCATTTTCTTCTGATAGTTCTCGAGGACTGTCTTCACTTTCGCTTTCCAGATCCTCTCGGAGAACACGTTCTCCTGCGGAGGGAGAAACGAACGTGTACAGAGTCTATCATCAAGACCAATTAACGTGAGGGACATTATCCCTGATTAGGCCCATAAAGTAATTGCGAATATTACTCTGTGGGACTGACTTTGCCATAAATCGACCTAACCAGACACTGCATGTACAATCTGATTGTAAACAATGAAGATGCAGGTTTTTTGGAAATTTGTCTCTGAAAACGACAAAGTAGCTAATATAAAACCAAATGACTTTTCTGTAACACAATTAATATGAATAGTCAATACAACGTATGTTTTGCAATTGCATACAATGTATTCAGCCGTGATTTTAAAGGTTATTGTAAAATCTTGGTGCCATTTTTGCGTCACAATCTGTCATACCAGATTCAGCGCTACCAAAATTGAAATTGAAAAAATATGTACAGCGTTGCCAGATCTGTTTCGAGAATTATTTATTGAACGTGGTGTGGTACTTCATCAATTTGAAACAGCGACTGATGGATCTGGTATATGTTTGATCATTAACATCTATTTAAAAGTGAGTTTGGTGAGAAATTAATAAAATTAATAAAATTAATAAACTGAATGAAAAGTTGATAAAACTAATTCAATGAAAATTGATTGAAATATGATATTTTTACGAACGACATAATTAGACTAGTTTTTTCATACACCTCGTCCGTGTTAATAGAAGAATATTGTCGGTAAAACGTTAACAAGAAAAACATGGAGAACAAAGAAAAATCTGGTCTTAATTCATCTGTCCATTCGAAATGTATTCATCCTCGCGTGAGAATATATCCCCCCCCCCCCAAAAAAAAACAGAAACATATCGCAAGACAAAATTTACCAACTTGAAGGTTCGATCTCGTCGGAGAGAAGCTTGTGGAAACGAAAAGAAGAAAAAAAAATGGAAAAAATGGTCACCTTGAAGGTAAGCTCCCAGAGGGTGGCAGCTGTCACGTTTCTCAGCCTGATCACGTCCGCGACAATGTCCAGGTTGTTTTTACCCTCGATGTGAGTGAAGAGGAAGGCCCCAGCTATGGTATATCCGACCACCAGGCAGACTATGCCAACGTTGCTGAAGAGGAAAGCTATCAGAGCCCTGGTCCAGTCGGCGATCCTCTCGCCCCACGGCTTCCGCCTTCGTTTTCTTCGCCTTCCGTCGCGTGCCCGATAACTTCCATGCTGCCAGTTTCTGCTCGACGTCGAACACGATGCCCGATCCCCCTCCATCCTTCATCCGGCACATCCGGGGCGCTCCGGCGATGTCGTTGCCACCCTTTTTTTCTACTCTTCGCGCTTCTTCGCTCCACTTCTGCTTCTCACTCGATTTTCCCCTTCGAGGTGATCCTTCTACCGTTTGCTGTCGTTTTATCCTCTTGCTCACTACGATGCTTTCTGAAGAAAGTTCTGAAATTTCGGACATTTTCAGTCTTCGCGTGTAACAAACAAAAAAAAAGAAAGAAAAGAAGAGAAAAGGAACAGAAACAGAAAGGAAAAGGAAAGAAGAGAAATCTGCCTTGAAAACCTTTGTACCAAAGTAAATTGTGAAAGTTCCAGTAGGATCTCGTCGGACGACGAAGGTTAAAGGGGAAGAGGGGAGACACGATCTCAAAGTTCCCTTGCGTAATGGCGGTGGTCGCAGTTGGCTGTCGGATGCGAGCGAGGTTTAACACGCGTGAGATATCGGGACGTCGCGTCGCGTATTTCGGTACACGTCGTAAAATGAAAAAAAAAAAAAAAGAGAAGAAGTGGATGTACATAGCACCGCGTCGACTGTAAACGTCGGGACTACCCATTTCGTTTCTCTGTAACGTGAGCGTCGGTTATGCGACTTTATGGAAGGAGGTTTAATGGTTTGACTCTGTACTTTTTCTCCCCTCTTCTCTCTCTCTGTCTCTCTCTCTTTCTCTGTTGTCTACATTTTTAATTTTGGTTTCAGCTACGAAAAGATGTTTGTAGTTGTAATGTTGTTGCATCTTTGTTATCTCAGTTTATTTTTACTTTAACAGGAGGAATATATTTTACGAAGAATAAAGTTTGGGCAAACATTTGATATACATTCAAACATACATTCTCTTTTTCTCTTCTCTGTTATCAAGAAGATGTTTGTAATTGCAATTTTGTTGCATCTTTGTTATCTCAGTTCATTTTTACTTTAACAAAAGGAATATATTTTACGAGATTTAAGTTTGCGCAAACACGTGACTTTTAGGGCCCATCTGAAACTTGTTTCTTTTTCTCTATTATCTACATTCTTGATTTTGGTTTCAGCTGTAAGGAGACGTTTATTATTACAGTCTTGTTAGCTAAGTTTTACTTTTACTCTAACAATATACGTCTCACGAAGAATAAACAAGTTTGCGCAAACACGTGACTTTTAGGGCCCATCTGAAACTTGTTTCTTTTTCTCTATTATCTACATTCTTGATTTTGGTTTCAGCTGTAAGAAGACGTTTATTATTACAGTCTTGTTATCTCAGTTTTACTTTCACTTTAACAATATACATCTCGCGAAGAATAAACAAGTTTGCGCAAACACGTGACTTTTAGGCCCCATCTAAAACTTGTTTCTTTTTCTCTATTATCTACGTTCTTGATTTTGGTTTCAGCTGTAAGAAGACGTTTATTATTACAGTCTTGTTAGCTAAGTTTTACTTTTACTCTAACAATATACGTCTCACGAAGAATAAACAAGTTTGCGCAAACACGTGACTTTTAGGCCCCATCTAAAACTTGTTTCTTTTTCTCTATTATCTACATTCTTGATTTTGGTTTCAGCTGTAAGGAGACGTTTATTATTACAGTCTTGTTATCTCAGTTTTACTTTCACTTTAACAATATACGTCTCGCGAAGAATAAACAAGTTTGCTCAAACACGTGACTTTTAGGCCCCATCTAAAACTTGTTTCTTTTTCTCTATTATCTACGTTCTTGATTTTGGTTTCAGCTGTAAGAAGACGTTTATTATTACAGTCTTGTTATCTAAGTTTTACTTTCACTTTAACAATATACGTCTCACGAAGAACAAGCAGAATCGTGCAAACACGTGACTTTTAGACGCCGCGCTGGAAAACAAAGCGTCCTGCTAGGGTAGAAGGTGCAATTGCTTCCGGTCGACGTTTTTCGGACGACGATCCTCCCCGGGCGGACTTTGCCCGGATAAAAGGCTGCCTTATTCCGATCCTGCCGTATTGCGATCCGTTCCAGATAAATTAATAGGGGGAACACGCTAGAATGCTAAAAAGGGGAGCGCGGATTATACGCGATCGCTGACCCGGCGCAATAGCAAAATTACACGGTCACGTTTAATAGGAAACGTCGGTATCGCCAGTCGTCCTGTCCCTTCTGCCTTTCCCTCGGCATTATGTCGTTCGAATACCAGCTCCCTCCCCCCGCTCCCCTCTGCTATCGACTTCCTTCCACCGTCCATCCAACAATCGAAAAATCCTTCGTCGAACGAAATCTATTGTCAGATCTGTACTACGTACTCCCCGACGAAGGGACGATCGATTTCTCAAGCAGTGAACAGAGTTTCGTTTACCTTGTCGTTCGATCCTGAATTTTTTTTGTTTTTCCTCCTCTTCGTCAGTTTCAGCCTTTCGTCTCGCTTTCGAGCTTCGAAGTCGTTGTTTCACTATCTTGCCCTTCCTTTATTTGGATTTTCGGACTTGGAACGTATCGTGTTCGATTCGTTGCACCAATGAATTTTTTTAATAACAATATTATAATAATACTTGAAATAATTAAAAATAATATTTTACGCCTTTTGTATCAGAGTTAGTTAATTTGTTTTAATAATTTAATTATCTCGAAAGTAAATGATTTAAATATATATATATATATATATCATTATTTTTGTGAAATATTTGTCATATTTATTCACATCTAGTTTTTTTAAAAAGTAAATTTAATTTGTATATAATAATTAATTAAATGTTATTATTTAATTAATTTTATTACATAAAATGTTTATGAGATAAGCTACAAATTTATTTATATCATACAACGTTGTAATTTTATTTCAAAGTTGTGATTTTAGTATTAACTAATAGAAAAAGTTTTATAATTTATTAATGTTTTTAAAGATTATTATAAATTTATAAACTTTATTGCATATATATATAATTAGAAGATTTTCAGAAGTTCGATCAAAATGTTCCACCGCTGAAACCACACTATGCCGGTCTTATTTCTTCATTTCACTTTCAAAATTTTCCATAATTTTAATATTTTCCATTGACATGATCGATCTAGCAAAGCTGCCAAAGCACTCGTATTTTATCTTTGCGTCACGCTCCAGTTCCCTTGTTCTTTCTTTCCTCGTCTCGTTTTCTCTCGGTACCTTGGATTTTTGGAAATCTTCGGAGTGATACTTGGACTACAACCTCGTGGCGTTTTAAATATAGACTGGCCCACGTCTTTCAGTCAGAGGCACACCGTCGAGACTGCACGCCACGTGTCGACACGTGCCGCGTGTATCCATTCCTTTCACACTCGCGCGCGCTTCCTTTTTCTTGTAAATCATATTGTCTCTTTCAGAGGACACTCGCGTTTATCTTTCTCGAGAATTTTTCTTCGCACGTCGCGCGGATCTCGAGGATCGACGAAAGGCAATTTTTCTTTAAGACTCGCGCTTTTCCTTTAGACTCCAAACTCTTGATTTTCAATTCGAATTTATCGAATTTTCACCATGTTCGCCGAAAAACCATAGTACTCTCCTTTTCAAATTGAATGATTGACTTTGATTAACTTTCTATTTAATCAGACAACTCGTTGCTAGTTGAAAAAGACGAGTTCGATTAAGTCGATAAATTTTAATTTAATTCATTCATTTTTGCTTGAATTCATCAAATTTTCAATATGTTTGTCGAGAATCCATAATATCCCTCTTTCGAAATTGAGTTCAATTGAATTTCAATTTAATGGAACTCCTTGCCTATTCAAAAAAGATGAGTTCAATTAATTCAATGAATTTTAATTTAATTCAATCATTTTTGCTCGAATTCATCAAATTTTCTGTATATTCGTCGAGAATCCATAATATTGTTCTTTCTAAATTGAGTTCAATTGAATTTCAATTTAACTGCCATTTAAAAAAGAAAGCGCCAAATCGTTGGCTCAACGCAACAAACATAATTTAAACAGCTTTCTCTCAAGAGAACTACGAACCTTTGAGAAAAGGTAAAACCTGAACGTCTACGATTTTCCTCGCGAATGTGAACTTTTCAGGCGAAACATGAACGAAATTCACAGATTGTAATTTTGTTCGCTGAGTGGAAGAATCAACACTTAATTAATATATCCACTCGTACGAATCACTCTGGCTGATGTATCGAATCATCCAAAATGGAAATTCGTTTCGTTTCGTTTCGTTTCGTTTCGTTTCGTTTATAGATTTCGACGTCCATCGATGAAGGAATACGTGTTTCGTGGCACTCGATGACGTTCGATTTCCCGGCAGTTTTATCATCACGGCTGATTTCCCTTTTCTTTTTTTCTTCTTCACGATCGATACGGGGTAACTGCGTGAAAACGAGCCGACTCGAGCCAGCTCTCCCGTCCACTGGTCCCTAGTTACTCGCTTCATAAACGTCGAACTGAAAATAGCGTCTCGCCCGAAATAACCGAATCCAACCGGGGCTAGGACTCGATCGACTCGATCGAGTGATCACTTCCTGGACACCCTGTAGAAAGGAACGTGTTTGCTATCCCTTGCACAAAATCATCGGCCACATTATTTCGTATCTTTTAACAAGGACAGCACGTCGAGATTGTGATAAAAATCAGTAGTCTCTCAATGTCGTGAAGAAGGAAAATCTTAAACTTTGAATTTTTAAGGATTAAATTGTTAAATTTTTATCTTTTATTAATTAAATCTTTAAATTTTAAATTTTTAGGGACTGAATTTTTAAATTTTAAATTTTTACTAATTAAATCTTTAAATTTTTAATTTTTAATGATTAAATTTTTAAGTTTCTAATTTTTACTAATTAAATCTTTAAATTTTTAATAATTAAATTTTTAAATTTTAAGAAGAAAGAGAAAATAAATAGGGATCTTTAATTCTTCAGTCTCTCCCCCTAAGAATGTAACTTACAAGGGAACGAAGTGTCTATATAATACTATAAATAACTATAAAAATAATACTAGAAAACTATATATAAAAATATATATATATATTATATATTTTCTTTATAAATTTCTCCAAGTAAATCTCAATTTTATTTTCTTGAATATTTATTTGTGGAAACTACAATTTCAAACGTAAATGACGAATAAATTAATATTTTGATTGTTACATTGCAAAGAAACTCACTATCATGTAAATACTAGAACCAAATTCTTTTTCCACAACATCCAAAAACGATGAGCTATATTTTCCATCTTTTGCACGTAAGCAGTAAATTTGTTATGTAACGTTGTTAAAATTTTTATTTATTCGTACAACGAAACACACATACGCTGCCATTTATCTTGAAAATGTTGCTTCTCGTTATACCAAGATATTGCTTTTTTAACAGAAATCACAGAAGAAACGTACAAAGTACATTTTTATCGACTCGCTGATTTTTAATTTGCCATTTTCTCTGATTAAACAAGAGGATCTCATCGTCGATGAATGTTTGAAATGATCACTAGCATCGGTCTCAGTCCGGTAGGTGGGAGAACAACGAGTTCGACGAGAGGAGAAGATTGAAACGTCGATTACCTTGATGAGACGGGGAATCCCCTAACTGACAGTGAGTGCAGCGGTTTTTCCAGCTTGTTGCACGTCACTCGAGCTGTGAAACAACGCTTATGACCAGCGTTGAATCATTCTGCCTCATAAATTTGAACGAGGAGCAGCTCTAATCTAATTTATGTTAATTAGTTGAACAATGTCTCTAGAATATCTAGAAGTCTAAAAGACTAAAAGACCAGATTGAAAAGTTAGGCTTTATACTAGAGAGAGTATAAAATCAATTACTATCAGGGAGCATCTTTCAATCAATCACTTTGCAGAGAGTCAATCATCTACGAACAATCATAATTGTCAGAAGATTTTCAGAGTTTCAATTAAATGACGTTATTTCAATTTCACTTTAATAAATAATAATAATTTCGTTCAACACTAATATCTCCAGAATATAGAAGTCTAAAAGGCTAGATTGAAAAGTTAGGCTTTGTACTAGAGAGAGTATAAAATCAATTACTATCAGGGAGCATCTTTCAATCAATCACTTTGCAGAGAGTTAATCATCAGTTACAATCTACGAATAATCATAATTCTCAGAAGAGTTTTAATTAAATGATGTTATTCAAGAAAAAGTAATAATTTCGTTCAACACTAATATCTCTAGAATATAGGAGTCTAAAAGTCTAGATTGAAAAGTTAGGCTTTGTGTTAGAGAGAGTATCAAATCAATTACTATCAGGGAGCATCTTTCAATCAATCACTTTGCAGAGAGTTAATCATCAGTTACAATCTACGAATAATCATAATTCTCAGAAGAGTTTTAATTAAATGACGTTATTCAAGAAAAAGTAATAATTTCGTTCAACACTAATATCTCTAGAATATAGGAGTCTAAAAGTCTAAATTGAAAAGTTAGGCTTTGTGTTAGAGAGAGTATAAAATCAATTACTATCAGGGAGCATCTTTCAATCAATCACTTTGCAGAGAGTTAATCATCAGTTACAATCTACGAATAATCATAATTCTCAGAAGAGTTTTAATTAAATGACGTTATTCAAGAAAAAGTAATAATTTCGTTCAACACTAATATCTCTAGAATATAGGAGTCTAAAAGTCTAAATTGAAAAGTTAGGCTTTGTGTTAGAGAGAGTATAAAATCAATTACTATCAGGGAGCATCTTTCAATCAATCACTTTGCAGAGAGTTAATCATCAGTTACAATCTACGAATAATCATAATTCTCAGAAGAGTTTTAATTAAATGACGTTATTCAAGAAAAAGTAATAATTTCGTTCAACACTAATATCTCTAGAATATAGAAGTCTAAAAAGCTAGATTGAAAAGTTAGGCTTTGTGTTAGAGAGAGTATAAAATCAATTACTATCAGGGAGCATTTTTCAATCAATCACTTTGCAGAGAGTCAATCATCTACGAATAATCATAATTCTCAGAAGATTCTCAGAGTTTTAATTAAATGACGTTATTCAAGAAAAAATAATAATTTCGTTCAACACTAATATCTGTAGAATATAGAAGTCTAAAAAGCTAGATTGAAAAGTTAATCTTTGTACTAAAGAGGGTATAAAATCAATTACTATCAGGGAGCATCTTTCAATCAATCACTTTGCAGAGAGTTAATCATCAGTTACCATCTGCGAATAATCATAATTCTCAGAAGATTCTCGTTCACATCAATTACAAAATAAATAACGTTACTTCAATTTCACTTCGAGAAATAATAATAATAATAATAATAATAATAATTTTGGAAGCTTGGCAACGCCGTCTTGGTCGTGTTGAAAAGGCAAATTTCTGACCGGAGGTGTCCAATTGCAGGAGGTGCTCCATTCCATTTTCAGTGTAATTAGCAAGAACGAAGAAAAGGGAAGAAAGGGAGGAGGGGGGGGGGGAGGAACGAAGAAAGGAAGAAAGTAGGTGTAACTCTGGTGAATGAAAAGAAATTCGGGATTGGCTCTCTTTCTACGCGACGGAAATTCCGCGAACGTTTCTAGCCATCGAGTGACATCGAGGGGCATCATCGAGGACGTAGCCCTCGAGCTCGTTGTCGACCTCGTCATTGTATTCGACGTCGTACGCGTCGTAGTCGTCGGCATCTTCCTCGTCGTCACTCTCTTTGATGATCCCGAGCCTCTTCGCGACGTTCTTCACGTTGTTGATGACCTCCTCTTGCACCAGATTAAAGCTCATCGCCAGCAAAGCAATTCCAAATAACAAGTACAATGAGCAGACCGCGATCCCTTTGTGCGCGTCCAGCTTGTACGCCGGCACGAAATCGCCGAATCCTGCGAATCAATTCCTTTCTCTGTTTGTTTGTTTCTTTGCTTTTCGATCTCGCTTTGAACGTAAGTCAGAACTCTGACTGAAGAGTGAAGAATTAAAGAATGATTGTTGACAATCTGATTGAGAGATTAAGGATTACACTGGCCAATGGTAGTGAAAAATTAAAAGTAAGGCACATACTGGCCAATAACAATGAGAAGTGAATAGTAAAAAATTAAAGAATGATTGAAAATCTGATTGAAGGCGAAAATTAAAGACCCTACTGACCAATAGTAATGAATATGTATAAAGAATGATTGAAAATCTGATGATTGAAAAATTAAGGCCCATACTGGCCAATAACAATGAGAAGTGAATAATGAAAAATTAAAGAATGATTGAAAATCTAATTGAAGGCCAATATTAAAGACCATACTGATCAATAGTAATGAATATGTGTAGAATGAAAGATTAAAGAATGATTGAAAAATTAAGGCCCATACTGGCCAATAACAATGAAATGTGAAAAGTAAAATATTAAAGAATGATTGAAAATCTGATTGAAGACCAATATTAAAGGCCATACTGACCAATAGTAATGAATATGTGTAAAATGGAAGATTAAAGAATGATTGAAAATCTGATTAACTGAAAAATTAAGGCCCATACTGACCAATAACAATGAAAAGTGAAAAGTGAAGAATTAAAGAATGATTGAAAATCTGATTAACTGAAAAATTAAGGCCCATACTAACCAATAACAATGAAAAGTGAAAAGTGAAGAATTAAAGAATGATTGAAAATCTGATTAACTGAAAAATTAAGGCCCATACTAACCAATAACAATGAAAAGTGAAAAGTGAAGAATTAAAGAATGATTGAAGGCCAATATTAAAGGCCATACTGACCAATAGTAATGAATATGTGTAAAATGGAAGATTAAAGAATGATTGAAAATCTGATTAACTGAAAAATTAAGGCCCATACTGACCAATAACAATGAAAAGTGAAAAGTGAAGAATTAAAGAATGATTGAAAATCTGATTAACTGAAAAATTAAGGCCCATACTAACCAATAACAATGAAAAGTGAAAAGTGAAGAATTAAAGAATGATTGAAGGCCAATATTAAAGGCCATACTGACCAATAGTAATGAATATGTGTAAAATGAAAGATTAAAGAATGATTGAAAATCTGATTAACTGAAAAATTAAGGCCCATACTGACCAATAACAATGAAAAGTGAAAAGTGAAGAATTAAAGAATGATTGAAAATCTGATTAACTGAAAAATTAAGGCCCATACTAACCAATAACAATGAAAAGTGAAAAATGAAGAATTAAAGAATGATTGAAAATCTGATTAACTGAAAAATTAAGGCCCATACTAACCAATAACAATGAAAAGTGAAAAGTGAAGAATTAAAGAATGATTGAAGGCCAATATTAAATGCCATACTGACCAATAGTAATGAATATGTGTAAAATGAAAGATTAAAGAATGATTGAAAATCTGATGATTGAAAAATTAAGGCCGATACTGACCAGTGGTAGTGAAAAATGAAAAGTGAAGAATTAAAGAATGATTGGAAATCTGATTGAAGGCCAAAATCAAAGGCCATACTAACCAATAGTAGTAAAAAGTGTAAAAATTAAAAAATGATTGGAAAATGAAATAAAATTACCATACTGACCAGTGGTAGTGAAAAGTGAAAAGTGAAGAATTAAAGAATGATTGAAAATCTGATTGAAGCCCAAAATTAAAGACCATACTAACCAATAGTAGTGAAAAGTGTAAAGTGAAGAATTAAAGAATGATTGAAAACCTGATTGAAGCCCAGAATTAAAGACCATACTAACCAATAGTAGTGAAAATTGTAAAGTGAAAGATTAAAAAGTGATTGGAAAATGAGATAAAATTGCCATACTGACCAATGGCAGTGAAAAAATTAAAGAACGATTGAAAATCTGATTAACTGAAAAATTAAGGCCCATACTGACCAATGGTGGTGAGAGTAATGAAGCAGAAATACGCGGAATCGAGGAACGGCCAGTGTTCCCAAGCGCTGAATAAGAAGGCGCCACCGAAAATATAGCTAACCACCAGGAAGACGCAAAGCCAGATCGGGACCGGTTTTATCGGCTGTCTCTCCTGATCGTCGTTCACGTAATACTCGTAATCCGAGTCAAAATCGTCCACGTATACTTGTCTGTGTAGAGGGAGCCCGGTTGAGGACGTCAGATCCGCTGGCAACGTGTCTCTCCTGTAGGATCGAGCTTTATCGAAAAAAAAAGAAAAGAAAAGGAAAACAAAATTTAAATTGAAAGTTGAAAATTCCTGTTACTAGAAATTCCTTGAATTGAATTTTCAAGCTGGGTAAATTAGAGAAGTATCCACGAGTGTCAAAGAGAGAAACTTAATTAATGAAGATTTCTGCGTGAAAAGAGTTGGTTTACCAATGGGGTAATTGGTTCTATAACGCCTGGTTTTTGAAACCTGGGACCTCCTGGAGTTCTCTAGTTCCAAGTAAATGGACGACGGTCGTAAAGGCGGTGCCAGGTTCGTTCTGTAGTCGCTGGTCGCACCTTCCATGGATAAGCATCTTCTGGGCAACGACCTCGTCGCTAATGGCGCTTGTTTCTCCCCGTTTTCTCGGCTCTCCGCCGCCTCTGCTTTCATCCGCGACTCGCTCGTACTCCGTGCTACGAACGACCAGGGGCAGTTATTATATTATTTGTTAAAACGCAGAATTGAAATCCCTTTCAATCGTATCCGTGTGAGAATATAAATTTTCTTTGCGAAACAAGTTTATATGCGCGTGTGGTAGTATATTATAGTATATAGGGTGGTCACTGAAGAGACTGAATGATATAAAATAATAAAAAACAAAAATAACTTTTACAAACACATTTTTTAATTTTTTATATTATTATTTTACTGTTTTACTATTTTACTGTCTTACTATTTTACTGTCTTACTGTCTTACTATTTTACTATTTTACTATTTTACTATCTTACTATTTTACTATTTTATTATTTTATTTTAGTTTTTTAAATTTTTTATTATTTTATTTTAGTTTTTTAATTTTTTATATTATTATTTTATTATTTTATTATTTTACTGTTTTACTATTTTACTGTCTTTCTATTTTACTATTTTACTATTTTACTATCTTACTATTTTACTATTTTACTATTTTTTAATTTTATTATTTTATTTTATTATTTTATTTTAGTTTTTTAATTTTTTATATTATTATTTTATTATTTTATTATTTTACTGTTTTACTATTTTACTATTTTACTACTTTATTGTTTTTTTATCTTATTATTTTATTTTAGTTTTTTAAATTTTTTATTACATTATTTGGAAATTCAATTAATGGATTGTTTTTAATATTATGTATTTTTAATCTCCAAGGGATTATCTCTATAACTTACAAAAGTATAAAATAAAAAAGACATGACTTTTTCAGTTTTTTTAGTGTCCACCCTGTAGCATGCGAAATATTTCGTTCGTTATTCATTTTCGTTGATTAATTTCAATAGCTTACGATCATGTTTGTTTCCAGCGGAGGCCTGCCAGCGTCGCAATTCGTTCTCCAACACATCCAACGCGTATTTGTTGCACAAAACTGCGGAACGATCGGTGTCGTTCGGCGAACGCATTAGCAACTTCCTGTCCAACGATTGCGTCGTCATTTTGGGACTGGCTAAATGCAATCGTTACTTAGAAGTGTTGGCGTTTTTCTCGCGCTCCTTCGTTCACTCGCAGAAATGTCGTGCTGTTTCAGATACCTGCGCTTGGTTTCGCTAGCGGCAAATCCGAGTATCTGGACACGGTCGCGGCTTTAAATCCAAAATTTTGATTTATCGACGATGGACAAGAGGAGATGGGCTTCTTCAATTCGGAATTTTCGTATCGACGGGCGTTGTACCTCGATTGAAGAAACAAAGAGAAAAAAGGGAAAGTGTTTTGTGCAATAATTTAAGTGAAGGCAAAAGTTTTATATGTTTTATCGTGTTACTTATAATATTTTAATATTTTTATCTGTATTAATATTTAATGTGATTAGTAGTAACATTTTTATAGTTTTATTAGTATTGTGTTAATATTTTTTTTATTTAATACGACTAATATTGTATTAATATTTTTATTTATATTTTTTTTATTTAATACGATTAATATTGTATTAATATTTTTATTTATGTTTCCTATTTAATACAATTAATATTTTTATTTATATTTTCTATTTAATACGATTAATATTGTATTAATATTTTTATTTATATTTTTTTATTTAGTACGATTAGTATTATTTTTTCTATTTAATACGATCAATATTATATTAATTTTTTTTTTTATATTTTCTATTTAATACGATTAATATTATATTAATATTTATATTAATATTTGATACTTTTAAATGACTTAATAAATTATATATCATTAAATTATAAATGAAATAACACTGCAGTTAACAAATTACAGCATACCTATTGTCCACGTCGAAATACGACGATCTGGTTAGGGTTTCGGACAAGCCCAGAGCTGAATCTGCAGATCTTTGGCTCACTCTGATGGATCTTCGAAAGCCACCCTTGCCTCCGCCGTATCGCCTTATGAGAAATATATTCTTATCGTACGTATTTCTTCGAAAATATTATTGTCTGGTTCCCAACAGGAACTTTTTCATTCCTTCGATAATGCCCAAACACGAATTTGCACAAACACTCCTACGTAGGTTACTTATGTTGTTACAATCGAGTTAAATAAATACCCTGGTTGCCTCATGGAATACGATCTGACAAAATGGGTCCTTGGTCGTCTTTTCCTTGGTGGTTTCGTGCATATGTAGCAGCAAACTCTCCAGTATAAAAATCTAATTAGATAGTTAAAGCAAACCGACAAAGCAATTAATCAAAGTGATGAACATAAGAAACGTGTTTTAAGAAATGTAGAGTCATTTCATAAATATCGTATAATGGTTAAAGGTTCCAGGTGAAAATTTGAAAATTTTTGAAAATTGAAACGAAAGACGAAGAACAATGTTACAGTATCAAAGATGTACCGGGTGTCCGTAAAGTCTCTTTACAATTTCGATAATTTATCACAAAGGCAAATGAAGAGACAGATAAGTGAAAATTACTAGAAAATGAGACGTATATATTGAAGTTTTCTCCTGCCTCATTTAATATACCTCTGTACCGACGTCATTAGTTACACGAAGCAACATAAAAACGGTACTTTAACCATTCGCGCTGGCAACTGATTGCGGACCATAACGAGTGACCGAGCCGTAATTCGTCACTTTCCTTTTAAACTCGTCGGTACGATATCACTGGATAGAAATGATTGAGAAGTGATAAATTTATTATTTCGTTTTACTTAAATATATTTTATTCCAATATGATAAATAGTAGTAGTAATTAACTTTACTTCGGCCTCAGAGCCATGAAATGTGGACTTGGTGTGCATATTTTCCTCTTTTCTCTCATTCATTCCAATACTGTTTTGCAACGCTGTACTAAAAAACTGTATTGCTTTGACTATTTTTAAATTTTACATACATTCTACTTCTGTAAACTTACTTTCTATTAAAATGATAAATATATTTTAATATGTATCTTATATTTTCTTTTACTTAAAACTGATTATACGAAAATTTTACTTGCTACATTTATACGTGATAAATATATTTTATTGTACATTTTATTTTACTGAAAACTCGGGAAATATTACAA